>VWYE01021140.1:7786-24287 GCA_013398995.1 Alaudala cheleensis | reverse complement strand
CAGGACATAGTGCACTGTACCCAGCACAGGCCTAGACAATAAAATATTTCTTACTAAGACCAAAATATCCCACAGGATGGATGAGGTTGAAGGGGACCACAAGTGGACACCTGGCCCAACCTCTCTGCTCAAACAGGGACATCTCACAGCACAAGGCACAGGATTGCATCCAGAGGGTTCTGGAACACCCCCAGTGAGGGAGACTCCACACCTCCTCAGGGAATCTGTTCCTGTGTACCTGTTCCTGTACTGTCTGTGCAGTAAAGAAGTTCCTCCTCATACAGGTGGAATTTCCTGTGCATCATTTTGTATCTATTGTCTCCTGTCTTATTGCTTGGCACTACTGAGAACAGCCTGGCTTCACCCTCTTTACACTCTCCCTTCAGACACTTTGCTAAATTCCTCTGATCCAGATACCTGCATTTTGGGGGTGCAGTTCAGAATAGCTCTGGTCTGATTTTGTGAGCTATTGAATTCTATGTGCCCATTAGAATCTAGGGATCATTAGAAGACCCTCTGGAGGGTGTCATCTGGTTTAGTTTCTATCCCAAAGGGATCTGGTCCCTGGGCTGTAAGAATTTCTCCATGATGCAAACACATCTGAGAAGTGTCAGTAGCAGTTATTGAAGCATCTGAATTGGCTGTTGTGAACTGGTCCCACAAGTGTCTGAACACCCATCTCTTCTGCACTTCAGTGTACCACTAAATGGCATTACCTCCTAATGTAATTAAAATGTTGAAAAAGGACATAGATTTTATCATTAAACCTTGTGTTTTAATTAAAAGTTGTTTCAGAAAGCCTCAGCTGATACTGGCTAATTTAGTTTAATTACATGAAAATCCAAGATTTCTCCTTTTCAGGAAGACATCCAGCTATGTAAGCTAGGCATTATCTCTTTGGATACCAGCAGTTACAATTAAGATTCTGTGTTCCTGTCTTTCATGCACTCAAGTTCCCAAACCACCTCAGAACTGATTTTGCTTTCTAAATACCTTTTATACAGGTATCCAACTGCTAACTCAAGAGTTGTCTTTGTAATTTTTACTTGAAAGTTGACAGTCCAGTTGAGTCAATCATGTATGAAATGTGGTTCTACAGTATTGGAAGTATTGGATCATGACCTATGGTCAAAATGTGAGATTAAACTGATGGTGGCCTTAGGCAGTGGTAGAAGGAATTGTCTTTTGCATTACTACAATACTTTTTTATTTCTGTCAAGGTTTTACATCTGGGACCAGTTTCACCAGATAATGACACATTGCACAACAGAATGACACATGCACAAGGATGGGATGATTCATCTAACTACAAATTATTTATTGCAGATTCAAGTAGGATCCAAATGTTTCTGGAAGCCCTGTTGCTGGAATCAGAAGCTGCTTTCCAAGAAGGAGCCGTTGATGTGCCTCATATATTGATTCAGTCACTCAGATTATGGTCAATGTCTTCAACACAATCTTTATAGGAAGTGGCTAAAAAGGAAGTGTATTGTGACCATTTAAAAAGAAGATGGAAATCCAAGAAATAAGAGAGGATCTGAAATCCCTTGCCCTTATCCCAGTCCAAGTTATAAATTTGTTGCTGTAGCAGTAATATCCATGCTTTTCTATTTAAGTTTTTAATTTTTTAAGATGGAGAGTGATAATCTCATCTCCTTTATAAATGTGTATAAAACAAAATAATTTCTTGTACTAAGACTATGTCTGAAGGTATCAGTGATGATTGATGATGATGTCAAGGAATTCAGAGATCATTAAAACTATATAGAAATAAAACTTTAATTTTAGTGTCTCAAACCGTTTCAGCAGTTTGAGTGTTTAAACTATTTAGACATCAAAGGCAGCCGTATTCTTCTAAATAAATTCTTGGGTCTTGACCACGTTGTTTTCTTGGGTTTGTGGCCCTGACCCAATGGGCATGAAAGTAAATAAGACTCTTTTACACAGTTTGTTTTGTATCAAAAATAACCAAGAAATCCCATAAATAGTAACTCCTTTCTCACTCATACACACAAATAAACAAGAAAAAATAAAACCCTGTTTAGCAAACCTGAAGTCCCTAACATAATCACTTTTGTACTTAACTGCAGACAAACACATTCAAACCCTGAGGTTCCAAAATAATTTTTCCTTTGGCTTTATAAATAAGAAATTGTATTTCTGCTTTCTGATGTGTTCACAGAAAGCAAAAACCACATACTTTTTTCCTGTATGGCATCCCTTGCACAACTCATGAATAGTAAACATATCTTAAGGAAAAATGTTTGTGTGTTTCTTTTAATTTAAACAAAGTCTGAAATATGTCTAGTCTAAAAACAGGAATGTGCTGAAGGTTAAAGGCAAGTCTGCTTGGTGGAGTTCCATTTACAGCCACATTTATTGAGAACATGTGTAGGATTGGAACTTGGGGTCCGTAACCTAAATCCTCAGGGAAATGTGGGTCATTTGAACATATTGCCAAAGGATGCTGGAGCAAATTGACTTTATTAAATCCTGTAGATTCACACGCTAATAAGTCTGGCATTCTATTGGGCTAGATAGTTCTGCCAATTAAAAAAAAAAAAAAAGTACTTTGTGAATACAAATCTAATAAGAATATTGATTTTAAAGTTTTTCTTCCAAGTGTTAAGTGGACAACTCAGGCAGATGTCAGTAAGAACATATAACAGGTGGTACGGGGTTAAGAACAGATGAAATGGGGTTCCGCATTTATAGCTAGGGATGTTCAACTCAGATATTACAAGAATTCAGTAAGCAGCTCTTGTTAGAGCATGCAAGTTTGGGCTGAAAGATTTTTCACATAATTTTAGTCAGACATTTCACATAATTTAAGTCATCAGAAAGTTAGAAACATAGTTAAATATGCAGGGCTCCTCTTCAGCCAGAAATAACCAAACCCAAGGAGATTTACCCACCAGTCCCAGATGTTCCTTCCTGAGGAAGGATGAGCCACCCACCCTTTGGCAGCACCTCCATCTCAGTAGACTATAGAGGGTGCTAAACCACCAGAGTAGATCAGAGCTCTCCACACCACACAGCTAAAGTTTGCACCCCAGCCATGGCACCAAGGCAAAGCCAGGCACTTCTGGAAAGTGTCACATGAGCCCCAAATGCCACTCTGAATGCTGGATGGGGAAAGGCACTTCTGGAATAGAAACCTGCCTGAACTCCTGTCCCTCCTGATATTCTGGGAAGTTTGGGTTCAGAGATCCCTCTTTTTCCTGGAGTCAAAATCTTCAATGGAGACATATTTCTGGTCATGAAAGGTGCTACACTGCCTAAGTGTGGCTGGAGCAGATGCTCCTGCTGCTTTTTTTTGGGAAGTAGTCCACTCTTTGAGAAAGAAGCTGGAATTATCCTTCATACACCTAAGCCTGCTTAGATCCTCATCTTCTTAGCAACCAGAGTGCATAAAGAGAAGGAACCTTCACAAATGTAAGAGATTTTTGCTGAACTGAAAGAAAAAACCAGACTGAACTGCTAGGCTAACTGTTAGATATTTTGGGGCTTGGTTTTTTTAAATGTTTTTTATATCCTCCCTTCATATTTTTATCTGCTGGTTGTCTGAGGTAAAACTCACTGTAAATGCAACAGAGTCTGATACTCAATGTCTCACTCTCTTTTGGCTGAGTGACCTAAGCAGGTTCATGAAATAGCAATGAGGCACATATCCCTTTCATGTTCTAGGTTCTGTTGTACTTTATTGTACTTATTTCCATTTGGTTAATTACTTTTTTTTCCACTTATATTAAACATTTCCTAGTTTTCCTCCCAAAAGTGACAGTGGTATTCAAAACTCATCTTTTGGCCACTTGCATTCCTTCAGTGACTTACCTCTGAGATCAGTTGTGCTGCTCTGCTCAACTTCAGGGAATTTACATTTGCATTTCTTTTTTTTTTCCCCCCACATATTCCAATTCCACTTAATGTAAAAGGTCTGACCATAATCTTTACCGTTATTATCTTTAATTTTTAAGCTACATTAATAAGTGTTAAGGTTAAGAAACACCACTATGATCTGATTTTCTACTTAACACAAAGAATTGCAAGTGTCTGGGAAATGTCTATCACCATAGAGCTTAAGAATTTAGACAGATGGGTAGATTTATATCTCCTTTTTAAAAACTTGAAAATATGTCAAAGACAGGTTCTAGAAATGGATTTCTGGATGGAGACTTAACCCCTTGTTTCCATGTTCAAATTGAGTCTTGAAGTCCAGATAATTTCATGCCAACTGAGGAGAATTCTTTATTCTCGTAAACTAAGACACTTATAAACACTGAACTCAACCTTCCTCAGACTTTGAAACCAGACACAGTTTTAAAGGCATTTTCTCTGCTTAAGTTAAATAAAGCAGAGCTCATGTTACTCTCATTATTGGTTTCATAGTGTCTTTGATCATGTAATATAAGAAGGACAAAGGCTTAGATAATATCTTGCATATCATAATATTTTATGTCTAAAGTCATACATAGAGAAACAGCTTAAGAAAAATGACAGTATCCTTAACCACCTGAGCTCCTTCAAAAGCCACAGACAACAAAATCTTGCAGCAGTTATCAAAACCTTCTGTGAAAGGCATTTTTTAGTAAAGTGTACTAAATGTTACTAATGCCTGTTCTCTAACAGCTCACATATTGTACTCCTTAATTGCCTCTTTGTGAGGGAATTCAGCATGATGAACAAACATGTCAGCAACATAACTACATGTCTGATTGTTCATATCTGATCAATCAATCAATCAATCCGTGTCTGATTTACATTGATTGATTGCAAATGCACTGGTTTTATACTAACTTTTTTTAGATTTAGAGTTACTCTAGTAATGCCAAATGTAACTGCAGTCAAAATGAGATTAATGTACATCTATATTTATGTCTCTCTCATCTCTCTATATCAGGCAGTCTGCTCGTGCATGTGAAGCAGGTGGATATAAATAGATGAGCTTTCAAAAACAACTGTTTCATTATCAAGGGATGGGTTGAACAGACGGAACAGTAGGAATGAAATATTTATTAAGTATATATAGAAGCCACTCATGGTGAAGAAGTTTGAGTTTGCCTGGAAGCAGCCCTGCTGAAATGAATCCTTGATGCTCTGGAGTTTTATTATATCCCTTTTTGTTTCTTGTTATTTTTCCATCCATCCATAGGGTACATATCACAATCAAAATATCTTCTGCAACTTAATTTAATTTCATGAATTTTTGTGGCGTTTCAGCATTATTATAATTCTGGCAGCTCTTGAAGGAGATTATTTTCATAGTATCCTAACACCCACCATTCTGATGTCAAGGAAGGCTAAAAAGAATTTTAAATTATTAACTTTTCTACATTGCCAAATTTTTGGTGATCACAAATATTGAAGGAAGCATATAGGAAAGTAGGTCAAATGACTTTAGATAACTGCAGGAGAAAGCTTCTAGGGACAAAAATGAGAAAACCAAAACACAAAATACTATAGAACTAGAAAAATCAGTGATGAACAGCCTTGAGACAGGGCCCCCAGATAGTCAATCTTTGTTTTTTGTGTTGCACTTTCATTCATTCAGTATTTATGCAGCTGAAGAAGCAGCACTGTACACACTTTCATGGCAGGTATTGGAGGCATGACTTTGACAACTATAGCAGAAAATGATTAGTCTTGGTTAAAGTGGGGGCAGAGGTTTAGTTTTATTTCTGTGCTGACAGCAGGACAGGTAAAAACTCTGAGATGGTGTGCTGTTATTCATGTTCATACTGAACTTCTTAGTACCAAGCTCTTAGCAATGTCCTAAGCCAAGTCCTGGGCCTTTGAGAATAGGCTGGAATTTAGTTGTGGAGGCTTTTTGTTTGTTTGTTTGGGGTGGTTTTTTTTTTTTTGTTGTTGTGTTATTTTGCTTTGTTGTTTTGGCTTCTTTTTTTTGGGGGGAGGGAGATTTTTTTTGTTTTGTTTTGCTATTTGATCTGCAGAAACACAGATTTCCCTAAGATGACTGAAACTGCTTTTTTATATGCCAGAGGAATTTGTTGATGGCTAACTGAAAACTTAGACCAATTCCCACAGAACTCAGTGGAATAACCTGTTGATTTCTATCAGAGCAGCAGAAAAATGTGAAAGTACAACTCAGAGAGGATTAGTCACAAGGATATTTTCCATCTATTTTTGGTATGCACCAGTTTTCCACTATAATTTTACTCCCTATTACAGTTCCAGACTAATACTAAAAGAATGCCTTGGTGAATTAATTCCTACACATTTAGTTCAGACAAACAGCTCTTTTTACAGTCCTTGAGAACTATATCTATTTAAGGGTATTGGCATACTTCTGAAAGAATGATTAGGGAAAAGAAAACAATAAAAGAAAAAATATATATATTAGCATATCTCTAAAAATACAAAGAAAGATTCTCAGGATGTGTCTGCACCCAGACATCAGAGGGACCAAAAATAGGAGAGAGAATGTTTTAACACATGTAAAAAGCATCAGCACCTGATAAATACCTGCTGTGACTCAGTCATTTGGAGACCAAAAAATAATGAGGCAATCAAACAAATAGTATTCTACAAGGGTTAAAAGTAAATCTCAAACTAACCAAAGTCTGACTGGTGTTTCAGAGCTGAACAAAAAAAAGTTTCCAGTAAGCCAAGACAGGGATATTTCTTCAACACAGAAACCCTTAATTAAATGCCAAATTGCCTGTAGCTTGGCTCATGTTAAGCACAAATGCTAATTATTTACTATGGATTTGTAACACATAAGGTCAATTTGACAGGCACATATTTAATTTTACAAATCAATGTAAAGGTTACTGTCTGAGTACACTGGAAGTCTGAAAATGAAAATACATTTATTTGAAAATCAACTTCCCTGTAGACAAAACTAATATTAGAACTTCACATTCATTCTTTAGTTAATTTGAAGAAGTGCAGCTCTCCCAGTGGCATCAAATGGAATATTTTGTGTGTTAAAAAAAGTAAGATTTCATTGTTCTGAGCTATTGAATCAGACATCATGTTCTGAAAGTAACAGCAGTTTAACTGTGATTTCAGAGACCAGATATCAAGGTTTTCAGGTTTTTTCCTAAGTAAATGTCAATAGCACCTTAGTTCTGCTATTATTCTATACTCTTGGCAGACATAATTATTCTCTATAGACATTGAAAAGGTTTCAGTGCAGTCACTTTTGGTCTCAGACTGTAAACAACTGTGAGACTCACTAGCACCTGGAGGAGAAGCTGTTAGAAATCTGTCCTGACACACACATGGGCAAGGAGCCCCTTTGGAAAAGAGATGTTCTTCCTTTAAGTTCTGGTATTCATTATTATAGCATGCTTGTAGAGTGTAATTCTTTTTTTATGTCTAATTCCAATCCTTTGGTAGCTTCAGCCAAATCCTGATCTCCCTGGAATAATTAGGAATTTTCCCACTAAAATTATTGGACTGGTTCCCATTGCCTTTGAATGGATTTTCAAACAATATTTCAGAAAGCTGTATTTTATGTTAGCTGTCAAAATTTTCATAGTCCTATGGCTTAGAACCTGAGAAATCCTCTATCACTTATTACTAACTATTAGAAATATAGTAGAAATTAATTTCTTATGTTGCTTCAGTCCTTTACTATCATTCTTCTCAAAAGAAATTACACCATACAGGACTAGTCAAATAAGGAAAATAAAAGAACTAGCATTCTAAAACTCAGAACTCCAGTCTTTGAGCAAACTCCTTTTTTAATTTATCTGAAAAGCCTGTTTTGGGTTTGTTTGCTAGCTGAAGTACTTCATGCTCACCAGGATTTCTGGAATTGGAGTTATCCTTACAAAATCTCTTACTTGAACTCAGGTGTATGTTCTCTATAAAGATCTTCTAATATTTAGCAGTAGATAAGTACACATTTATTCTGACTTATATTTCCTGCCAAGTAAAGGACCATCTTCTGAGCACATTTACAAGGCTGGCATAAAAGAACTGGAGAAAGAACATTTGCTCTTTTTTCTTTTCCCCCACCTCACTGACTTAACCAACAAATTTGCAAGGCTACTTTTGTAAACAATGTGTCAGCTGACTTTGATGTGCTTTTGCCGTTGTTGCTTCACTGCTTAAAGGTTTTATTTATTCCCTTTAACTTGGAAAAAGGGTCTTTCTAGAAACAGTGCTGAATTAAGGCTTGGGTTGATTTGCATCATTTTCATTAAAAGCTGGGAGGCATAACTTCTCAAAGATTGTCCCCTGATGCTTCAACCCTTCCATATAAATGAGTTTCCTCTGGGAATTCACATATCCTGAAGAATTTTGTTCACAGATTGTAAACACAAGTAAGAGTCAATCTTAGGACATAAAAAAAAATTGCCAGATATTTATTTTCTCCAAACCAGTATTGAGAACAAGAACTGGAAATGCACATCAGCCTCTCAGAGGTTTAGGAACTTCCTTGAGCAGTCAGACAGGGCCTCATGTCATTCACCCCTTTTTAAGACAAAGTATTTTCAGCTATGAATTGTAATGGAAATGCACACTTTCTGTGTCTGGAGTTTGCTTGTCCATACAACAGCCACTCAAAATCCCCAAGGACTCTTTGAATGCTTACTGCAAAATGAAACAATAATCTTAATATCTGTACTATTATCAGAGGCTACAGAACTGGTGAGTTTTATATGTTGAACTGTTTTGTGAAATTAGTTCTCAACATCTGCCATTAGGACACAGAGGTATCAAGAACCACTCTAGGATTTCATGCAATTCATACTGACAAGAACTGACTTGACTTCATGAAAGGTGCTGCTTTCATTAGGATCTTAAATGACAATAGCAGCTCAAGCTTATAAAGGTCTTTCTGCTTTCAGAATTTTAAGCAATGAAGGATCACACCAAGGATCACAGACTGGGACCTACCTAGACCTAGGAGTTTCACAGAGGAGGATGGAAGCCAAACGGCAAATCTGGACTGAAAAACTCAGAGCTAGTGATGTGTCCTTGGGGACCTGCACTTCTGTCTCTTCCATGTGAAAGGAGTGGGAACATAATTACTGCTTCTGGGAGCACCACTTGCTCTGTTGTGCCACCACCACCCCTTGTTGATGGCCCTTGTGTCTTTGTGTGGCTTTTCTGGAGAGCAGACACTATGACAGTGCAGGCAGTCAACCTTGCCTGCTCTAGCAGTGTTCAGCCTGTTGCTGGTTCTTTGGTCTTTACTCAACTTTAAATCTTTCTAATCAACAGAAATCTCATGTAGTAGATAATCCTTTTCTTTCACTGTGAATGTCTATACCATGTATTATTATCAGTTACAATAATGATGCCCTTTAGCAGGCATCCCTAAAAGAATAACAAAAGCAGCTTCCAGATCCTTTCTGTCTTAAAAAAATTACTATCAACAAAAACACAAACTGAAATATATTATTTATACTGGTAAATAACAGATAGAAGGAGTCTGTATAATGAATAATAATCATTCTCCATTGTTTTTTGACCTATACTAAAACAAAAGTTCCAGTTTTCATGAGTCATCCTAATTAGAGCAGTAATTGAAATTAGATTTGTTTTTCCATCATAAATAGGTCATCCATTAGAATAAATCATTTTATTGTCTTGCAGAGCTGTACAGGAGCCATGTAGCACACTGGGTTCTTGAAGCACTGTGTTCTGGACAATCAATAAAGCAAATTTATGAACATGATTTGTTCAGTGAAGTAATTTAATTCTATGTAATGTGATCAGAAAGGATTTTAAAAAACAAAGTCAGGAATTGGGAAATGAGTAAAGCAGACGCATAGTAACACAAAAGCAAAACCAGTAACATAAAGCTACCCAAATGTTGATTGAAGCTTTCACAGACTGGTCTATCTTCCTGGCTCAGGAAGCTTTTTGTGTTAAACTCCGGCAGAAGTTACCCAGTGCAGTCAGACTGATACTCAGATATTTATTTTGCACAATTGTGAGAATATTGGCAATAGTCCACCCACTGGGTTCCTGCTTTTTTATATTTGCAGATTTTGAGTGGGCAGGAAGTTGCTTTAGTTCAAGGGTCTGATCCTTACTGGCAGTGTAAAAAGCATTCTGGAACTAAGTTATCACACTTCCCTTTTTTTTGAAAACGTGAATAAATTAAAGAGCTTGTATATACATTTTAAATTCCAAGGTGCTGTTTGCTGCTCTCCAGAAATTTCTCTATTGTTCATTCCAGAACAGCAATAAAATGCACACCCACAGTTCCATAGACAGGCTCACAGGACAGAGCTAACCACAAGGAGATGAGACTTAGAGCTCAAGTCTCCCATTTCCCATTTTACCCTGCAAAATACTTCAAAGAAGCAGATTTCTAATTTATGTCTGCAGATTTTCTAGTGAAAAAGTCTGCAAGTGAAAACCAGCCCTTTGCTGAACTAATTGCACAAGACTAAATAAATGGATTTTGCACATACATAAGGGAAATAATCATGTCTGTCCATCAGTGAGGCAAAACATGCAGTATAAACAAGACAATGGATGAATGGGAATTCAGCCTTCCTGTGTGAACATCACACTTTGGTTAAACAAGTCACACTCTTCCAATGTACCTAAAATACCCTGCAGAGAGAGGCAGTATATTATCCTGGGAACATTGCTGCACTTGTTCCACAATCCAAAGCTGGAAGCTTATTCCTTTTGCTATGTGGCTGAAATGGTGTAAGTAATGGAAAATCAAATATGTCTCTTCTGAACATAATGAGAATGCTGGGCAGAGTGTTTATCACAATTCTTACATCCTTACAGGTCACGGAATCACAGGATAGTTGAGGCTGGAAAGGACCTCTGGAGGCCCTCTCTTCCAAAGCCCCTGCTCAAGCAAGGACACCAGTTTCCTGGACCATGTCCAGACATTTTTTTTAATAACTCCGAGGATAGAAATTTTATGATCTCTCTGGCACCCTGTGCTCAGCCAATCTCACAGTGAGAAAGTGTTTCTTGATGTTCAGAGGAAACCTCCCATTTTTAAGTTTGTGCTCATTGCCTCTGGTGCTGCCACTGGGCACCACAGAGGAGAGCCTGGCTCTATCTGCTTTGCACTCTCTCCCTTTATGTATTTAGATACATAAATAAGTCACCCCTGAGCCTTCTCTTCTCCAGACTCAACAGTGCCAGGTCTCCCAACCTTTCCTCATATGAGAGACACTTCAGTGCCTTAATCTCCTCCATGACCTTTTTTTCCACTCCCTCCAGTATGTCCATGTTTCTCTTTTCCTGAGGGACCCAGAACTGTGTGCAATATTCCAGAGGAAGCCTCACTAGTGCTGAGAGGAAGGATCACCTCCTTTAACCTTCTGGCAATGCCTTGTCTAATGCAGACTGATACCCTTGGCCTTTTTTTGCTGTGAGAGCATAAGTGAGTATAATTGTAGCTGCTGACTTCCTGCAGCCAAATGAGATTGGGCTGCCTAAGCCAGAGCATGCCAAAAACAAAGGCTGAGTTTGCTGCAGATGCTCACTGTGGTGATGCCTTACACTTCTGCAGAACTTCACGTGTGATTAACTTCCTACCCTCACTTGCCCTTTGAGGAACTGGACCCAAATCTATAAATGGAGCCTAACTGGCTTTTTTTCTTTTAAACAAAAAGAAAATTATAGATTGCAAATGGAAGTCTGATGTGTATGGTGGGTCTCCAGAATATACTAATGTACAGTTTACAGCTGTTGAGAAATAGTTTCCAAGATTTCTTAGTTAAAAAGGCATAAACTCTTTGGCACTGTAGCTTAGGCTTTACTGTTTTCCTTTCCTGTGTTTCCACCTGGAGAAAGATTTTGAAAAATCCCTTTGCAGCTAACTTCAGGTAGTAGTTTGTGTTGGGCTGGTTTCTAACCTTGTCTCTAGCTCCACTCCTACTTCTCACTGAACCTCAAGGATGTTCTCCAAACAGGATCATCTCTTGCCTTATTGGAAGTTGTTGATAGACCTTGTTATCAGCTCCTGTGGGACTGTGTCCCACTGGGAAAGCACTGGCTGCCCTGTTCCCCAATCCCTGAGGGAATATCCATCCCCTCTCTGCCCCAACAGTGCCAATTTCCTTAGAAGGAGAAATTGGTCATGTGCATAATGGGTAAGCCCATATACATAGCAAAAGACACAGTTCATGAAAAGAGTGTCAATTTAAGATCTTTAAACAAGATTATGAATTAAACTTTCATGGTTGTCTTATGAAAGTTTTCTGTTATTTCCCATATTAATAAAGTTAAATATCTTCATGGGTATATAGAGAACAGATGAGATTCCAAAGAAACAGTTAAAAGGTTTAGGGAGAAAATCCTATTCCTTTTCTGTAAGAATGCTCAGTCTTTCAATCTTTTTGTTTCCAAGTTATGTAAGTGATGAAGACGCATAAAAGCTGAAAAAAAAAAGTTCAAAAATATTCAGATTGATTAATATCAAGATAAGATGAAATATTTATATTTTGTGTCATTTTTGTAACGAATTCTGATGTAGTCTCTTTAATTAATTTTCTTGAGTAGTTTTTAAAATATTTCCTGACAAGTTGGGATTAACTTAAAAGTGCCTCATACTTAACAAAATTATTTTAAAATGGAAAAATGAGGCACAATAATTATCTATAGTCAATAAAAATGTCTAGAAAGATGTTGCAGCATGCAATTTCAATCACTGAGAAAACTACAGAAATATGACATAAAGATTCTTTTGAATTTAATCCTAATTAAAAAACTATTGGAGCATTGTTAAAGATCTTCATAGTCATGAATTTAAAGGAACATAGTTTAATCTATTTTTAGCTAGGCCCACATGTAAGATGCCAAAGCAAACTCACATCTTGGAATATGAATGAAAGCAAACAAAATACCAGATAACTGCTAAAAAAATTGACAAGATGGCTATTTTATTTCAAAATCTGACATGGCTTTGTATATTCAATATGTATTACAAAAGTTCTGTGAACTTCATGCCTTTTTCTCATTACTCTACTATTGCCTAATCATTCAATCATTATTTTATCATTTTATAAAGTTAAGAGATATAAAGGTGTTAAATAATATCAGAGCATAAGAGAAAGTCTTTGAGCTTTTCCATATGAAAGTTGGGAATTATAAATAAATATAAATAAATATCATAAATAATCATAAAATAAATATCATTTATTATAAATCATAAAGTTGGGAATTCCCAGTTATTATCTCTATGTTTCCAAAAATCTTTGTCTATAGCTCACCTGAGGTTTACACACCTATTAGAGAAGGGTGGTGATAAATATTCTGGAGTGACGGCAGGCATGGCTTTCATATCTTATGTTTTAAATACTTGTTAGCAAAATTGTCTTGCTGACTGTGTGAGAAATGGTCCAATTCTTCCCACTATCTCTGCCCATGATGTAATCTTTGAGGAATTTGTTGATTGCTCAGTAATGGAAAAAGACAACCTCGCTGACGTTCAGCTTGATAAGACAGGTCTTTCTGAAGAGTCATTTTACCAATCCAGAGATATGCACCAGGACAAAAGGCCAAAGGAATTTAAATTTAGGTGGCATTTTTTCCAACAACAGCTTTTTTTTTTAATTTCTCAGATGGATTCAAATGGAATAAAAGAAATAGAAGTTCAGCCAAAAAGCAAGCAAACAACAAAAAGACAAACCAAAATTGTGCAATAAAAGAGTTCTGGAAAAATAGAAAAAACTTTTGCTTAGTCTAATAAACCCTAAGTCTTTATGTGGGAATTTAGGTGACTGCTTAAGAAAAAAATTATGTCCAAGGCAAATATTAACTTTATCTTAGTTCTCAGCCATCATTCTTCCTGCATCTTAGATTTTTGTAGTAGCCCAGTTTTCATAAAATAGACACATATTTTCATATTCTGAACTGATGTAAATTAAAAAAAAAATACAAACCAAAAAATTGCATGCTGTAATAAATGCAAGGTAACCTCTGGCCAATGTGGTACATTTTCCAAATATTTATTTTAATGGAATTAATAATATAGAAGAAATTCTTTTGCTTGAGAAAAGTGCCTGTTATTAACTACTTATCTTTTGATTTATTTGGATTTTTAAAATGAATTTCAGAATTATTTCTAGGAACTTAGTTTCTAATATATTACTTGTTAATGTTTCAATGAACTGGTCAGTATTACAAAACATGCTATACAATTAGAGCAAAATAAATCTTACCTCTTTTTCTTAGAACAAGGTAATAGAATGCATTTAAAATAACTCAGACCCAAGCTAAATAAAATCAAATAAATATTTAAGCTCTCCTTCTGAATCAGATTTTCTTTTGGTTTTAAAAGCACTGCAGGCATCTTTAAAAATGTGCATAATTGTTTACATTCAGTAATGAAATTAAGCTGATAATTAGAATGTAGAGTGAAAATCATGTGACTTTTAATACTATATGTAACTGGAAAAGGTAATTACAAAACCTCTTGTAAATATTTAGAAGGACCTGAATATTGTACAAAGTATCAACAATATATGATTTCATTAAATAAACGATTTAAAGTGAAAAGTGTATTCTTATTATCCAACATGCCCGTAGAATGCTAAAGCTTTCTGCTTTTCTGTGAAATAATTCTGGAGTGCTGAAGAGCTGCATTATATACTAGAGATTTAAATTAGCACATTTCAGTTACAATTACAGAAACAAAAGGTATTGGCTCATTTGAGATTTCATTACAAATTCAGACATTAGTTGGGCTTGACAATGTTTTGTACAATTTTCATTGGGCATGGGAGGAGAGCTGCATTCATTTCATCTAGACTGAACTGTCTCCACCAAAACAGGGTTGGAAAAGGCTGAGCCAACGGTGCTGTCTGCCCTTGCCCTGAGACAAGCCAATCCTCAGCCATTTGCTGGTGAAACAAACGGTAATTCAATCAGAGAGCCAGTTTATGCACTCCTTATGTACGTGCTATAATGGCCCTGCTGTACAGTGAAATAATGAATTTGCTGGCCAGTTATGAATGCAGACCCAAAAAAGAACCTCCTGGATCAACAAATCTGATACTGTGCTGAAAAAAGTAGCCAGTGCTTTAATACTCAGAATACTCATTTCAAATCTCATTTATCAAAACAATGTTGGGCTACCCATGCACTGCCTTCAGGAGTTAGCCACTGTGAATGATTTTTAGCCTCATTGTTGTCACATTATTATTATAATAAATTATTCAACACTAGCTCTTTGATTTATTCAAAAACATATATTGAGTATGTGAGGACAAAATGCAACCAATTGAGAATCAAACTGTGGGCAACCTTGTTGCTCGTGTTTTTCCTTTTAAGAAATCATTTGTAACAAATTCTTCGGTTAATGGTCAGTGCATGAAGGGATTCCATGTCTCATAACAGCTTTGAAAGACAGGCTGCTTTTATTTTGTTGTTGGCATGTAGATTTACATATGCAATTTCTGAAACTATTATGCTAATGCTGTAGGAAAGAGTTTGGCATTCTTTCAGAACTGCAAAATGTAGAGGTTTCAGGGTCAAAATCATAGAATGTAGTTAAACATTTTTTATTATTTTATTTTGAAAGAAATGTGCCAAGTACTTTTGTTGAATAGAACTTGAGTATATTAAATATTAATTTCCACACTGCATTAAATATTCATAGATCTCGTATGTGACAAGCATGGCTTCATGTCAGTCTTGAAAAAGAAAGTCTCTTTTCCTTGTTTTTGACATCTGTAGTCAAGATTTGCCTACATCTTTTTTGAATTATCTCCAAACATGCTAATTATTATACCATAAACATTCACTTTTATTTTACCTTGCCAAAGTGGGGAGAGATATTCAACAGTCTCATAAAATATTAACAGTTGGTCTTTGTTTTACAATAATGGATTTATTGAGAGGTTTTAAGGTTCTGCAAGAGAAGAAAATATTTCTGAGGGGGAGGGAAGGAAAAGGAAATGGGAGATGGGAAGTTTATGAGTATTCCAGACTGGATGTGTACTTGTAAAAATCCCATATTGTGTGATAGGCAGTACCACCCTTTGGTCTTGCTTCAAAGTAGTCCCTGAGGAAATCACAAATTGACCATTCCCCATTAACCTTTAAATCCTTGCTACTGCTGTTTCTTCTGCCTTTTATGGGTTTGTTATTTAGAACAAAAGTTTTGAGAGCAGATAGGTAAATGCCAAGAAAATCTTTTATTTAAAGGTGGTTGCCTGTGAAGATGAAAAGTATTAATATTCTACAGCAAAAATACTTGCAATGGGCTACGGAATCAACATGCAGAGAATTTGTTAAAATCAAACTAATGGCTAAAAACATTACTGCAGGTACAAGTCTGTATCTAACATACCACAGATTTAAATGGATTTCTTAGCCTTTCTGAGTAATTCTTTGATAAGAGCTAGCTCTAAAAATGCCACAACCTTCAGGAAAGAGCAGAAAGAAAATTATTGTCATCTTGGCTGTGAATGTTGGTTCATTTTGGGATGTGGGTTTTGTTTTATTTTTGGTGGCTTTTTTGCTGTTTGTTTTTTTCCTTTCTTAATTCTATTTTGTTTTGCTTTTTTGTGCATTTTTCATTTTTCTCTTTTTTTTT
>VWYE01021139.1:37539-77573 GCA_013398995.1 Alaudala cheleensis | reverse complement strand
CTAAACTTTGAGGTACCAATTCTAGTTCAAATTACTGCCAATTTTCTTAAATGAATTTTAGCAACCTAAACCTGACTGAAAAACCATTGCTTGTGAGTGGTAAAACCACCTATGGTTTTTAAACCTGACACCTCTCTTTTATCCATGACTGTCTGACTAACTTTCATTTTCAGTTAAATCACTCCAGAGAGCTGTATTTCTACCTGGCTCTGTGCCTACTGCCCCATTGTACAGAGAGACATTTAGTGAGTAAACTCACTGCCATTTCTCTGAGGTTTCTGAAGAAGGATTTGTAGGAAAGAAGAAAAATGCCCCAGTGCCATGAACTACTGCTCAAAACTCATAAATAATACCTTCACCAGGACCTATAATTTAAAGAGGAAGGTTAGCTATAGCAATATGAATTATATTGTCTCCACCCCACTCCAATATCCTTTGCTGCTCAGACACCTTTTTACCAGGCTGACAGGCAGGTTTGTAATGGGAGCAGGACTCTGGCTGAGATCTGGGTTTTACCTTCAGAGCTGGATGAATGTGATCAATTCATCCCTTTCCTGCACCGATTTGTCTGCTGGCAAATCACCAAGCAATTCTCAGCTAAGAAAATGTCACTGTGAGATGATATATAGGGCGAAATGGAGAGCAGTTCCTTCCTCAATATAGCTGCAGATGATGTGGCCAATGATAAGCCCTTTTTGGTGGAAAATAAAATTCAGTGATCTAGAAGGCAGCTTCCACCTTGTTTATAACTCCTCAATTGAATAATTTTATGTACATGGCCAATGAAAGCTATTTTAGATGCATTTAAGTCTTGTAGAAGGCAGAGCTTCATTTTTTTAATGTATCCTGAAAGAAATTGTATCCTGAAAATTTGACCTGTGTATTCATAGTCAAGGGGCTTCTGTGTTGTAAAGACCAGGGTAGGAACAACACATGTGATTGAGCCCAGGTACCTGGGATCATCTCACAAATAGGATTCAAACTTGCCATTAGTCCCCCTGCCCTGGGAGTGCCCTGATCTTGGAGGGATTCAGCACCTTGCTGGCAGTACTGGGGAGAGCAAAGTGTCTCCAATGAGATTTGCTCAGCAAACAGCAGATCTAAGTCAGCCAGTAAAAAAAATCTGGCGTAAAGCTTCTGCAGTGCTGGGGATTCTGTGGACAGAGCATTGGTGTTTATTCCAGGATCAAATTTTCTTTAGGGTTTGGTGGGTGTCCGGTTTGGTTCTCAGCCTGTGGCTGGCCAGGTAAGCTCACAGCTGGGCTAAAAATCCCTTGTCTTCAACCTCCTCCTGGCTGAAGTCCTCTGAAAAAAGCTCCCACATTTGCTGTGGGTACAGATGAGTAAGTAGCTCTGACTTTCTGGGATGTTTGTTTAGCTCAGGACTGCTCAGTTCAGCCACAAGTGTATTTTAAGAATGGGTATGAGGTGGGCAAAGTCAGGCAGATAACACATTCTGTCTGCCTTTGAGAAAGCTCAGAAGCCAATCCTTTCCTTAGCAGGACCTGCTGTTACATTTTCAAGTGGTTGTAGCTTTGCGCATTTCTTTGCTACAAACCAAATCTAATCCAGCAAGAGCCACTGGATCTGCAGAGGACACTAGAAGAAAGGTGAGGGAATGATTCGATCCTCGGGCCAGGAAAAGAAATAATTGAGGATGTTTCTGGCAGGAATGGCAAGGAAAAGAAGACCTCAAGAACCCGAAACTGCTGTTTGCACAGATCACAGTTTATGTTTTCTCTGGTTTTTTTTCTCAATGACTGGACAAAGGGACTTCCACCCCACTGAAGTCTGCCTGAAGATTTGATAGCAGCAAACTCAGTGGAAGTAGAATGTCACTCCCAGATGCCAAATGTTGCTGAACAAGCACAAAAGAAAGCTGGGATGGAAGAGTCATGAGGACATGAGTCACTAATTTCTTTCAGTCCTCCTTTCAATTACCTCCTGCCCCTTAAGAGGAAAATAGCTACCACAGAGTAAATGCAGGAACATCCATGAACAGAGAGAAAGCTTGGAAGACCACAAATATTATTTAAGAAGTATCTGCTGATGTGAAGAAATTACATATTATTTCTTGTATATTTGCTTATAGAACATCATAAAGGAAAATTCTATGTCAGCCCCAGCAAATCCTGTACCACATTCCTTTTTTCCAGACCCACCCCACTGGTGCTGACAAGGGAAGAAATGGTTCTTTGCTGTCTTTACGATGAGGAATTCCTCACAGAGCTGAGGATTAAATGTGGCTCTTTCAAACAGATTGCCTTTTCTTCAAGTTGATGTTAGTTAAACAAAGCTATCTTTCCCTATCACAATATTTATGCTTGCTACTGGCTCTTCTCTCTCCAAGTTACTTGTTAGTGAAAGGTGGTGATCAGAAAGGAGGAAAGTCTATGTTTTGAGACTCTTTTATTTATGAAAGAGAATGGAAGAAAGATGAAGTAGCATTAATTCATCTTACAATGTTTTCATAGCTGAAAAAAGAGTTGGCAAGAAGTGTATCCTACAAGCTCAGTCAGCCAGCTCCCAGGGCTGTATTGCTATTTGCCCTAGGCCAATTATATTTTACATGATCAGCACACCCAACAATTAAATAATTAATTGGTTTCTTTTGGAAACTCTATAAAACGTCATGGCCCAGAGACTATTTATCTTGCCTCTGTGATTCCTGCTGAAGAAACATCTGGTTCTTTTTGCTGCAATCAACATGAAACCTGAAGGGGCCTGAATTCAAACGCAATTATATTTTATGTCATTTATGTGCATTACGGGCTGACAAATTTAACTTGTTGGAATATGTGATCCCACCCTCCCTGTCCAATTTATGTTGATTGCATTTTCAGACAGCCATGGAAAGAGCTGTTGCAGCTTGATAAAAGCTGTTGATCCATCAACTCCTGTAACTTCTCCCCAGAGTTTACAATAACAAAATGGTTGTTCTAACATAAAAGCTGCTGCTGGACTCTGCTTCCCTTCTTCAAGGGCTATTGTGAGGGAAAACCCCAGGAAATGTCTCTTTATTTGTACCTTGTAGCAGGTCCTTCAAGCACTCTCAGCCTTCATCTCATTTTGAAAGAGAAACTTGTTTCCTTTAAAAACAGCTTTTATTTGAAAACAACATGGAAGAAGACTTCCATGAAAAGACTCCACAGATGCAGATTCTGGATGGTTTAACTTCCCACATCTCATAGAAGGAGATACTGAATCTTTGCTATTTGACAGTGGTACCTCTAATGTTGTTCATAAGCAATAAGACAGGTCTATCTGAGCACATTAATACCCTTTTTCTGCAATGGCAGCAGAGCTGGAAAGTTACCCTGGGTAGGACACCCTGTGGTACCTCTGGTGGCACTGCAAGAGGTGCTGGTAATTTAGCAAATGGGAACATTTCTAGTGAGCTTTCTTCAAACCAAAATCCTTTCACTGGACTGTGCTAGGAAGCTTAAACAGCATCATGGCAATGCCCTCAGTAATGCCTCACATATGTGGATATAATGCCAGGCTGCTACAGGTATTGCTTTTGGTAAGAACAGAAAAACCAAATGCACTTAAGTCTTCTATAAGAATTGTCATGTATGAAAAAAAGACAGGTTTAGCCTTCCCCAGTTCTAATAGTTCATCAAAAAATTCATAAGAGTTAATAACAATAAAAAGTGATAAGATGTATTGGCAGAGCTATTGGGATCACACCACCATCATTTTGCACTTTTCTCCCAGTCATCAAAAACTAACTTCAAAATTTCATCTGCCTTCACCAATGTGCTGAGATGTGAAACAATGCAGCCAGGGCTTGCCATCTTGTAAAGGGGATGTCTCTGGGGACAATTGGGAAAACCAGTTTATGAGTCACTTTATGAGTCCTGCAAGTCAGTTCCAGGATGGATGATTGCATATGTCAATGTAATACCCATTTGCAGTTGTGCCATTTTTCCTTTCTAGTATCTTCTACTGCTTTACTAGAGAGGGCTTGCAGTGTTGGGGAAGATGTGGAGGTGGGTAATTACATTCAGATAAATGCGTAAATCACTTTCTTAGCTTTGGAAAATATGCAAGGATTTCCTGTCTACCTTTCCTCTCCATGTATATATACAGGCTTATGTTTGCTGAGAGATCTCCATGATTGTGTTGCAGCTAACCTTCAGCAATGCAAATTACATGCACATGAGTGATCTGTAGTTAGGCCTCAGCTGGAAAAAAAAATGCCTGGCTGGCTTTCTTCAGCCCTCTGCCCTTTCTCAGATGCTCTGATGATGCCACTGCTGCCGCCTCTTCCCCCTCTCCCTCCCAGGACACTCATCAGCTCCTTCCCACTCTTGCCAGATCTGTGGTCTGCTCTGGCAGCTGCAGAGCTGAGCCAGACCCAAGGCACCCACCCAGGCCACGGTGACACCCTTGGGATGAGCCAGTCCCCCGCTGCCCTGGGGAGCTGTGCCAGACTGGGGTCCTGCCCCTCGCCCCCGCTGCAGTGTGCTCACACTTCCCTGCTGGGCTGCCTCACCACTTGGAAAACTCTTGGCCGGGGAGTTTTTGAAGATGAGACTTGGCCAAGGACCTTGGCCATCTCCACCTACTTGCAGCTGCAGGGCCATACATCAGCTCCCAGCATCATATAGCTAGACCACAGTGCTCCTTGTTTCCAGCCTCTAAACTGTACTAAAAAGCAGCTAAAAATACCTTGAATACTTTCCTAATGTTCCTTTTCCACATAAACAACTTCTGTGGGAGGAAGTGGCTTGCACATTTTTGTCTGGTGGGGTGGTTCACACTGAGAAAATATTTAAGGACGCCTATATGAGACCATACTGACAGATGAACAAATCAACTGCCAAATCTGTGCTAAAAAGAAGAGAACTAGGTAGGCCCTGTGTAGCTGTAGAAGTTCTGAAAGGTTCCTGAACTCTACAAATAATCTTTAGGCCATCCTATAACTGGAAAACTTTCAGGAGAGGTAAGTGCACAGGTAAGAGCTGACACAACCACTGGCATTTGAGTCTCAGCACCCACTGCTCACATGCATTATCAGGGGGTGATGGTGTCTCAGCACCTTTCAAAACCAGGCCCAAAGTTCCTCAAATTGGTGTTCAACACTCAGAAATAATTTCTGCAGTTTTTTACTCAAACAAACACCAGTTTCCCAAGTAAGCTTTGTAAGCACAGCACAAATGAGGCAGCCTTTTTGTGCAGAGAATTTGCAGTAATATTAACAAAGGCAGCTTACCTGGGCAGGGCACTAAGCCAGCATTCCTACCACCTAAAGAATATTCCTTCTCTCACCCTCAGGCCATGTAGACTACAAAATAATGGCAGCAAATGTTTAAAATAATGCAGGACTTAGTGTTACAGTCAGTAACGTTTCCTGTAACCATTCTGTATCAGCCAGAATCCTAGCTGATGTAAATTCTTAATATAGGCAAACCACCAGATCCTTCATTGAAATCAATGGCCACATGCTTCCAGATTTTAATGAGATGAAATGTCTTTTCAAAGTATATTTAGAGAGGGTAATATTTTTTTTTCTCATTTAGGACCTCAAATTTACAGGGTTGAGACAATACTCATCTATTCTGCTGTATTTAGCTCATCAGGTACAGACTGGAAGAAAGTCAGGCCTATTTCTCCCTGCCCATTTGCAGGGAAAGCTCATCCAGAACAGTTCTGCGAGGCAACTTGTCCACATTCCCCAGCAGTTGTTCCAAGTGACTAAAAATCTCAGTCATTTGGTGGTTCTTGGGAACCCACTGGAAACAAGCAGCTCCTTTGTTGCTGGCCTCACTGGACACTTGTGTGCAGCTCAGCTGGCAGCAATCAGGCAATGTGGTGGAAGCAGGCATCTATTCAATTATTTTTAGCACCTCAGGAGGGATTCTCAGACTAAACTTTTGAACCACAGGGGCAATTTAGGTGGGGAAAGCTTGTCCTAGTCATGCCTGTGTTGCACCTTTTCTACACAGAGAACAAAAATCTCCACAAAACACAAGGCCATTCCCAATTAAAAAAAAAAAAAAGTCTCATTCCACAGCAGCTTGAACTACATGGTTCATTTTTATCTCCCAAATAATTCTTGTTGCTGAAAGAATCTTGGTGTATTTATTCTAACACTTACCAAATGTAAAAGATATCAGAAAGGTCTATTACCCTGTTCTACAAACCAAGAATTTAGAGACATAGAAAGTTTCTAGACAAAGAGTTTTTTCCTGATTCAGATGTGTTTTAACAGCACACCTTAGGTGCTCTCAAACACACCAAACCCAGAAGTTACCACTGGCTGACTAGTTGTTCACATTTCTTATGGCATTTAAGTTCAGTCACACAATCTGAAACCACTTCTCAAAGCTCTGGAAGCTGAAATGTGCTTATTCCAAGTTAAGAAGTGCTCACAGAAATTAATGAGCGCAGTAATACCAGAAAAGAGAAAGAGCAAACAGGCTAATTATGGCAATCTGTTACAGTATACAGTTGTTCCCTAAATTAATGTCTCTCCATGCCATCATGGCAGACTTTTGATAGGATTTAGCTGCTTGTATCTTGCCTCATTGCCTCTGTGAATGATGGAGTCTCTAGCCACAAAATCTCCTGTTGGATACTAGTTCTTGCAGTTTAAAGGCACACAGGTTGACTGTGTTTTACCCAGCAAATCTGCTTCATATTTGAAAGTCTGCTTTAGACTTTCCTAGGACTTCAAGTTTTCACAGCAGCAAACAGCCAAGCCTTCTAAGGGATCGAGTTCTGAAGGAGACCTCCTCACCCTGCAGGTGGGGGTTTGAACTCACATGGCATTTTGGAGCATTTCCCCTTGGATTAAGCTTTCTCAAACAGTCCTCAGGAAAGCTGAGAACTCTGACTTTTCCCCAAAAACCCCATACCTCAGTGGTGAGGGGTATCCACCAAGGCTTTAGTAAGTTCAGATTGATTTCTCCCCTCTGTTTGGGAAGGTTTGAACCCACACCTTCCACTGTGAATCCTCTAACCAGGGGGTGATGTTGTAAACACAAGGAGAGCTGTTGCAAACTCCTCTTGAAGCACTCCCAGTGTGTTGGACTAATGAAGCATTCATTGGGCCAGAGAGAATACAAGTGAGAGAATAAGCATGACTCCATTGCCTGGTGATTAGGGCATTCCCAAAGGGAGGAGACCTAACTTTAGTTCTTGCTCTAATGGCTATTTAATGTTCTATCATTAGATTATATCATATTATATCAATACTCGTTATATTACATATACACATATGAATTCAAATAAAAAGGAAAGCAGTCATTTAAGTGGGGGCTGAGACACAGATTTCTTCCCCCAACACCCTTCTCACAGGGTGCCATAATTACTGGCCTGTGAAGTCATACTGATTCTTTCATTTTCTCTGGACAATTAGCATTTAATTATTGCAGCTCACATGAAACATTTTTTTGAGAGGAAGATTTAAAGTTCACCTGTAACCTGGTGGTGAGAGCTCCATGGGTGGAGTGCCTCCAGGTCAAGGTGTTCTGGCTCCTCAGCAGTGCCTGCTGCTCTGTGGGCTGACCTTGGCACTTACCAAATGTAAAAGATTCCTCTCCTCCCGTGGGGTGCAGACAGCACTTCACAGGCCATCAGGGAACCTAACACAGAATTACAGATGCCATTAGATTCAATAAGTGTTGAGACCTTTTCTGCATCCAACTCAAAGCTACCTGCTGAAGGCCAGTCTATTAGGCCAAGCAAAGTGCTAAATCCTGGACCAGACTTCCTTCTTTCTCTTTGATTTCCCAATCTAAGCAGATCTGTGTCTAGCTAATAAGCAGATGGGCGAGTTCAGAGGAAAACTGAAGTGATAATGTTGCTAGGAGTTTCAACATTATTTCATAGTGGTTGCAGTGTTTTAGGGAGGGGTATTTGTAATCCTGCAGCTCATGATTCATGATTGATATTATGAGGTTGCCAGGCTGAGAACTGCCCAGTCTTTGCCCTAGCATGGACATTTATAGATGGATAAGCCAGGAACAACTGGGTATCAACAGGGAGAGGCCTTTGGACAGTGGATAGCAACTAAAAGCAGAACAAAGATATCAGGTAGTGAGTGTGGCTTTAAAATAAATGCTTCACAGGACAAAGAGCATGGACATAAAAGTTAGCAGAATAAAACTAGACCTTCAAGTCAAGAATGCAAGAGATCCATCAGTGAATAAGGTACTGCCACACAGAAAATGAAGGCACACCATTGGTGTTAACTTCAGTTTAAAGAATATGCTGCTGTTGTGTTGCAGGAGAGAGAGGTGGTGAAGCACAGACATGGGTATTTCTTGAGCTACTGAAACCAGAGTTAAGTGATGCACACGACTGCTCTGCAAAATCTGCAGGTTTTGCTTCCTTACTCCTACTTTGTTTTGGTTCAGGGAGTCTGCCACAGCAGGTTCCTTTTGGAGACTCTCAGAAGAAAAGCAGTGGCGGATGCTTCTGCTTAAGGATCCAGCCCAGAGAACCAAAGCCAGAAGCAGGGACTGAATGAATATTGGTGACTCTCTGAAAACTTAAAGCTTTTGTGGGTCTGGCCACCAGGATTCTTCAAATAGGTAATATAACTTCCTTTAAAAAACTGCAAAAATGAGATTTTGAATGAACTGGAAGCAGGGCATGGGCTACTTGTGCTTCCCTCAGCTTTGATGCACACATTTTTCTGTTTCTTTTCTTGGCTTTGTGAGAGCTATGAATCAGCCCTGCTATGAATACAGTCTAACAAAGAGGTGTCTGTGTTTTATTAGGGGGGGAAACATATGTCTTCCTACATCACTCATGGTTAATGTTAACAAAACTGCCTAATGCCAATAAAAATCTATACATAGACAGACACGTAGATATACAGAGACATCTCTGGAAAAAAAAGGATTAAAAAAAAGGAAAATTTTTACATAAAACTTCAAGTTAACAAATCCACTGCAAAACAAAATCTCCATCCATTGCTCATCATGGACTGCTGCATCTTACTTATCTTCCAAAATGTAAAAAAGACCTTAAAATATCAAACTATCTCCATGCTTAGAGGATAATACTCTTTTTCACTCAAGCAAATGTTGATTATAAAACATTTTTCATTACATTTTGGCTGAGTTAGACCTGGTGATGCTGCCCCTGACGCCTGTAAATCAAAGGAGAGATGTGCAGGGCTCTGCTGCTCTGACACCTCATCTCTGTCACATTTTCACCTGCTCATTGTGTGAACACCAGCTGGGTGCTGCCAGTGCAGCTGGGCTCAAGCTCAGTGCTGATCTGAGCCAGGCACAGACCCTGCCTCCTTTCAGCAGTGTCTGGTCCCCTGGCTTTGGGTCACCCCTCCAGTCCTCATCCTGCAGGGAGTTCTGGGCTGAGCATGGATTGTCCTTGGATCTGCATCCCTTTATTTCTAATACTATGGGAAAGATTTATTTTAGTAAGTGTATCATGAACCAAACTCTTTTCTGCTTTGAAAACTACTTTTAAATATCCTACACTAAGAAGTTCTTCACTTTCATCTATGCAATCTACTCATACTAAAACTTCTAAAATGCAGCACCTATATAAAATAGCTCTTTTTAATAGGGCAGAAATCAGACTTAACCCGAACTCAGTGTAGCCAGGAGCCTTTCTGTCTTAGTGAGTGCACCCTGGATGACTCTTGAGAGAAATTTTACAAGCACCTTCCCTCCTCACCTCTCAGACACAAGTACATGCACACACATACACACCCCACTTAATTTTTTTTAAATGCAGATTTGATGCTGCTTCAGGATACAAGATTCATAACCCTAAAACCTTAAGAAATAGGAGTTTAGCATTCTGCCCCCTGACTATAGATTATTTTTTGGGAGAGGATATAGGCTACATAGGTAGCCTATGGATTTTTTTGTTATTGAAAAAATTTTACCAGACTCTCAGCATAATAATTTTATGTACATTTTGTTTAAGGATTTGCTGTGTTTCTCTCATGAAGCTGATAAACCCTGTTTTCCAGAACCCTCCTATTGTCTTCTTTCATCTCACTCATCTGAAAGTCAGGACTGACACAGGGCAATATCTCACAACCCCTCCTCCCACACTGTGGCCATGTCTGAACAGTCTTTCATTTCTTCATGCAGAAAGGAAAAATTGTCTCAAGTACAGCAAGATTCTTGAATGCAGGAACATCTGTCTACCAGAATTTAAATCAAGAACAAAGCTCATTTATTATAAGCTTTACCAGCACCAGCAGCAAGTGTATGCTGTGTTTCCTGTCATGATGACCTTTATCTTTGAGTGAGAGAGCAGCAAAACAAGAAAAGAACAAATACAGAGTTCCTAGAGGAGAGCACAGCATGTCCTACCTCTACAACACATTACAGGACAAGCAAGAATTAAAAGCCTTAAAGAAAGACATCACAAAGGCAGATACCAGGGCAAAAGCAGATAAAGCTGAAGGAAGAAAATATAATCATTCAACCTGCCACATCCTCTGAAACACCAGTTTCCTTGTTCAACAGCAGTTTTGGGATTTCCAGGAAGTTCAATGCCAATGTTTGTGATAAACATCAACCTGGGTACAGCTTAGTACCAGTAGAGGATTTGTTGTTCCAGCAATTGTTGCTATTATTTAGAAAAACAAACGTGGAAGAGATGAAACAGGTCCTGGGTCTGTGCTGCCACTGAAACAGGAGACCACTTTTGAAGGGAGGGAAATGAATGAAAACACAGAAAGCCACAAAATTTTAACAATAATCCCAAAGACACTGGCAATAAAAGGAGAAGCAGACAGGAGAAAAGTCTCAGAAATAAATTAATCTCAAATTTAGAATCTTCCTCTTCTACCAGTTTTTGGTGGGGCTTTTTTCCTGGTGGCTTCCTTTCCAGCAGAGAGTGCTCCACATTAAGGCGAACATTCAGAGGATTGTTTTAATATTGTTCTCTAAAACAGAGAGAAGGACTTCAGTAACAAAAAGCTTTCATTATTTCAGTTAGGAGCCAACATGCCAAAAGGCAAAAAGCTGAAACAGAGGCATGCCCTCCTGTGGTTAATTCTTCTTAAGTCCCCAGCAGTAAAACCTTTGTGTGCAATGATATACATGATACACAGAAACTCTCTACAAGGCCACCTAATCCTACATCAGGTTGCCTGTTTTCAAGATTAGAGCTCAAGTTCCAACACTCCTTCATGAAAGCTCTCTCCATCCCAAGGCTGGAAAAATTCATGCTGAAGTTGTCACCAAATACTCCTCTCAGGCCTGTGTAACCTCACTGAAATCTACTGTACTTGCAGCAGAACCTGACTTCATTTATCCCCTGAAACAATTAACACAAATCTTTTACTGCTGGGAGTGGCAGGGGTATGTGCAAAACAAGGTTCCCAAGTAATCTGATTTCCAAGAGTACCAGCTTGAAATCAGTCTTTGCCACTGTCTCTTCAGAACTTCTGAAAAAAATAAACTACATGTTTAGGTATCAAATTCTGAATTTCAGACACTAAGTTCAGGATGCCTTTCTTCTGCAGTCAATGAAATGCTGAATTCAACCACCAATTATCACACTGCAGCCCCTTGGCCTTGTGGAGGTATTTAACTGAACTGCACATGCAGAATATCTTAAATGTGCAAGACTGGGGAATTCAAATTTTCTTACAATTTGCAGTTAACTCCAGGTGCAGCCAGTCCCTAAGTTTAGGCAGAACAGGTTCCCATGGAAAACCTGAAAGCAGTAGATTTACATTCAGCTGTAGGGGAAAAAAAAAGCCCATGTACTGTGATAGAGTTCACTTTTCACACCTACTCAATGTCAACACCTGTTTAGCTGTAGGTTTTTGCAAAGGCAATGACTTGCTCTAACATTGCTGTAGAAGTACTTTATTTCTACGTACATAATTTATTTCCATTTTATTTCGTATTATTCGACATAAGCTATTTCTAGGATATATCTATAATGCATTGTGGGTAGAAAGAGAATCTCTGATGAACACATAGCAGTGAGTTCTAGAGAGGCAGATAATTTCCTTCACTTAATAATAGTTTTCTTTCCTCTTGGCTGCAGACTTTCATAACTAGCACCATGCCAAACATTCGAAGATTGGATTATGGCCTGTCGTACTTGATTATTTTTGTCAGCATGCTGACCCAGGGTGCCCTTTTCTTGTGTTGTTCCTTCTGTTTCCATTTTTCATGTCATCCAGCTTTTCATCTTGTCAATCAGCTTTTGACTTCCTGATTAAAGTGTCTGTCACACGAGCAGCCTGGTCTCCAGTCAGTTGTTTAATTTGTTCCTCATGGCATCCAATTGAGTTATTCATCTGGCCCAGCTGTTCCCAAGTGCTTCCAGCATCACTTATTCATGTGTTTGGGTTTAACCTCTATATCTATGTACAACAGTGTGAATTGTTCCATTCATTCTGTTGACTGGGGATTGCTTTGCCTCTGTCTAATGCCTTGACACTGCTAGGAAGGCTGCTACTGTATTCTGGGGCTTAACCAGGGGAGAGAAAAAGCACCATTTCACCCTGGTGTTATGGTAACAAGTACAACTAAACACACTCCTCAAGTATTACAGGAGGCCCAGTCTTTAACAATTAGGAACACGTAATGGAAAACTCTGCTCTCAGGGATCCGAATCCACCCAAAAAATAATGTTGATGACACTTGGCAGGAGGAGAGAAATGTTACTTTGCCAGGAATTTTTAGCATTCGCTTGAAATCAGTTCGCTTCATTATCATGAGGGCTGCTTGCTCAGTGCCAAGTCTAGGCCTGGTATAACCCAGCCATAACTCCCAGTGACTTCTGTGGGAGTTGCACAAGCTCACAGCAGGGCTAAATTTGGTGATCTGACTGCAGTCGTACAGGCATCCTGTTGGAACAATGGAATTTAAATCAATTCAGTGTCATCACAGTAAAACGCTGAAATCTTGTTGTGTTGCTTTAATTGCTGCTTTTCAGTGAGAATTAGGCAAGAAGGATTAGCACTAAATTCTGACTCTAGTCCATGATTCTTTTTCCCTCTGGAATAATAACTGCTATGCCTCAGTTTCCCTGCAGGATACAACAATGCACACATTACATTGGGATGAAGGAATAATTGTTCATCAAATAAGTTGAAGATGAAAAATGCTGAGTATCATTATTTATGATAACTAGAAGTTAATCTGAGAAGAATACAGGAGTGGTTATTCTATTATTTTTATTACTATTATTATTATTGTTATTATTATTACAGGGGAGGAAGATGTTGTCTGATAACAAACTTTCTTATTTTAATAGAAGTCAAGTGAAGTTCATGCAGTAGGGCACATGTTGATTGTTTTAGGGTTTGGGAGGAAGGTCTCTTTCTCAATCCTATTGTTTAATCCCTTTGCCCTGTCTTCTACTGCATCATGAAGTATTGCCATCTGCTACTGGCAGGATGACTCAATTACCCTTCTCATATAAGAAATCCTCTGCTTCAGTGTAAATTTATATCGCATTTACATAAGATTTATCTGATAAAAGTACAGAGCAAAAAATTTCATCTCAGGCTGGGTAGATTTTCAGCAGATTGCAGCCTTTTTTCCCATTGTGGTAACACCAGTTCCTCCACAGACACACCAGGATTCAAAGTGCTGATTTCACAGCACTGTGAGTTTTTAGCAGAGTTTTTATACACCAGAAGAGTTTTATTAAACTAATATTAACTCAGTCAGGTCCCTGCTGGATGCCTGTCCACATCATAAGAGCTGCCAGCTTGACTGGCACTCACTGGCACCCACGTAGGAACTCTCAGTGGGGAAGCCAAGCCCTGCATGGGTCTGGGTCCTGAGGTGCCCTTTCATCCCTACAGGTGGTCCTGGAGCTCAGGAGTGAGGCACTGTCTTGGAGCAGTCCTCTACCTGTTCTGGGGCTAAACAAATTACTTCAGCTTTCACCACCTTCACACCAAGATTTTTCAAGTTTTACTTTTTCTTATTCTGTCTCCTTTCTTTTTTTCTTGGATAAGCAACACAAAGTTTTGTTTGCTTGTTAAGAAAACTTTCCAATGGTAATTTTGCCTTTATTTGGAAAACAAAGGCATACAGAGGATCAGGAAATATCTCCAGCAGCATTTGGAGTTTGAAGCCATGATGCATCTAAAAGATTCCTGTTTTCCTCTCACTTTTTCACTGACTCTGTAGAGACTTTTTAACAGAATGCTATCTGGCTTTAATAGTACTAAATGGCTTCCATTCTACTGGAGATTTGTTTGAGAAGGACTGGTCCTGAAAAACACTGCTGTGAAGTGGATGTTATTTGGAAATAATTTGTATGTGAAATACATTTTATTTGGTATGAGTTTAGATTTTCTAACTTCGCAGTATCTTAGGACAGGTTAAAAAATATGGCAGAACAGGGTGAATATGTGCACTCAGCCTAATAAGTCTGCACTTTCTGTCAGAATCTTTCCTGTGTGGAAAAGTAGAAAAAGAGATAGACAGTTATGAGAAATAAGCTGCATCCCTTTGGCCACACGCAATGGATCCATTTGCAGCAGGCTGTGCCATTGTCAGTACTGCTGGCTTTGCTTGGAAGCATTGCCCTAAGGCCCAAATTCAGTTGTCTTGTACATTTTCCATGTAGCTCGACTCCTTCTTGGTTAGTCAAGAAAATAATTGCAGGATGTCTCAAGCCTGCCCTTCCCCCAGCATCTTGTATCACAAAATAACTCCAGGCGCAATATGTTATGCAAGTCTGTGATCATCCCTCTAATTTCTTATAAAAGATATGACCTCGTTATCAATGAAGATATTTTTAAAGCACTGATCATCTGAGTTAAAACCTCGCAGAGACAGAAATGCAAAATGCATTCTTATCTCTCTCTTAAAGCCCAACTCCACACTGGTTGTGCCCAATTCAAATTCCATGTGGTTTTCTTTGCAGCCAGAGCCAACTACACGACTTGTGGAGACACAAGCTGAAATTTTGTGCTGCAACAAAATTCTTGAGAGGTTATGCCACAATATTTGAGGGTGTACTGACTTCACTAACACCTGAGAATGAAATTCGTCTGCCAGGCACATATTTTTCAGGCTAATTCTAAAAAATTTGAACAGTATAAATTATAAATCAGGGTGAGTTATTCAACTGCATTTCAGCATCATAACTTGAGCAGGTTATGAAGCAGAATGTAGCTGTCAGTGACACCTTTTGGTTTGTGTATTATCCACTGCACTTCTGATCAGCCAGGAAGCCATTTTATTCCCAATGCTGACTGCAATAGGAGTTTAATCAATACTCTTCCACAGACATTTTACATTTATTGTCTTTTTTTTTCTTATCTTCAACCTGAAAGAAAGGTTTCTTCAGGTAAAGGTAAAGCTCTATGCATATATTTTGCTCTTTATGCACCTTACAAGAGAGTGTCTATGCTCTAAGAAGACAGAAGATCTGCAGCCCCCTCATTCCTCTTACCTTTGATGTTTTCAAGAAGTGACTGAAATATCAATATGTTTACTGAACACAGAGGAAAAAGTACTTTGCCCAGGGTGAAGTAACTGGTTTTAGGATGGCTTACAAGAAGCTCCTCTATGGAAGAGGACGAGCTTCAGGGCACATATAAATATGCAATCTACACGTGTAGTCATCCTCCCAGCCAGAAGAAATGCTCGTGTTTAACAAGCACATTTCATATGCAACCTGGTTGAGCTTCTGCTGCACTAACAACTCCTGCAATTAAGCTATGCTGGTAGCCAATTAACTCACTTTTTTTCATGTTGAAGAAGCAAACATGGGCAGGTATTTAACCCCTTTAGTGCCCTTGGGCCATCAGCATGCCTAACATGAGGGAGCCAGTATTTGCAAATCCTCACAGATACAGTTTTTCTTCTGTCATATTAGGAGGTGACAAAATGAAGCAGCGTGATTGAATATTGAAAAGGCTGGAAAACTTTATGGGTATTGCTACTACTAATAGCCACCTTATGTTTAAGTGAAATCTTTGCATGGGAGGATCTAAAAACTTCCCAATATGCATAGAAGGATAATTTCACTTATCACTGAACTTCTCTGAGGCAGCCCTGGTGCTGAAGGAAGACTCCAGCAGACACACAGCCAGCCCAGCACTCAGTGACAATCCTTAGTACTACTCTATAACCTGTACATCAGGACATGTGCTGTGATGGGGAGGTGACACTGTGGGGTCTTCCCCAGGTTGTTTTGACAACTAGAGTCGTCAAAAGGTATTTTATTCTCCTTTGTTCTTCCTGAGTACAGGCATCTTGTCAATTTTTCTAAAGCTATAAAGAATCAATATACATATATATATATAATAATTATTATTATTCATGTACTTCCACATTCAGTTTCAACACATCATCCCATACCTACCTATACTAAATGCTGGACTAGGTGATATTCTCATGCACTCTCATTTCCATCTAAAATCCTACTGGAAAATTGTGAAATATCCTTTTTTCCACGTGTGAATAGAGCCTTTAATGCTTGAGGTTAAATGAATGGTGTAGTTTTTGGCTAGGTGTCAAAGACTTAACAGAACTTGTACTATAGTCTTCTCACAGGAAAAAACAAATAGTTTTACACTGAGGTATTTGGGAACAGGTGTGTTGAACAATTACAGAATGTTACAGCTTTTGAAGGCAGCCCTCCAAGAAACTGGGTCTGAAAATGTATGGCAACACTATCACATTGATAAAATTTCTACTGCCAAATCCCACTGGACAGGAGAAAACCTGAGTGGAGCACAAGGAGAAGATGTGATCACCATGATGTCAGGGCATGAAGCAGCCAGAGCTGCTGCCAACAGGTCTGGAAGGAAAACAATAGGAAAGTTTCATTTGGGGTGTGGTTTGGAGCAAGGGATCAGCACTGACCTCTCCCGCTCACAGAGCCACCACCCAGCCTGGAGCAGCAGAACACCCTCCTGGGCATTCAGCACATTCAGCAAAGTGCTTGATGCAGCCATCACTGCTTATCTAGTATGTGTCTACACAGCCCTACAAACTGATTTTGCTGATTCTCCTCTTTCCTAAAGCACCCCATCCACATTCCTGTTTTATCTCCATCTCCTTTCCACTCTGCTGAAAATCCACTGCTCCATGTTTCTCTTTCTTGACTATGATCTAAGGCAAAAAACTCTTCCACAGATGTTACAAAGCCGAGATTTCACTTCCACCTCCTGATTTCTAAAAAATATCCAGAAACAATAGCAAGCATTTCAAAGTTGTTAGAGGTCCACAAAAAAGGAATCCAGCCTTCAAATCACGCCCTGAAATATGCTCCTGCTTTTACAAAAATTATTTGTGTCCCCAGGAACATCTGCATAACAAATCTTTACCAGGATCTCTTAACTTCCTTTGCACTTTGGGAAATATATTGTCAGAAACTAATTGGTCTTGTTCATCAATTCTGGTTTATCTGCTGCCTCGAGACGAGGTGACCCCACCTCTTCACCCCACAAATCCACCATCTCACATGTGCAGTGCTTCCATGTGGCGTGAAGGGGAATTCCTCCCTGACTCTCTCCACGTTCAGGTTATGGCCCTATCATTATTTTAGTATCTGTAGCTACACATTTGATTACTGGTCACAAAATTATTCCTCTCCATTTTCAAATTCAGCCACTCTGTTTGACTCTGTGCCCTCCCATGGCAGCGGGTCCCAGAGATGATTCTCTGCCTTTGCCAAGGCTGCAAGGGAATGTTTCATGCTGCAGGATGAAAACACATTATCTGATCTTTGATGTTAAAAGAGAGGGGAGAGACCTCAAGACCTTTCTGCATATTATACAGTGTAACACATTGGTATGCTCTCAGCAGAGCTGGCGTGTCTTATTCAAGGTCAGCTCTGCTCCACAATCTGGTCAAGTAACCTCCCTCCCCAGGTTTTCATATTTTAGTTGCAAACCAAGTTGCTGAAGTGGGAAGCTGGGCTAAAAAAAATGAGCAAATAGAAACAAAGCCTAATACTTTGTCCTGCTGCTGTGTTTCTCTGAAAAGACAAACTTAAGAGTGCCCTGCATGCATGGATCAGGAACAGTGGCAGGGAAGGTGTCCAGTGCCCTCCCCCAGAGCTCAGAAATGCACACACACTCACATAAGATGGGGTAAGAAGTAATTTTACTCTATAATCTAAGACAGCATCATCTGGCTCTTGAAACACCTAAGAGACAGAAAAATAAACATTTCAGAAGTATCCATGATCCTCTTTGGGCTTGTCAAGGGAAAGGATGTTCCCACCCAAGACTGGTGAGATTTCCTGATCTCATTATGGCTTCTAATGGGACAGAGTCTTCCTGATCATTACTTTATAATGTGAATTCTTATCAGATGGTGTTGAAAGAAAAGTATATTTTTCTTGAGAAGACTATCCTTTATTTCTAAAAGAAATCAAAAACATATGACCACTATCATTCCATTTTGTGCTATCCAAATGGCTTTAGACATTATTTCTTTAAAATAAAAATAATAAAAAAGAAATTTTAGCTCTCAATCTAATTATAACCACCTACTGCATTTGGATCTGCCATTCCAGCCAACCTCATATTCAGCTGGAGAAGTGCACACCAGGTTTAGATTGCTGACTGATTTTGTTGGTAGTGACCACAGAATATTCTGAGCTCACAAGGATCATCAAAGCCTAACTCCTGGCCCTGGACAGGACAGCCTCAGGAATCACACCAAGTGATCAATTATGTGGTGATTTATTAATTCCTTTTGTGTCATTGGAGGGATGGACAGCAAAAATGGGAACTCAGTACCAGCCCTAATGATCAAACATAACTACCACATTACATTACTGCATTCCATATGTGTAATATGTATACACACACAAATATACACTCACACACAAGTTCTGCTGTGCCAGTTCTTTAGCAATCCTTGTTGTATGTAAATGTAAGTCATTATAATCCCCATACAAAATTAATTACAGTCAGAAAGTCCCACATTTGTATTTTCAGAGGGTTACCAGATAGGATTTTAATTTGGCTCTACTGTCTTTTCAAAATAAAAGCTCTTTCCCTAATATTTATGAGGCCTCTAAGATTAATTGCATTCATCTTTATCAGGTCTTGAAACTGGCTGATATATTTAAATGAGCTGAAATTAAAAGGTTCAAGGCAACTGAAGTTTCTTCAATAAACTGAAGAAAATTTTCCAAAAGACTATGGAAGCAGTGTTCACCAAATCTGTAAAGAAGAAAGATTTTAAACTAATGAGTTGCCAAGTGGGTCCTTTTCTTAATTATTCTTCCTTCCAAAGAATTAGTGAGTGAAAGGCTTTAAGAAGATGAAGTGAAATTTGAATGTTATCCACAGTCTATAAATAAGACTTAAATTAGTCTTTCATTTGGCCCGTGATATTTCTATTATATATCCTGCCATATTCTAATGTCTTTGTCTCATCTTTCTGTGGCTTTCCACTCCCCAGAGATGTGATTTGGAACTACTGGAGGAGACCTGGAATGTGTGTCAGCCTATAAAAAAAGATGAAGAACATTAGTACCCTTCTCTACTTGGGGTTTTTTGGGGGAGGTTTTTTGGGTTTTTGTTTTGGGTTGGTTGGTTGGTTGGTTTGGAGGGGTTTTTTTTGTAATTGTTCTTGGCTTTCATGGTTAAATGTTGTAAGTATTTTAAGGTTTACCCTTGGAAATGGTATTCAGGGCTGGTGGCTTCAGCTCTGAGCTCTGTCACAGCCTCAGGAGGCAGAAGCAAGGAACCAGACTGAGTGGAGGTGGCTGTTCTCCCTGTGGCCCAACCCCTCTGAAACAGGCACCACCAAGCTGGGGTTTGTGGATCCTCAAGGCTCAGAGAAAGACAAATATCATGTCAGGCTGTACCATTAGAAAATTGCTGGAGGACTCTGATCAGATTGTCATGTAGATCAGTGAAAAGACACTCATCCAGCAAAAGAAAATACCCTCCTGTGGAATGGCCTTCTATGCCTGAATACAACTTGAATTTTTCTGCATCTGAATTCTCAGCCAGAAAAGAAATGGAGCAGTGGGAATGCTGGGAATGTTTCCCAACTTGTCTTCTCTGTTTATTTTATAAACCATTAAGCTCACAGATCCTTTCTACAGAGTTTCTTCTGCCTCTGCAGGCAATGTTGCTCTTTTATCTGCTGTTATGAGGAGCACTGAAACAGTGATCACTGGTGAGCTCCTTCTCCCTTCAGGGCTCAGCTCTCCAAAGCAGAATCCATGGATCTGGGTGAGGAAAGCAGCTCTGGCCCACACCACGTGTGGGAACTCTGGGCTCAGGTTGTGACAGTTTGTTTTGGATTTAAAATAAATGCATTTATTTGACAAACATTTGACACACTCAGAGCCCCTTTCTTCATTGTCCCAGACTCTTCTCCAGAGTGAATCTAGGACTGGAACACAGCTGGGCCTAGAGGGCCAAGATTTACAGGGCTTTATCAACTCAGTTATTACAGGCCAGGAACTAAGATTTGCTTTATCTCAGAGTTCATTGTTGCTGTTGTGGTCGATAGATGTGCCCAGGAAATTCATCTGATGCCATAGAACCAGGTGATGTAAAAAATCAGCTTTCATTTAGATCTGTGACAAATTCACACAAGTGAATTAGAATTTCTCTAATGGCTGGAATGAGGAGGTACAAGCTATGGCAGCTCTAGGCAGATTCTTATTTTGACAGAAGCAATGACTCACTGTGCTACCATGGACAAACCGTTCAATTTTCTTATGCTTTAGTCAACAAAACTATAAAATTATTAAAAGACAAAAAAAGGAAAACATGAAGTCCCCAGATTTGACTGAAAAACAAATCCTCCTCTGAGCTCAGCTGGTGAACAAATGACAAAAACAACAAGATGAAACATGGGTGTAACCCAAAGCTTTGCCAAATATGCCACAAAAATATGGAGAGGTAGAGAGGAAGAAAAGGCAGGGGGGAAAGAAGAACAGCAGGCACACTGAAATGCCCCAAAGCACATGAAATCATGTGAACAGAAACAAGTCCAACAAAAGAGAGTATGGATGCCCACAGGGTGGTGAGTAGGAGGATGCATTCCAAAGAAAAACAGCAATCAAATGATCTAATGCTCTTTTCATCACAGAGCAGCCTTTAAAACCAGATAGTGGTTGTCTCATCCTTTCATGGGGTGCAGTGTGACAGCTATTTAAATGTGTCTGGAAACAATGCCAATCAGGCTTTATCCCAGTTAAATATGGGGGGGTTTGTCCCACATGGGTGCCTGGAAGCCACCGATGCCAATCAGTGATGGTGCCCTGTTTAAATCTACTCCGTGTCACCTCCTTTGCCAGGGCCACATGAAGAAACCAGGGGAGCTGAAGCATCCCTCACACTGAGCAGGTCCTTGGGAAGAAAGCAGGAGGAGGATGCTTCAGTCCTGGCTGGAATGGAGTGAGAACATGAAACGGGCAGGAAAACAATGAGAAGCGGAAAAGTCAAAGTTAGGCCTGCAGCAGGAGAGAGGCTACAAAGGTATCTTCAAAGGCTTTTCTGGGGGATAAAAATAAAGGAGCAGACAACATACATATTAATGAACCAGAAACAATATTGAAAAACAACCTATTATCCTTGCTCAGATCAAAAGAACATGAAGATTAACACCTCAGACATCAGACCCCTGCAACAGGAGAGTGGGTTTAGCAGCAAGCCTGCTTCTCCCATCTTCCTTTGTTTTTGTGACTAGGACCAGGCAAAGAGGGGACAGGTTTGTTTTGAGGAGCATGTGAGACTACAGCTGCATAGCAGAAGGTTTAAAAAAAGGCATAAAAACTGAGAAAAGACTCAGTAAAATCTGTATGAGTATGGGAAGAAAGTGAAAATGAAAATTATATGGGCTCCAGTGACTTTCCTTGCTTGAGGGGAGTGCTGGAGAACTCGGGGAAAGATGTGGAATTATTTGCACACTCCTCACTAAACTGCCAAAGGGCTTCCTGGTGGCTGCCAATCTCTTCTCCCATCTTCCCACCACAGAGCCTTCTTCTCCTACAAGCCTGTGAGGCTGCCAGGCCTTGCAAGAGAAAGAGAGGCCCAGAGTGCTCATCCCTGCAAAGGCATTTTTGTCTGAAAACCAGAGCCATTCTCTGCTGGGGATTGTATCCATTTGCAATGGGAATGGCTCCATGATCTGACAAGCCTTTTGCATGTTTAATTTCTTTGATAGATAAAATAGCAATCTGACCAAATGAGATTTTCCCTTAGCAATTTTCAACAGCACCAAGTATTATTTAGAGACTCCTACCTGGTGCACAAAACTATTATAAACAAAACTATTATAAACCTGCACAGTTAAGGCATTTATGAAAATGAAACAAGAGCTACTCTAGAAGAGGTTGCAGTGAAGTAAATGTACCTTTGTGATGGCAACAGAGACACATTCATTCTCTGCCACAGACTTCATAACAAAAATCCTTCTTTCTACACACCTATCATTTGCTAGCAGCTCCCATTTGCTCAGGGCATTGAACTTCACAACATCTTCTTTCTTATTTCCTGCACTCATTTTCATGCATGCACTGATGAAGAAATAGGGCCAAAGTATAAAGTTATAATTGAGCACATTTTTCATCACAACTATGACGCTTCAGAAATTATAAATCTGAAAAGAAATTTAGGTTTGCCACAAATGGGACTGAACAAAGTTTCCACCTTCCTGAGTCCAACTGAAGTTCTGCTGCTGATGTCAAAGATTTTCACTCTATTTTATGTGCAGGGTTCTTTAGGTAAGAGGTACTTGTCTTATTTTTGCTACATCCATTTTCATCATTCCATACATTTAAAAGATCACACAGACTTTTCCCAGCTTTGAGAGGAAGAGAGTCACTGGTCACAAGGTAGAACATAGCAGATTTCAGACAGATTTGAAGAACTTTTTCAAGATGAAAGCAAAGAGCCACTGGAGCAACTGGCCAGGTGAACTGTGGGGCCTCCATCTTCTGAGATACTGAAAATTCTCTTGGGCACATCCCTGGCCACTCTTATTTAAACTGAAGTGTTTGAAGCAGGACACTGGACTGGATGAACTCTGGAGGTCCCTTCCACTCCAAACTGCTGTGTGGATCTGCATGCAGGGAGTTTGGTAACTGCACTGTGTGGATTCCATCTCTGCCCTTACAAGTCTTCAAGTGTTAAATAGTAAGAACAAAGCCTGATGAATAAAATCAGAACCACTTGCAGGAAGATGCAGACTTTGGTGCAAAATGCTGTTTTGCACAGTAGAAATGCTGTTGTGCTGGAAGACCCATCATTTAACTAGACCCTCACATATTTTACTGAAACTTTGCATGGGTGATGTGAAACTCCAGACTTTTCTTTCAGCACAACAATAAGGTCATAAAAAGCCTTGGTTTACCATCAAGAAAGTGGAGGACCAAGTTCTGGGTTGAGCTCTACCTTCTTCAGCATCAGCAGCAATCAAATTTCACAGACCCTGAGGAGGGACAGGACCTGTCCCAGTGCTCTTCAGTCTTGCAAAGCTTCTTCCTCTTCAGACTGAGTGGGAAATTTGTGCATGAACAGACTGATGCCTGACATTTCTAATGATTGTTGGTTAGGCCAGATTTGAAATACCAAAGCCTTTTCTGTAGTATTTTTGTATTTCTATTTCAAATTCTCCCCCTCTCCAGATTTTCTTTACCTTCTTTTTCCATGTATTCACCCCCTGCCTCACTCGTAAGAAGGTAAGAAAGAAAGATGCAGAAACTTGCATTACTGTGTAGGTGGGAGGAATTAGCAAACAGTTTTTTAAATTTCCATTCCTGCTGCAATCAGGACTGCTCTAGTTTTATACACAATACCAGCAGAACCCATTTCCCTACTTTCCTAAGTAGGTTTCAGATGCCTCCTGAAAGCCTCTCAAACCACAGAAGTTTTCATGAATTAACCAATCAAAAATTACTATTTATGCAATTATGTTTAATGCCAAGCAAAAAATATATGGAAAGTGGTTAAGTGTATGATGGAAAATAATGAAAAAAGCAGATGAGTCACAGCAGATCATTGTTTCCTAAAGTCTGAGACACATCCCCTTGTGGGGCATGGAGAGCTAACAATGGGTCACAGAAGATGAATACTTTACAATGGGTGTGTACTTAACAACGTGGTAATTTAGCAGGAGAAAAGTCTTTTTTCTTGATGCAGCAGGTCTTGGTTTTCAAAAGTTTGGGAAACAATGTGGTGCCTCATGATCTGAGGCAGGATGCTGCTACCAGCCCGTGGTTCAGGGAGGCTGTTTCTATAGGAGTTTCAGGAAGCTTTTGTACCTAATGGAGGTTCCAACGATCACTGAAAAACAGGACAAAAGCGTGACCCCACTCCTCTGACAAAATATGCTGTTATTTTCTGAGCTACCTGTGAACTGAGGGGGGAAAAAAAGGTTTAAAAGGCAGATGGGAGGGATGATTTCTTAACATTCTAAATGGAATAGAAGTTCTTCCCAGATTTCAGTACATCCATCACTCAAGTGATGCAGCTCACTTAAAAAGTCCAACCGCAATTCCTCTGACTCCCAGGCTGTGGTTTCAGAATGGGCCCAGAGGTGAAACCAGCCAGCCCTTACAGCTCCTGCTTGAAACTCAGCAGCTCTGAAATTCCTCCTTAAGGGCTGCATTCAAACAGGAGATCACACCTGCTAAGGAAGAGCTGCTCCTATGCTGTTATTCAGGAAAGCTCCATTGCTCTCCAGTGCAAACTGTATTTCTCTATAAAATATGTTGTATCCTCCTGACATTAGTCAGGAGTCAGAGTTTTCAGCTGCCTTCTTTTTTTTTTGAGAGCACCCATCCACAAATCAACTAAAAGAAATTGTCAGGTTTTCAACACAGCCAAAAAAACAGCGCAAAGTTTTCTCACAAACAAGGCCAAAAGTCTCACGAGGGCTGGAGACAAAAGAGTTCTGATGGAAATTGTAGGTCCTCTTGTGGGCATGAACCCCAGACAGTCTGGCACTCCTCTGCATGAAGAATATTCCCTCTTTTGTCTCTCCCATCAGCCTCCAGCCTCACTAGCAAAGACCATAAGCTTGAACTTGAAAGAATTAAAGCTAACATTTACTTACACTCACCAAGTTCTATGTCAGGTATGTGTAGGTATTTAGGTGTGACACAGACTTTGTTCCTCCTACTACCACCAAAAGAGATCCTTCCATTCTTTATTGCCATCCTAACCCAAATGTAATTTTCAAACCTCCTAAGCCATTTATGGTGTAGGAAATGTAAAGGCCATATTGTGTCGGCCATTTATTTCTAAAGAGAACAGCTAATCAATTCCTAGTTGAATTTAGTCCAATATAACAGTTGCAAAATATGTTCTATTGGCTGTTAGTGCTCTCTAGGGATCTGCCATGTGGTCCATGTTTTGAGGTTTTTTTCTTTCAGCTATGAAATACTTCACCAAAAATTAACTTTCAATTAAAAAATAGAGACATGTAATTTAGGTCAGGGACTGGACTGAGATTAAGAAGACTGGAGTTTTGTTCTTGGTTGCACAACTGACCCCTTGTGTGGCCTAGGACAAGACACCTTCTCTTTGTCTGGCTTATTTTGCTCTGCTTTTGCTGCCTTTTGCCTGAATAAAGAGCCTTCAGTGAGCTAAGTCATGTCTGACCCACTTGACTGCTTCCTACAAGAAAATGACTGGAACTGTGGAAAAGTACAGAGGAGTAGATGTCATTTACCTCGACTTTAGCAAGACCTTATGCACTGTCTGCTACAGTACACTTGTGTTCAAGTTGAAATCCCACAGCTAGAAAGCATGGACAACTTGTTGGCTAAAAAATTGGATGGATGTTCAAGGCTCAGAAGATGGGTCATACTCTGAGTGCCTGCAATGGGACCTGGACTGTTTAATAGCTTTAATAATGTCCTGTTGGACTGACAGTGCAGATGCTGCGTGCCTGCAAACTGAGCCTCATGCAGCTCATTTCATTGCACACACATTGAGTGTGTGAGCAGGTCACAACACACTGGAGAAATCTCCCTCACCAGGATGGAGCTGAGAGATTTTGCTTTGCCATGTACCCCTGTGCCCTCACTATCTCTCTACAGAATATTCAGGCAAGTAGCTCCAAATCCTTCCTGAGAGCTGTTCTGTGTTATTAAGAAGCTATAATATTGCAAGGTGCTTAATAATCACTGTGCCAAAGAACAGGAGCAAGCTGTTGGAGAAGAAGCTTTTTAGCCAGGTGGCTGGGAGCTGCATTCCACAGCCTGCTCCAAATGAGAGAAAAAAGACACACACCTAGAGCTGACACCCAGGTGAGGCAGGAGTGCCTGCAGCATACAGAGGTTCACAGCAGATGTGGAAGTAAACCTGACTTCTGCCTACTACTGTGTTGTGGGCACAAAGATGCCCTTGGGAAGAGCCTTTTGCCTCTGCCAAACCCTGGTTTTCTGTCCCTGTGCTAAGAGCACACAGTAACCTGGAGGGGGGGTCACTTGTCAAGTACTAGTCATGTATATATATACATATATGTATATGTAGCATTCCCCATACCAGCTGCTAGGTAAAAAGCTGTCACCTCTGAAAACCTGGCAAACCCCAGCCCTTTATTTCCTTTACTTTTCCTCCTCGTGCTTTAAAATGAACATTTTTGTTTTGGATGAAATGGAATGTATGTTTGCATTTTACACTAAATAAATGTTTTCAGATTTCCATTTTGGCAAGAAAAACAAAAAAAAAAAAAAAAGAAGTTCCATTTGGTTTGACTCTAACTTATTTTTTTCCTCCCTCTTTTTTAGTTTCGGCACTCTAGCTGAAAAAAATCACAATTATTCTCACAGCCTTAGTCACACGTTTTCCAGGCAGTGCCTGAAATGTTTCCTTTCAAATCTTTGCAAGCATTTTATAGGTTGTCATTTCACTGCTGCTTCAAGAACAAGAGAGTGCAATTCTTCCAAGTGAACAGCTTCGATGACTTCCCTGACTGATGCAAATGTGTTACACTGTTGACAAATACTAACCATGAGAGATGACTTGGCTATAGCTGTTTGCTGTAGCTGGTATTTCCCCTGAAAATTCTCTCTTCCCCCCTTCCCCCCCTGTTTTAACAAGTTAGGGTTTAATAAATATTTTTGTATGCCTTATCTTTTTACCAAGACAAATAAGAACTAATTTGTTTACAAGAACCAGAGTTTGTGACTTAGATGGTTGTGAATTATTCCCTGATGAAAGGCCAGGCACTGAGTGCATGTGGAGACCAGAATATCTCCCACCACTAAAACACACTGAAACACATGGACAGGGTACCATGGGCATTTCAGCTATAACTCTACATGTCTTCATTTCAGAGAAGAAACAGAGAATGCTTTTGATGCCCCAAGCATGTCAGTGGTTAAGAGACACAGTGTTTGGACAATGCCATTAATGTGCTTTAAGTTGATCAGCCCTGAAGTGGTCAGGCAGAAGAGATGATCCCTGTACGTCCCCTCCAACTGAAAAAGTCCATTCTACTGATTTCCTTGGGCACTGCCAACAGCTGTAGCCCACAAAGAGCCTCGTAGTTCCCAGCCTGAGGAATTTGCAATCTAAATTAACACATGACAAAACATGTGAAGAGATGCAGTGGATTGCAGAGACAAAAGTCCCAAAATTACGATTCTGTCCCTGCCCCCTGGCCAAATGCTTGCTGTGGGAAATGCACTCATACTTATGGACCCAAGTCCTGAAGCTTAAAAAACACAGATTAATAAAAAGATAATGGTAACAATTTGGTCACTGTGGTTTAGCTGCCACAGTTAGTGCTAACAGGCTTCAAGAGGGAGCAAATCTGCTGAATCCTGACTCTAACTCCATGTTCAAAAGTGGTTCTCAGCCACATCAAAATTACTACAAGGGAAAGAATTAAAACAACAAATAAATTACTTTTTAGAGCTACTAATCCACATGGATTAACAGCCTTAACTCAGTTTTAGAGAGATGACTGGATTTTCATAACACATGCAGACACACACAAAATAGACATCAGGATATTTGGGCTCAGTTAAATATTTAAATAAGATCAAAATGAAATTAAAATCGTTTTTGTATTTCATATTTGTGCTTTTAATTGACTGGAAAATGGAAATAAGACACTGAAATACTGTGTTAATATCTATGCTATCTCCACTGGCTACACAAAGATTTGCTTCTGATTTTAAAGTTTCTCAGCTCAAGAAGATGTAGATTTTCTTGGCAACAGCTGCTGTGTAAAATATTCTGAGATAGAATTTTTTATCATAATTAATAATAGATGAAAATTTCTGCGTTTTTGATGTTCTAAACTCTATGCTGTTTGATTTACGATGTCTTTATAGTTGTTTTTCTAGTAATTCTGTGCCTCTTTCTGTTGGTATAAGGGTGGTAGTCTCTTTTATTTCCCTAGTGGAGTTGGTAGGGTACTCTTTTCTTCCTTCTCTCGCCTTCTTTTTCTGTAAATATATTTCATAAAATTCCCCTTTCTTCCGTAATGAGTCTGATTCCTACGTTCTCTAAGTTTGTTGCTGTGGATTTTTTTTTCTTTCTATTTTTTCTTTTTTCTTTTTTTTTTTTTTTAACTCTGCACAGAGCAATAATAAAACCCTGGTGGGGGCTGTTGCAGCAAGGAGCATGTTCTGCCCTTGTATTCTCTGTAATGAATATTTCAAACAGGATGGTGACTGAAGGGGGGCAGTTCGGTTTGGGGGTTGAGGTTTTTTTGGTTTGCATGACGATTCTTTCCTTTGGCATTGTGGTTTTAGGGATGTGGGCCTTGCAAAAATGGAGTGGACAAGGCTCCAGGATTGGTATTTGATGAGAAGCTGGATACAGGTGCATGCAGGTATTACTGGCTGAGCAGTCCCAGCTCTTGTGACAGTGGATCTTTCATAGCTGGGGTATTATTGAAAGCTGCAGTTCAAGCTGTGAAAGAGGTTCAGGACATTTTTTCAGGAAATGTTTACATCTCAAAGGTAGGTGTTTTGAATAAGCCTGACCAGATGTTGATATGTGAGAATTATTATCTTCAGAACTGTATTGATAGGAAAAGAAGTAATGGGTTCAAACTGAAAGAGAGGAAACTTAGGTTTAAAATTCTTCCCTGTAAGGGTGGTGAGGCCCTGGCACAGGGTGCCCAGAGAAGCTGTGGATGCCCCATCCCTGAAAGTGTCCAAGGCCAGGTTGGATGAGTTTGGAGCAACCTGGGATAGTGGAAAATGTCCCTGCCCATGGTGGGGGCAGGGGTGGAAAGGGGTGATCTTTAAGGTCTCCTCTATCCCAAACCATTCTATCATGTCATGATTCTAGGAATAAAGCAGCCACAGGGAAAAGTGTTGGATACTTGATGGGATTGGGAGGTTCTGACACTGCAAAGCAGGCTCAGACAAGCCCAGCCCACTGAGGACAGCCTGGCCAGGGTGGGTATTCATAAATGCAGGGAAATTTTATTTATAAATAAGCAAAGCTCCCCCTCCAAATCATCTCAAAACAAAAATTAAAAATCCCCTCTGTGGTTCTTTCTCAGCATTATTGCAGCATGGAAGCTCATAAAATTTCGCCAGTAAATGCAAGGTATGAGTAAGAAATCTCATCTTTTCTGCTGCACTGCCTGCTCCCCTGCTCCAGTGCCCAGCAAGTGTAAAAGGCCATGTCCACCCTTCCCCTGGAACACCCTTCAAGCAGCATTTGTGCATCATGACTGCCAATTACCTCAGAAGCATCTGCAGCAGCATCACTTGTTTGGATAGCTGGTCCTTACTACATATCCTTCCAGAGGAATAAGCTTTGCCTCTTATATCATTCAGCTTCTGTGGTCTGGGTTTTCTTTTTTTTCCATAAAAACGATATATTTGCCTATGCTGCAATGTGCCATATGGGTGTACTCGTGGTAGTGTGGCTTTTTCTACTGTCTGCATTTTTATTTGTAACACTGCACTTTCCATAAAAGACTTTGGCAAAGGCAATGGAGAATCACAGTTTAAAGATAATAATACTAATTTACATCCTTCCTTTCTTCCCTTCTCTTCCTTTTATTTTATTTTATTTTTTTTTTTAATTAGAAGTTAACAAACAGCCACTAGTGCAGAGACACTGATTTCTTCTTCAATAATCTCAGGAGATAATATTCTGGGATTTCTCAGTAAATTGGGCCTTCCATGGTCACCTTTCTAGAACCAGGCTGTTCTCAGGCAGCACTGTTTTCTCTTTAATAAAAAAAAAATTGCTGAGAAATATGTGTCCTTCAAATCAATGAAATTTTCAATGCTGGTCAGGAAGTAAGAGTTAGCCTTATTAAATAACATTCACTTTCATTTTAAAACTACTATCACTGCTGTCCTAGAACTTGACAATTGATACCTGATAGTGTCATTTGACAAACCGTTGATCTGTTAATATGAGAAATGTTATTACTGCATTAATACCTGGCATTTGTACAACATTGCTCATCCTGAGGGATCAGTTCATGTTACTCAGAGCCTGACCAGACATAGACTCATCTCCAAGAACAAACTTCCCCAGTGGGTTCCTGTGCACACTCCAGCATTTTGCAACAAGTTCTGTGTGAAAAAAGTAAGGATGAGGAAATCCATCAAATGCATGTGGCAGTCTGAAGCATCAGGAACTAATTGAGGCAATTAAATACTCCTGGCAAGGATTGGGCCTCACCCTTTGTGGCAGCAGGAATACAGTCATGCACCAAAAGAAATTACTTTGTCTCAATGTGGTAAGAGAAAATTCATTTTACACCCGAGCACAGGGTGTAACAAAAGTCTGATATTTCTAACAGTGGTGAGCTTGGAGAAGTCTGATTCAAGCAGGCAGGAAAGGATGATTTTACAAGAGGTACTAAGTACTATCTACTCTCACAGACCTGCAGCACTAGTGCCCAAAACTGCCCACATTCCTTCTTTTTTAGCTCATCTAAGATCAGAGGAGCAAACTGGGCCTTACACCTCTTTATGCTGGAGAATACAAACAGAACCAACCCACAAAAATGGCCCTGATTACCAAGGTAGGAAAGGCCATGGATGAAGCAGGTGGTATTTGTGAATCCTCTTAAAGATGGCCCCAAGTGCATGGTGTAATGACAATAATACATACTAATAATGACAAATGATCACTTCTATAAAAATAAGAAAATAAGCAACAAAACTTGCATGTATCCTTACACCAAAAGACAGCAAAAATTAAGTATGTTAAACCATTGATTACTGCAGCTGATCACAAATTTTAGGCGTCCTGCAAAAGAAATTAATTGTTTCTTAGTAGCCCTGGCAATGTAATAACTTTATAAGATTGATTCCTAAAGTCCCAATAGGTGGTGTCTGAGCAATTTACAGACCCAAAGATGCCCCAGGGGTATTCTAAACCTGATAAATATGTTTATTACAGGTAAGCACTTGAGGCAAAGGCCTAAAAGTGGCTCACCACTCCAAAAAACTTGTAAGCTTGTGGCTTAGGGCAAGAACAAGGAGAACAAGCTTGTTGAAATTAGAGGAACATAAGCAGAATAAGAATTCCTATAACAGAATTTGGCCAGGTTAGTAGGATGTACAAACACCCCATGGTTTTTTATAACCATAAAAAAACACAGAAGTTCATTTTGTGTTTTACTTGGAAATGCAGCTTCTTGGCACTTACAGATCCATTGATATAATTTATTCAGCAAAATATTTGCTAACTACTGATTCAGAAGGCAGGTCAAAGATTCACTTGGCAATCCTCCATGTGCATTATCTAACCTCAGCCTTCCCTTAAAATTGCCCCATTTACAAGTTCAGATGAGATAACCACCTACTGATGGATGCCAGAAGGATTCCAGAAGAATTCCAGATGTGCTCACTTAGTCATAAATGTTTTGAAAATGCATTTTAATCAGAGTTAATAATATTGAGAGCATAATTCTAACAGTCCAACAGTTTATGGATAACAACTGCAGGGTTTATCAATAAATGTGAAAATTCCATTTGTTCTATTACACCAAGTGAGACCATTTTTCCATGAAATAGATTTCTTTTATGTGTCCATTAACACAAGACTGGAAGGCAACTCTTGAGTCATCAAGGCCAAACAATCACCCAACTATCATGAACAATCACATCACACTATCTCTTACACAGAGATAGGCTTAACTGCATTTCACAGGCAGTTACAGTTTTATTCCTGCTGCATCCCAGAGGATGCTGCTCAAAACTTCCAGAATTTAATGTTAGAGGACTTTATTTTGTCTTCTAATTTCATGATGCTGGTTACATGCATTTAATTTTCTATGCTGGCACTGAGTTTTACTCCACTGTTGATTATTTTGATGCTGTAAGTACAGAAATGATAGAAAGACCACACACCAAAAACAAGCAGTCCAAAGAGCATCTACAAAGCTCTCCATCCCTCTTCCTCTTAAATACCAGTGAAGAGGAGAACATAGCAGGGAGGAATACAGTCACTCAATCACTTCAATCATTCTTGTGTTACTTCTGTGGTGCCCTTCATGCAGAGTGATCACAAGGAACTTCCCTTTAAAACTAAATTCAAACACTTACCAAACTGCAACAGAAGGAAAGCAGGATAAAACAAGTAAGTTTAGTCAAGACTAAGGATTAAAAATGCCAAGGGCCCTATCAACTGTAAAAAGCTTAAAGTGTCTGTACACATATGCACTTCCAAGTGCAAGAGAGAAATTATACATGAAAAAAGGAGGAATTAACAATCCATGCTGCTCCAGGAAGATTGTGCACTTCATTCTTGAGTCACAAAGAAATCTTGCCTTAAAACTGACCCACATTCAAGAATTTAAGACCTTAAACTACCATCCAGATGAACATAGGCAACAAGAGTGGTCTGGAAGAGCTAAAATCTGTTCAGTCATTCAGTGAGGATTCAGTGCATGGGCACGTGTTTCTCCATGGATCTGGTGTGGGGCCTTTCCCATGGGGAGAGCAAAGCATGGCACAGCATTCCTTGTCCTCATAAACACTGCAAACATGCAAAGTGCAAACCAGCCAGAATTGGCAGGACCTATATCTGTTCCAACATCAGATGAAAAGGCTGAAGCTACTGGGAATTTTATGGATCATGCTGCACTAACAATTTGCTAATGTTGTGCTAGGGAGATAAGAGAAAATAACTGTATAACTTCTACAGGGAAGTTACACTTGCACCTTAACAGAAAGGCAGGGGGTAAAATTGAGGAAGGAAACAACACAACCAGCTACAGAGAAGCAACCTGCTACAAGAACATTGGGGGAACAGTCACACACAACCATTGCTTTCCCTGTCGTCCCACCATTCTGAGCTGTTCCCATGCTGCAAAATAAGAGATAAAGATAGGTTTAAAAGGGTCAGGGAAGGGTAAGCTCTGGGGAAAGTGTGAGCTGATGTGACTGTCTCAACAGTGGGGTGGGAGGGGAGCAGCCTGGGTGGCTGGAAATCCAGATCTTGAAGAATTTGGAGATGTCAGAGGTGAACACACTTTGGTGCTGTAAGGGGGAAATTGAAATACAAAGCTATTTCTATTAAGGTCCAGTATTTAACATAACTGGACTAGGTAAAGTAGAAGACCAAGAGGACCACAGAATCATTGAGTCATAGAATAGCCTGGGTTGGAAATCACCTTGGAAATCACCTAATTCCAAACAAGGAACCTTCCACTAGGCCACAGTTTGCTCAGAGCCACAACCTGGGGCGCCCAGGGCACAGCTGGGGCACAACTTCTCTGGGCAACCTGTTCCACCTCCCTCACAGGAAACCATTTCTTCCCAATATCCAATCTAAACCTACTCTCTGTCAGTGTGAGGCCATTTCCCCCTTGTCCTGTCACTCCAGGCCTGTGTAAATAAACTCTCTCCATCTTTCCTAAAGGCTCCTCCCAGGCACTGCACCCCTGGCCCATGTGGACACAGACACCATTCTGTGACCACATAGGAACAAAGCTGATTAAAGGACATTAAAGCAAACTAGGTATTTCTGCCAGGGCTCTTTTTATTATTAAATAAAAGCATGTAGCTCACAGTAAAATTTTAATAATAATTTTTTTAAACCTTAGGGAGAAAAACCCAACCATGGAGTAGCTTTTCAGCTATAAAATCATGCCACTGTTTTTTCTCAGCAGGTTGAAGAGTCCTTTCTGAGGTAAGATAACCCAAGGGAAAAAATGCTGTCAAAATGTAATTTAAAATAACATCAGAAGGCATTTTGAAAATGTTCTCTATGTTGCAAGGTGTTTGTGGGAAAGTAGTGTCTCCAAATAGTTATTTTTTTTTCTGGACAAAAATAAGTATTTTTGTAAATTTTTAAAAAAACTTTACCTGTAATATTTCTTGGGTTTCCTAGTTCAAGAAAATTATAGAATTTAGAGTTTTAAAGGACATGAAAAATTAAAATTAAAAATCGTATGTTACATTTTTTTCAGCTATTGAAAGAATGTATCCAGGCTTACTCTTACATTAAATCCTGAACAGTCTCTATGGAAATTTTCAGTGTTTCTTGTCACTGAGAAAAAATCATATTTTGAAAAAAAAAAAAATTGAAAACCAAGTGTTTAAAGAGCAATATTAAGCAGATTATATCCCTGCCATTAATTACCAGCACAAGTAGTAAATACTTAATAAAGGCAAGCTCATATTTTGAAAATGTAAAATGAAAAATGTAAAATGGCTTCACATGAATTGGTACATTTTAGGATTATTGATGAAAACTCAGTGGACTGAACAGGCCATGAAATTTTGTCTGGTGATTCTTGAGTCAAAGTATAGAAGGTACAAATGGAGTTGAACATATATCTGTGTAAATGTAGAGTTGTATTTATAAAGATGCCAGTCTGGATTTAAAGCCTTTAATTAACAGGAGAGTTACAACACCTCTAACTTCATCATGCCAGTGCTCACAGAGTGGAATTTACACCTCGTGAAAAACAGGCACAGAAGAGACACAGTTCTTGTTTGAGATGAACAAAATTTTTGTGGAATCCTGTTTTAATTAATTAAAAGCTCTGGTCATAAATCTGGAGGGGAAATTAGTGTGGTAATTCAGAATAAATGAATACATTTCAAGGCAATGTATTATTTGTGCCAGTCAGGAGAGATACTGTGTACAAACTGCCAGTGGTGGGAAATCACTGCTAACACATCTTGCCTACACCAGATTCTCATAAAAGAAGGACGAAAGATTTTTTGACCACGAGGTTTCTGCTTCCATCTCACCACATCAAATTTTTCTGAAAACATACTGCTTCATAGTTATTAAAAATAAATCATCAGCTTTCCTTCTTTCTCCTGCTATAGATACACACATGATACTTTCTTCTCTCCCACATCCAAATCTTCCTGCCCAATGACATAACCATTCAGCAGGATGTCTACTCATTCTTAAATGGAAGGCACAGTGTACTTAGTTCAGCTGAAAATGCATAATGACACAAGAAGTGTCAAACTATTTTGAACTGAGACATTGTTTGGAAACATATTCCATCCTTTTCTAGAAACATGTTCATCAGCTAAAGCCACAGCTATAACTATTATACATGATGAATAAAAAGCACATCTTCACAAAAATTTTCCAAGTGCAAGTGTCCCACTCCCCATAGTTAAAACTTGTTGGAAAACAGCAACTCTAAGTTTTCCCAAACCTCATTTATTTAAAAATAAAGGTTACACCCAGAACCAAGTCCAACAGTGAAATCAGCAATGTAAACAGGATGGAAAAATCAGTTATCCTCACATATGGAGAGTTATAAGAGGTATGTGACATATGGAATCTGTATTTCAGTTAGGTCACAGCTTTGCTCCAACACTTTCTTTTACTCTTTAACCTATTAAGAAAATGGTTTTCAGTCAAGGAGATGAAGATCAAAAAGAAAAACCTATGGATTGTTCAATCTGAAGCCTTCTCAGGACAGGATGTCTGTACCCATGAAAGATGTGTTAAATAACAAATACGTAGAGTGTGTGGAGGAAAAATGCTTGCATTAAAAAGCAAACAAATAAAAACTTAGAAAAAGTTTATTATGAGAAACTCCAGGTTCTTTCACATTCTGTATATTCATGAGAGTAGGAAAATATGAAAACTAAAAAATTTTTGTGGGATGGGAAAACTGTTTCCTGCCCATCTTTGACCTCTCAGTGTAAAACTGCTTAGCGCTTTGGTTTACAGTACAAATATTTCTGGATATGGGATCCATCTGTTATGTATTAGTAAAATATTTCTGATATTCAGCATTCTTTTTAACAGCACTATTACAATTTCATCGAGAAAGGTTAATAGCTAAGTAATAGTCTGACAGGATTACAGTGGATGGTATTTCTGGAAAGAGTATTTGCTGTTTAGCATTTCTTAGGGAGAGCTGTTAAAATTTCAACCAAAGGGTTCCTGAAACTTCAAGATGATGTATCATATGTGGGGTGATTATACAGAGTATTACTCTTAAAATGTTTTTTCAAGGAAATTTGACTATTTTTAACACTTAACTAAAGACTTTAAATGGTAATTCTGAGTTCATCACAGTTATACTTAAAGATAACTTGGTATCAGTTTTTGAAATGTTCCTGGCTACGTGTTGATTGAGGGTGTTTATTTGCACAGTAAATTTTATAGCCCTTACAGTAATGGAAGAGATGCTGTAATATTAAGAAGGCAAAAACCACACAGAACAAGAAAGGAAATGAAAAATCCCAAACTGAAGACCTCCAGGAAATGTCTGCTAAAACCAGCAAATGGGTCTCGTTCCCATTCCCATTCCAACTGCTTTCTAGCTGCATGCAATTACTGTGCTGGAGCTTTCCTTGCCAGGCTTCCCAATCTCATGTGCATTAATGATTGGGAAGCTGTTTTCCCAGATGTGCACACCTGGAGGAAAGCTCAGGGCTGAGTCACAAACTCAGATGCTTCAGAGCCTTTCTGTCAGGATAAGGATCCTGTGGGCTTGCCTCTAGCTTGGTGTTTATTCTGAGGTCCTTAGATATTTAAACACTTGGCTCCTTGATCATCAACAACAGATTTTAGCTCAGCTCACCTTTTCCAAAGCAGTCTCTCCCAGGATCTCTGGTGATGCCTGAGGAGAGATGATCCCAGATGCCTTTTTTACTTGTTTACTGTGAGGGTGGCTGAGCACAGGCACAGGTTGCCCAGGCAGCTTAGGGAGGCTCCATCCTTGCATATATTCAAAATCTGACTGGCCATGGTCCTGGCAAACCAAAACCTGAGCAGGAGAATTCTATCTGGGAGCTGGGACAGTGCTACTTGCAGAGCTTTCCTGCTTTGAGAAGAGAGGAACAGCTCAGGGAAATGCTTCCCATTCACCCTCTCCAGCCAAGAGCACTGCTCCCTCTCTTCCTGAGCTGAAGCAGTGCAGAACAGCCAGGCACATCTAGCACAGGGCACCTGCAGGCACAAGAAAATAAGCTGGGTAGCATTTGTGCAGGTCCATGGACATCTCACACCCAGGGTTGTTGGGGACAGCAGAAAAAGGTCCTAAACACCTCACGAGCACTTCTCCTCTAGGGACAGGATAAAGACTGCCAGACAGAGGCCATAAGTGGAGCTTCAGAGAGGACTGAGGGTGAAGAAGAGCAAGATCCCCAGCACTGGTTTGTCAAAATATCTCTGTGCCTTTGCTTCCAGTGCTCAGTTGTATCACAGAAATCGCTGACATTGAAATGCCTTTTCTCCATCAGTGCTGCAAAAGATTCCAGCAGAGCTGCTCATCACTACCTCACCAGATTTCTTTCCAAAGGAATACCTTTTCTCCAGTTTCAGGTTCAGCTGAAAATGAAGCTACTGTTTCAAGGTTTCCTGAGAAGCTTTGAGTGAGGAGACACCCCCCACAAGCAAAGCCCATCTTCATGCAGAACGGCAGTCACTTACTTTTCACAAGTTCCTCAGCAAAATGTTGGCAAGGCTGACAAACAAACAGGAAATCTCACATGCAGGATTTACAATTTTAAACTAAAGAGAAACCTTGGTTTAAATGTGCATAATTTTAACCTGGGAAGAAAATAAGCAAATATGGCAAAAAGAAGAGCTCACAGATAGACTGCAATAAATAAATCTTATGTACAGAGAAGCTTGTCTGGATAAAAACACTCTGAAGTTCACCACTAGATTTGGGACCAACACAGCTTCACATGGATGCAAAAAAGAGGCAAAATGAACCTCTTGCTGTTGTACAATCAAGGCAACAGCCCTATTTCACAGAAAGAACCAGCTGATCAACCTAGACTGCAAACCCAACGTGATAGACTCACATATCCACTGTGAAAAGCTGTCCATGTGCTTCACTGATTAGGCTGGCTGAATACTTACAGAACTCACTGGGAAAGGAAATTGTAGCTTCAAACAAAATGTACAGTCTGTCCCACCATGTATGGCTGAGCATCAGCTGTATCATAAAAATTAAGAAAAACTATTGAAAAATACTGAAAACTATTACAGCTCCCCTCTATACAGCCATGAACCCAACAAAAGGCAGTAAAGAATAACCACCTTCAGTACTATGAGAAACAGTTTTGGCTTCTGTAAGAAGCACTCTTCAAAAGGACATTACACCCACCAGACTCTTTTTCATCACTGCTCCATTTTCAGTTTTCCCTTTGGCCCAAAATACATGTGAAAGGTATCATCAGTAAATTCTTTCATCCTCTGGGCTTGACAAAGATGTTTCAGTAGTGGCACAAAGCAGAGGTGCATCTACACAGGGCTGAAGCCACTCAGCTGAGAGAAGAAAGTGCTGTAAAGAGCCACAAAATACCATCTTTACTGAAGGCATTTATTCCCCTCTCACTGGGGCCTCTGAAGCCACAGGGAATGTTTGGGTCTCTGCTAAGCCTGGAGGACAGGTATCCAGGAATACCTGCAGGCTGAGGAGTGTGAATGTTTGAGACCAGCCCCTGAGGAACTTTTGATTCACCTCTTTCTAAACTGGGCTACTAGCAGTAAATTCAGTGTTGTAAGTGGAGATGAAAAAAAAGAAACAGAAAAATAGCACCATACTTTTCCCAGAAAGGAGAAGGAGCTGCCTGCCACATGACAGGGCAAGGCTGGACTGGGCCAGGGGTCTCCTGCCAGCAGGCAGACCTGGGGATGAGCCAGGGGGCATAAAACTAACTGCATCACAAGCTCTGGAGACTTTTTAGACTTGTTTTTTGGGGGCTTGGTAACTGGGGCTTTTTTGCATCTTGGGCTTTTTGAATACTGGAGCTACTTGATAGGACAGGGCTGAAAAAAACCCCACCTTCCTACTTGCACCAGCTACTTCCTACTTTTACCAGCTGCAATTTTGATATTTAAATACTAATTCAGGCTGTGGGGATAACAGGCATTGGAAGGGTTTGGATTCTTTTTCCCAAATGGTTTTCTCTGGAGAACAAGGCACAGTGGGTGTGGGTGCTGGCATTGCCATTGCATCTCACCCTTCCAAGCTGTTTTTCCTGCAGACCAAAGCTGCCAGTCAGGAGGGACTGTGAGAAGTGAGGCAGTGCTCTGTGATGTGGACTGAAGTTCACCAGAGACCAACTGATTTGCTCTTGTGACCTAGCACAAATTTGAAATTCCTGTCTCCAGAGGTAAAAGGTTAATGGAATAACCTATTTTTCATCTAGCTCCCTACTGCAGAACACCCTTTTAATTATTGCTATTATTTATTGATTTATAAAGTAACATGGAACATAAGGTACTCAGCAAGGAAATTATGAAGCATATAAAACACAGTTAAAATGATCAAAGAGATGTCTGATCTGAAGGGATCTGTGATGACAAATATGGAAAAGCACTTCTCCATCTTGGAGACAAACATCAACTTCACTGTGTCTGGTTATGCAGACACAGAAAATACACACACAAAAGAATTCATCTGTAAGTTAAAAAAAATTTAACAAAGAGGGATGTTAAAAACCCCCACTTGTTTAGAAATGGGAAAACCGTCATATTTAGAATCCAGCTATAAAGCAGTAGACATTGTAATTCTTAGTACAAGTCAGATAACTGATCAGTGACCCAAACTTCTTTTAGTGTCCATAAAAATCACTTTGGTTGTTTTAATGCCACATCAGTTGGAGCAGCATTTGAAGCCACATTGCCCTGAAGTAACAAAGAACCAAATCCTGCTGGAGTCAGATGTGATGTCCCAACTCTCTGACCCATATCAGGGTTTCTAAAGGGTGCAAAGGTATCCTGAGAA
>VWYE01021139.1:0-37384 GCA_013398995.1 Alaudala cheleensis | reverse complement strand
AAAAAAAAAAAAAAGGATGTTAAAAACCCACACTTGTTTAGAAATGGGAAAACTGTCATATTAAGAATCCAGCTATAAAGGAATAGCCATTGTAATTCTTAGTACAAGTCAGATAACTGATCAGTGACCCAAACTTCTTTTAGTGTCCATAAAAATCACTTTGGTTGTTTTAATGCCACATCAGTTGGAGCAGCATTTGAAGCCACATTGCCCTGAAGTAACAAAGAACCAAATCCTGCTGGAGTCAGATGTGATGTCCCAACTCTCTGACCCATATCAGGGTTTCTAAAGGGTGCAAAGGTATCCTGAGAAGCTGCAAGAACTGGAAAATCTCATGGATGCTGATGTGTCCTCAATGCTGCACCAGCAGGAAATGGGCAGAGGGAAAAGAGAAGAGCTGGCTGTGCTGGAGACCTGCTCCTGTTGTGGTCCCCTGCATTCCCTTGGCCCCCACCAGCCCAGTGGGTGCCCCCGAGTCCAGTGTGCAAACACAACGTGCTTCCAGCTTCCACACACAGTGTTAAGGCAGCATTTGATGCTTCCCTAATGCAGCCTGGAGCCAGGAACTTCAAAGGAGCACATCAAAGCTGTTATTCACAGCAGATGAGAGAGTGTGAAGCCGGGTGGCATTTTTTCTCTCCCCAGCGAATATGAAACTTTAGGGGGCTTCCCAAAGGACATGTGAGTGATTAAAAAAAAAAGGAAAACTCTCCTTGGCATCCTAGGGAAAGAAGGGTAGAGACCCTGTAGAGGCAGATGGAGGAAGAAATGAAAATTTCTGTCTATTAATACATCTCCTGGATGGCCTGCTATGCTGACAAGGGAGGGGGGAGGGTGGGAGAAAAAAAAGAACTAAGTTTCATCTTTGTTTCACTGGTATTTTTCTTTTCTTTTTTTTTTTTTAAATCTGAGTCACAAAAGCTTAAAATGATGAAATGAGCATGTGCAGCCTGACTGAGAGAGAAGACAGGCAATTACTGAAACTCTGGGCCACAATATCAGCTGCCTGCTGACTCCTGCGATTGAATTAAAACAATCGTAAGAACAGCGCAAGGACTTGCCCTTGTCCTGCTTGTCTATGTGTTTATTTAATTTTCTGTCCAACTGACTCTCAAATAAATTGGGAACAGCTGCCATTTTTTTGATTCAGTAGCTCCATTACCCCCCAATGACATCATTCTGGGCACGCTCACCAACAATAGGTCATTATGCAGCAATTACTTTATTGATTTATGGAAGTTTTTAAGCTCCACCAGGAATATGCACATTCAAGGGAAAAAAGGACTTTTCCTTCTGCACTGTTGCAAGCAGCGAGTTGCTGCAGTAGGCAGGAACAGTATTATGGACACAAAACAGAATTTAGATTACAAAGGGAAAAGACATTTTCACAATTGGTTACGTTGTCAAAGAAAAAAGAAGATTTCAGAGCAGGATCCTGCTGTGAGCTGATGTTTAGAAACCATGATTTAATGTGGCAATTAAATGTATGATGCAAGTGAAACTGCTACGTAACAGACTGTCAGAAAAAACCATGCAATATTTGCTATAATGGGCTGCTGCATGGCCTTTTTGAAGGACTGCAAAAGCCATTTAAGAATTATTAACACATGGAAACATTTGCTTTCTTCTATTCTTGCTGATAGATTAGATCAGCCATCCTTTGTACTTCAGACACAGTTCTAAGGGAGGAATGCAAAAACAGGGTAGTGATCAGTGTTATGATCTTTCAGCTTTTAATCAGCTGCTTGGTTTGAAATCAAGAAATTGTGAAGACAACTGATGCTACAAATTAAAGCAATTTGTCATCTTCTGTACTAAAAACAAACTATTGGAACACACTAAAAAATGTCACTTTGGTTAATAAAATAGAGGTAAACAATGGAACAATGTTATAATCTTTTAAAACAGAATGGATATTGATCTGTATGGAACACAGACAGAAATATCCCTTTCATGAAACTTTTAGAAGAGGGAAAATACCTGCAAAAACTCTATCTGAATATGTATTTGAATATTTGAATGAGGCTTGTGCTTACACCTCTCAGCAGTCACTTATAAAACTTTAGTCACTTCTTTGCACTAGAGAATATAAATTTCTTTGTACTGGAATCTAAAACTGGCTCACTGCAGTCATCAGGAGAATAACTGGAATTTTCAAAAATCTAGAGAGTGATGCCTGAGCACCACAGTATTCACCAAGAGCTGAGTATCAGATAGATATTGAAACGTCACTCTTTTCTTCTTTTCCTGTTCCTGACTTTGATGCTTAAAATGTTTCAGTCATTCACAGAGAGGGAAGAACCTGAATCCTGTGCTTTACAGGAATCACTGCAGTGATGTACCACAGAGGCTCTGCTCTTCAAGGGCAAATAAGTGACAGTAGCAGGTTCCTCATTCAAAGGTTGCTAAATGCAAACCACAACATTTCTGCAGTGATTCCAGGTCCTTTGGAAGGCCCATCCATAGTGGATGGCTGAAATGGGTGAGTTGTGAACACGGCTTAGTCAGATATTCTTCACATTAACTTTTCTGTCCCAGTTGCACATAGCAGAGTCAGAGGAAAGAGCCTCACCTTGTGAATGATTCATAAAGAGGAAAAAAGCAGGTTGGATGGCTTAATTATAATGAAAAAAAGAGATGACTTTTAGATAACACCTCAGGGAAATGTCTTCAGGTCTGCAATCAACACCACATGGGCACATTACTGTGCCTTGCAGACTCTCATATTATGACTTGCAGAACTGGGGCTTGCCTGGAGATTGCCATTACAAGTGTTCTCACAAAGTATTGGAATCATATTTGTGATTTTTTTTCCACTATTTTATAGATGCATTTTACAACCATTTCATTTGTTGTGATATGTCCAATCATTCTTTCCACATCAAATATATGCTAATGCTTGAAAAGTTGGGTGGTTTTCAGCAAAATTATCCTGGATGAAAGAAATATCCTGATTTTTAGGAGGTCATGCTTTGAAATGCAAAAAACCCTAAATAGCTCATTAGATCTGCTGGTACCACATTAGCAGGAAGGATATAAAATGAAGATATTATGATTAAAATAATAACATATCTATATCTGATAATATTTTTTGCATTTCATATACTAAAATAAATATGATCAAATTATCTGGACGTTCCAATGGCATAAGTGTAACTCCTTTTTTTTTCTCCTTGCGACATTTGCACTTTGATTGAAAACATGAAGGGATGTGAGATTCCTTCTCCACAGTCTGATTATTCTTTAAATTTCTCCAATGCAACTGTTGTATTTTACTTGCATCATCACAAGGACTCTGCCATGAAGTCAGACATGACTGTTTTAGTAATGCCCTTGTAACTTGAAATACAAGCCTGGACTCTGTGATCTCCCCACAGTGGCCACACAGTCACACAATCTTTTCTTTTTTTGCTTATACTATTTTCATGGTATTCAATACAAATGTGAGATTTCTGTGTGGCATTAATGAAGCCACAACAACAAATTGCATTACTCTGTTTTTTCTGGTTTTGTTAACTTCGCCAGACTTCTCCCATTTATAAGATCAGCTAATGAGAGAACACCTCCTGAAATCAGCCAGTCATTTACTACAAAAATTAGCATTTAATGTATCTAAGTAGCACTTTCAATACCACAGCAATGCAGAGAAGTTAAAAACCTAAACTAGAGGAAGAGCCATCCACAGAGACATCAAGGGACCCCAGTCTCATTTCTCCTGCATCTCCCATGGGCAGCACAGGAGGTTTTCCTGCAAGTGGAAGCTGTAGTTAAACCACAGGTATTGAAATTTAGATTTCTCATTCTGGTCACAAAGCTGGTGAGGAGTGCAGGAAAGCAGGACAGCAGGTGTTCACTCTTGTGGAGGCAAAAGAACCAAGAATGAGGCCAGCACAGGCAGAACACCTCCGACAATCCCACCCTGTGGTTCCCTAAATGCTGTTTGGGACCCCCCGGCATGTGAGGCCACAGAGCTGGGCTGAACCTCAGTGGAGCTGACAAGGGGCTGATCCAGCTGGAAGGGAAATGGGACAAATCCACTGAGGACCCATGGAAATGGAGAGTGGGGGCAGGGTGGCACTGGGTGCTAAAATTCCCTTTTGGCTACTGGAAACCCTTCAAAGGCAGCAAACTGGCTTGCACCCAAAACCCATTGCTCGTGCCAGAACACATTTCTGTGGCACATCAAGTGACAGATTTTGCAGTCATACCATAAGTAATGCACCTTCTCCTCAAGTGAGGTGAAATGTGGTTCTGCTGGAATTAATAGCATTAACTCAATTTATAGTGGCAGAGATATCTGTTAAGATCTCCATTGATGTCTTATGGGTTTAAGTTATGACTCCTTAGTTTAAAAATTCCACCTGGAGTTATTAGTAATGAAAAGGAAAATCCTTCCCTTTCCAGCATGGTATTGAGAAGGCTGCAGAGGTTACAAAACTACTCATTTTGTGCCTTTGCAACTCTCAGGATATGGAATTCTTCCTGACAGTAGTGACTGAGATAGAACCCCACATTCCAACACAGGGCTTGGAACTGGATCTTTAAGGACCATTCCAACCCAAAGCACTCCATGATTGCAATAAATTGATGTAATTACCCTGTATCAGTGGGGAAATGTTAAGCCTCCATAATGCCCCTGTGTCATTTTTCCACCTTGAAACCTTAGGTAAACTGTTCTCTACATCATTTATCCCCAAAAGGCACAGTAGGTAAGAGAGACAATAGTTAAATGAACTGCCCACTGCCACAAAAGATCAGTGCCAGAGGCAGGATCAGAAGTCAGTTTCTGGATCTTCTAACAACATTTCTGTATGTAATTGCATTCACCATTTGCAGATATTAAAGATATGTTGACATTGAAAAATGTCAGAAAAAAATCCTCCTTCTGCAAGGGGATCTGTCCCATTCTTTCCAGAGAAATGCATGAAGCTACAAAGGCAAACAGCCAGTTAGATAATTATAGACACAGCCAAGGGATGCATTAGCAAAAATAATCACTGCCTGTCCTCAACCAGTGAAGATTTAACTTTTGCTCCTTGGCCTAGGCAGCCTGGCTTTCAGTCCTGTGGGGTTTTTTCTCCTCTCTCTTTGTACAGTTCCCAGTTGCTGTGACTACCTTCAGCACCTTTATGGATGGTAACACCACAGCAGACTGTGGGACAGGCCTGTCCCTGGGGTCACACACCAACCCTGGGAGCACTGGGACTGTCACTGGTTCTGTAGCCATCCCTGTGGCTGCTGGGGCTCAGGGGTCACCACAAAAAACTGATCTGCGTGAAATTACAAAGAGTCCTTTCTACCCTACCCGTAGTTTTTCAGCTGAACTTTTCATTCTGTGGAGATGCATTTTTTGAAAACTAGAACTGAGCATAAAATTCCATTATTTAAGTGGCATGTACCAGGTAGGTATGGTCTAAGAAACCTGGCAGTAACTTACTGTGTTTGTGGCTTCTACTTTGTTAGACTCTGAGGAGCCATGAATCTATCTTGTCCTTAAAAAACAGAAAGAGGGGGCCTTTAAAATGAGCATAATGCTTAATTTATATGCCACAGGAGCAGCATATCAAGGCCTCTGTGCTGATTAGACCCAGATGTTGGTAACAATGTTAGTGTTATGGACCAACTGCAGGTGTGGGAATAAATCCCTTTCCCTGGGACCCTGAGCAATCAGACCAGTGGTTTCTTCTGGCTCTCAGCTCCCAGTTTTCAATTAGCACTACAATGGCATTGTTGTTCTCCAGCATTAGATCATATGTCATGTAAATGAAGTTGAATATACACTTTAACTTGACAAGGTGATTAAGGCCAAGGATACATATGTTCACTATTAGAACATGATCAAGGTTAAAAAATAATAATAAAAAAATAGCCCTGACATGCCATAAAGTTGTTATTATTTTGGCTTATCGGCAGATTTTCACATTTTATTTTCATAAAACAGAACGTAGTGCAAAGCAGGGCTAGAGCAGAATTTGAATAAAAGGCAGACAAAAACATTTTATGTGTAAAATTGTATGTGTGTGTGTGTCAGTACAATGCTTAATTATGGACTTGTATATTTTTATGTGATATCTGAAAACTTGGATCACTCTTTACCTTTCCCAATTTTCTGCCCACCCTCCTCACCTTTTCCTCTTTCATATCAATGAGTTGTGCATGCACAACTATTTCCACAGGAGAAGAAACAGAAATATTCCTGAAAAGCCATCTCTGTTAGAGCAATGAATCCAGCTCATCAGTGCCAGAGGTTGTTTTCTCTATCTCCTTTGGGTTTCATGATATTTAGAACACCACCATGGCTCACTAAAACATATTAAGGGCTCTGGGAAGTAAAGGGGCCATCCTCCTCTTCCACACATGCATAATTCCCATTAATGTCAACGGCCATTACCTGTGCTAAGAAAAGTGCAACTACTAATATTTTTCTTATATGTTCACTTTCATCAGGTTCTTTTTTGCCAGAGCTGTGGGACTGTGTGTTATTCAGTGGTAGCAAAACAAAAATAAAAGGGAAAAAACCCTGTGAAAGTAAAGTAAGAGAATGGCATATCCAGCACAGAAACAGGTTCTGATGTATTGTTTGCAGGACAACAAGATGATTTCTCTTTTCTGGTGGTACAAGGGAATTGCAGACACAAATCCCTTAGAAATGCAGGAAATATAAGTGGTCCCTGAGGTTGTCAAGTGTTACCAAGGGTTATCAAGCACCAATTACTTGCCATCATAGGCCAGTACAAAACTTATTCTGAGACTTATTCTGAGCTCAGGATAAAGTGCACAAGGACAAGATCCCACTGCCATACCAACCCAGTGAACCTCAACACAGAAAACTGCATTTTCTCTCTTAGAGAGTAGAGCTCAAGAGCTCAGGAGTTTATTACAAGAAGGACTATCATCTTTTCTGCCTTTTGCTTACACTCAGCAGTCAACAGTGCAGGTGCTTCTGGGTGTTCCTGGGCAATTGGACATGAAGTCACAAAGAAATATCCCTGAATGAGGTGCAACTTGGTGCAACAGCCATGAACTGCAAGTCTTGGATACCACATTCTGTTCCACCCTTTGTTATTCTGCACATCCTAACCTCCTGTGTGTCCTGCCTTGCAAGAAAATGGACACAAGAGCTGACAAACAGGAATTATCTTGATGCACTTTCACCACTTCTATTGTTACAAGAAACTCCCAATTCCCTCAAACTCCTCTGCTAATAGTTCATGACAAAAATGTAAGAGTGGTTCAGGCTCTTAAAGACTTCTAAGTGTAGGTAAAATACCTTTCAAATCAAAGACAAGCATTCAGGTGCAAGCCACATGCATAGCAAGCTCTGTAAACAAAACTCACCTAGGCTTTAATAAGTCATCTATCAAAGGACTAGAAATACCCACCTCAAAAAGACCCCTCCCAACAATCACTAAGCTCAGTGGCTGAGCTGTTTACACTAAAGGCCATTCCTCTATTCCTTATTCACGTCCTAGCAGTGAACAATAGCAACATTATGCTGAGAAGTTGAGTAAATCTATCCCACCTTTCACCAATACCTCCATGAACCAATGAATCCATGGGGATGGATGGCATTATTCCACAAATAATGTGGAAACAGGCAGCTTTGTTAGGCCCACAGTACATTATTGATAACCAAGTAGAGCCAGAGCATAAAGGAAGATATTGCAGGTGAAGAAAAGTGTTCTGCAAACACATGTAAGAATATGCTTTTTGTGCTGCTTACTCACAAAGTATAACTGACTTTCACATTTAAGCAACAGCTTCCTAAATATCGCCTTGACAAACATCTGCCTTCCCTTCATTTTCCTGCCTGTTTCTGAAACAAGTCTGACCACTGCTAGGATGGGTGGGGAATTGAAAATTAAACGTGGGATGCTTGAAAATCACATATGTTGTGTAGCTCTGCCTTGATTGCAGTGGGAGATGTAGCCTGAAGGCCAAGCATGGCTGAGGGTGCAAGGGGAGAGAGGGGGTGGAGAACAGAGTGGTGAGGAAGGCAGAGGATGAGACTGAAGACCCCGCACAGATGTCTTGTTAGTGCAAGAGCATCTCTCACTGGCCAAGATGAGGCAATGACCTGGAATAAATCTGCCTCTCTTCTGGATGAAAAACTTAGTCCTCAAGCCACCAGAAACATCTTGAGACATTAAAAAAAATGTTTTGTAAAAGCATGGATGATGCCTGAGCAATTCCTAACAACGAGGGGTATCTCTGATTTGTATTAATGCCTCACCCACTGCATGTGTTTGTTCCTGTATCAAACACAGAGAAACACATGAATGGCATCATTCCTACAGATAACACACTAGAGAGAGTGAGTGAGCATACTGCTATTTCTATTTAACCCAGTTATGGAATTTTATTTTTATTTAAGACGCTACATTTGGCTTAAATCTATGAATCAGGTACCAGATCAGTGTCTAGAATGGGATGGACAGTGAAGTGACAGCAGCTGTAACAGCAGCTCCTGTGTTTTAATGCAACTGTTCTGAAAATGAGCTGCACACACAACCCACACTGTCTGCTTCTAGCCTAGAGGAGGCTCAGGAAATATAGATTAAAAGGGTCTTAACCATCCATTCATGCCAGGCACCTTCCAACCACATGGAAACAGTCTGGCTAACAGCTGATAACCTCACGTAGTATTGGCTTTAACTTATAGTAAAACTCTCAGCTGCAGGATCCCCCCTGTGTCATTTCTATCTCCATTTCTATCAGGACATTTGTACTCAAAGTGAGCATAAAGTAACTGCATCTTACTCAAATGTTATACACCCCTTAAGTGCAAATTAACTGGGCCCTGTGTTTATTACAGCACAGATTTCTAGACCTCCTTGGGTTTAGGGTCAGTTAGTGTTTCTTTATGAACCCCTTTATGAAAGTTTTCAGTGCTTTATAGCTCAGCCATTAAATTTTGCTCCAGGCTGAAGCTTCTTACAAAAGGTTTAATTCTAGAAGCCTTTTTTTTTTTTTTTTAGTATATTTTCAAAGAGATCTCTTTGGTCATTTTTAAAACAAAAAAAAAGGTACAAAAAAAAGTTAATTAATTTTAGGCCATCTTTAGGGCTCACCATAATCCAGAAACAACTTAGAGCTGGTTATTTTTTGTGTTTGAAGCCTGTCTACTGAGTTTGTACTGGGACTTTTTACTGCATTTCTAATGTGCATGTCTATAAATAAGTAGTCCTACACCTTTTTATGGTTATTACAGTCTATTTTTCACCCCCATGGGCTGAAATCCTGCTTGTCTGACTCATGGAAAGTAATCCATACAAACATGATAAGCAGTTCTAGGCCTCCATTTGTAGTGATTAAATTCTAAAGAACTAAGTCTTGGCTTCATTTAGTTGTGTCCTTTACATTTCATATTAACATAGAATTTCAGTAGCATTAAATGTTGCTTGGCACTTCTGTGTTTGTACTGAAATTATTCCCTGCCCTGTCCTGGAATGAAAACTCTGACCAGTTTTAATTCCAGTTTTAGGCAGACATGCTTGTTAGTAGTGCTGCCTGAACCTGATCCTGCCCAAGCTGCCCTATTTTCTGCTTGTCTCTGGTCCTGGAGTCAGGGAAGAGCTCATTTCGAATGTTTAAAACCTCTCAAACCACCCCTGACATGTGACTGGCACAACAAATCGAGAGGAGCAGATTGTGCTTGGGCCATCACAGGAATGAGACCAGGATTGATCTCTGCATTCTGTGTGAGCCAGCCCACACAGGGGAGGAGCTCCTCCTTCCAAAGAGCTAAAAGTGAAACCAAGACACGTTTACAAAAGCATTGTAAATGCTTTCTGCTCTCCTGCAGTTTTTTCCACTCCTTTTACATCTTCTTTACCTAAATCACACCTTCAACATATTTTCTCTTCTTCTTCCACCCCCCACCCTGTTTTTCCTTCTTGTTTGTAGCAGAAGCCCTGAGTACAAGAAATTGAGGAATTGTTTTTCACCCTCTAAAGCGCTCAAGATTTGGTACTGCCAGTGTGACAGGGGCAACTCCTGGAATAAATAAAACATTTAAAACTATTTTTACGTCAGAGTTCCTATTGTCTGGGACTCAGATGCAGTCGCAAAATCACACAAGAATTTGTAACCAAGATCATAAAATGCATACAATACATATAAGTGCATTCTTTCACTTGTGATAATGAAGAGGACACAGGCAGAAGTTGAAGGCATCTCAACAAGAGCCACTGAACAATTTGAAAATATCAGAGGATGAGGTTTTTTGAAAAGGAGATAATTGCTGGGCTTGCATTGTCCCTTCCACAAGGGCAAGCTTCCAGCACTTCTACCTGGTGTGTCATTCTCTCTTCTCTGCCTGTTTGAGCCTCTGAACTGCCTGAAGAAGGAATCCTGGCTGCAGTGGTGTAAACACTACCCCTTCATACATAATCTACGTGACCAGGGAGAGATGAGAAAGTTCATGATCGATCCCTTGATGAGCAGGAGTAGATAGGAACTGGCATATTGGTTTTTAAATAAAGAATTCCCTCCATCAGCAATACAGGCTTGTACAAGCAGCTACTAAATACACTTCTCAGGATTGCTATGGTGTCTCTGGAATAAAGTCCAACTGAAAAGGGTTATTAAAACTTGTCTCCTAAATTGTTTAGCCAGAAAATGCAGCCAGAGGTTCTGAATGTGTAAAGGAAAGCATATGCACATGTTCCATTTCAGATGCTTTCAGAGAAAAAATAATTAATCTTCTCTGCAATCTAGTGAAGCAAGCACATAACCCTGTGAAAAACTGCACTATCAGGGGGAAGGAAGACAGGGGGAAAGACAGAGAAGAGGAATCAGCCTGGCATGGTTAAATGATTTGTTCATGAACAAGATCCATCATCAGACTTAAAGAATGACCCAGCTTCCACTGAGTTCCAAAGAAGGAGTTGAACAGTTCCAAGCATGATTCTTCAACACAGGAAGTGTGTGATCTTTATGTACCTGCCATTGTTTAATAGTTATTTACATAGATCCCATACTTGAGGCTACAAATCAAAGTCTATTGGATTCGTTATTGAGGATTTTTTTCCAATATCACTGTCTAAAAATAATACCAAAGCAAATATTACAAGAAGGCAAGTCAAATCATTTGCCTTCCTGCAAACAGATTAGCCAAGCACTGATAATACTGTCACTCTGGATTTCTATATTCAAAAGAAAACAAACAAACAAATAAATAACACCAAAAGATACCAAATCCTAAAATGTGGCTGGTTTGAAAACAACTTGGCACGCATGTGCTTGGCTGCTTTCTAGATCATGGTCACAACTGTTGCTACAATTGCAAATATTTCGATCTAGATCATTCCAACTTTATCAGTATTTCCTTTGAGGAGGGAGAGAAGGTAACTTTGGCTTTTTCACTGGTTGAGGAATTTTCTGAGGTGTGGGAAATCTTATTTTCCACTGCAGTTTACCTAGGTCTGTTTGTAGTAGAAGAGGCTATCCCTCTAATTATGTGTTTTATATTTTTCTAAGGTTCTCAGCCAATTTATTTCTGCAGAAAAGGGTATCTTTAAATTGTGAAAATCACTCCATAAATTCTGAGTTAGAGCAGTCAAGGTCTGATACCTTATCTGTGCTCTGACTGTGTACAAGGTCACATCATCAGCATGTAGATGTACAGAATATTTCATGAACTATACGGCGTTGACAGGTCATTAATAAAAACTGTGAAAGTAAAAGCCCTCTAATTAGCTCCTGAGGTAACTTTGTGTGTAACATTTTCACCCCAGATTCAACACCATTAAACAAAATGACTGGTGTTTGCTCTCTAATGTAGCCAGAGAACCATTCTACTGTAGTTAAACTCAGCCAAATTGAGGGAAACTTAGATAGCAATATGTTGTGATTTACTGCAACAAAAGGCCACAGTCAAATCAATATAGAGAGTTCCCACATACAAAATTATGATGTATGTCTGTAACAATATCAAGGTTACCTTGAAAAGAGCAATGTGGCAGGGCAAAAACATGACTAAAATAGGGTCAATGCATTCTCTTCGAATGGAGCACTCATTAATTTTTGAGCAATCGTGAGAAAACAGAAAACACAAATAGGTTATAATTAGGGCAGGACAAAAGGGGATACCAAAGCATCATTTCAAATGGGTGATGATCTCAAATTAGAAAGCAGATATTGTAATAAAGATATAGCAACAGGTTTGAGAAGAGCTTACAGAAAGCATTTAAAGAAACAGAGGGTGAGGTTCCCAGTGGTTGTCACACTGACTAGAAGGTGGGCTGAGAGCAAGGAGCCACTTGTTTCATGGACTCAGTTTCTCCACTGCATTACAGAAGACTAAAAGCACATTTTCACAAGCAATCTTTAAGGCAGGGTAAGGCCAAGTACCCAGGTGTTATCAGACAGAAAGCAAAATGCCTTTTTAAAGGCATTTTTAAAAAAAGCTTTGCATATGAAAGGTAGGAATGCAAGATTGCCTACGGCTGGGTGGAAAAGGAAGGGAAAAAATACTTTTTCCTAATACCCAAACCCACTCTCAGTCAGTTTGAAGACACTCCCCTTTTCCTGTCCCTCCAGACTCCTGTAAAGTCTCTCTTCATTGCTCTTGAGGCTCCCTTCAGGTACTGGAAGGGGCAGTTTGGCTCAGCCCAAAGCCTTCTCTTTTCCAAGCTGAGCAACCCCAACTCTCTCAGCCTGACTGAGGTCCCATGTCCCCACGATTATGGCTGCCCCTCCAGACCCAGCACAGGTGACAACAAACTTCAAATGCCATCCAATTAAAATAATATAACCTAGACAGATGGTCAGCCATGCTTTTTGTCTCCAGACTCTGTTAATCTGTACCAAATTCAACTGAGGGAGAAAGGCTGATAATTTTCAGCCTATAAATCAACCTCATTTTGCTTCATGTTTTGCAGACATGTTTAGATGGTGTTGCTTGCCTGATGAATATGCATGTGTATTTACTCCAAACTTTGCAGCTTGATGTTTCCTTTGATAGGCACTTCCAGTATTTTCTATTCAAATGAACGTAACTCTGCTATAAAAGTAGACTAAATGTCAGCTCAAAAGCTGATTAGAAAGAATGTTAAAACAAATTTTGAGTTTTTAGTGAAGAACTAGAGACATACACTAGCACTGCAGTCTCTTCTACTGAACAGCTTTTTTTTTTTTTCCTTCTGGAGCTACTGAGATCCAGGGATCCTCAATCTGACTGTTTCACTGATGAGCAGAGATATTCTTTCATGGTGTGTTTTCAGTTGCCCAAACTGGACAGCTGACTGGTTTCCAGAGCCCTCATTTCTGCATCAATCACCAAAAGAAGAATGATCTTTAATCTGGATACAATTCTGAGCCAAACTAGAAGACAAACACCACCTGAGAGTGATCTACTTAACAGTGTGCATTGCTCCTGAGATCTCATCCACAGAGATGGCTACAGGAAGGGGATTTGAAGAATTTGAGAAAGAAAAACGTGTGTGGAGCAGATGCAGACATATTGTGACAATCAGATTTAGCCACAGAAGGCAGTCAACCAAATGAGAGGAAGCTGGATGGAAAAGGACCTCAACCAGTTTTATCTCAGCTTTTTTTTTCTTCTTCTTCTTTTTTTTTTATTTTGTTATAGCTTTGTTGTAGTTAAAGCAAAGCACTACAATTATGGAATACCAAGAGCCAATTCTCTTTGTCTGGAGGAGCTGAGCCCAAGTGAAGAAATGCACAAATAAACTCTGCTATAATATGCAGAAGAAAACAACAGGCTGCTCTCTTCACCTAAATCTAAGCCTTCAGAGAAATCTGATGATCTTATTTAGTCCATAGATTAAGATCTCAGCTGAAATGTAATAAAATTACAATAAAGGTTATGTATCAATAAGGTGTCAGTTGTGCACAGGGATGAAGTATTCTACTCATAATTAAATTTTAAATCTAATTATGATTTGAGGAGTCCTTTTAATTACATTGCAATATTTTTGCTTTTGTAGGGAGGTGATTGCTATAGCATCTTTTATCTGTAATTTTCTTTTAATTAAAAAATGTAAATAAATCAAAACCAGCTACTTAAAATACTTACATCTTAAATGAAAAACAAACAAAAAGTGCAGGAATTTCACCATCCAGGTCTTTTCTACTGAATCACACCTAGGCATAGTATGGAGGGTGAGAGGGAGGTGCCTAAAAAAGCAGAGAATTTTATCACATATTTCTTTCACATAACCAGAAATGGCAGAATTACTTTGGCCAAAAGGAGAAAAAAAAAGCTTCCTCAGAGCAAAGAATGTCAGACAGGAAAGCTACAAAACCTTTTCTTCAAAAGGTGTTGGGACTGTAGGGCATCCTTTGAAAAGCTGCTACACTGCACTCCTCCAGCCAATCCCACCAGCCTCAAATGTTCAACAGCTCAGCAATTCCAGATTACTCTGATTATTACCATTTACAAGCCTCTTTCTGCTCATTTGTCCTCCTCATGTTTCATTCAAGCACTTAATTCAGTTTATATCACCTGCCTGGGTGCTAACTTTGTGTGTTGGATTAAGTAGTTCCTTTTTCCTCCCCGGTATTTGACTTCCTGATGGGATGGCTTGAAAATAAAAATGTTTTTCCTTGGCCTTTGTTTCTCTCAGCAAAATACAGAAGTGTCTTATAGTCTTTTAAGACATAAGTTTGCCTGAGCATCTCCTTCAGTCTGAGTTTGTCTTTGCTGCAGAGAAGACACAAGAATTTTGCCAGGAATAAGGAAATGCCAGGCAGATTTCCCAGGCCCTGTGTTGTGGCATAAATCTATCACTATTCCTTTGATAAATATCTCTTTTACAATGTATTAAGACCAGTTTTACCTCCACCACAAACTTCTCCTATAGGAGGAATCATTGCAATTGTTACCAGGTGATCCTGTAGGATTATGCACTTTCTGACTGTAGAATATTCCTGCTGGGTTTTTTTCCATCAGCAAGTTTCATTGCCACATTTTATACTAAAATTATTCAACCAAATCAACCCAACACCTGTAGTGGAACTTCATTCCTTAAACTAATGACTGACCTTCCTTTGCTTTTCTTATTAAATATAATTCAGTTAATGGCAAAAGACAATATTTTTTCTTTCTTTTGGGAGGATACTCCTACAAAGTAGAATAACTCTGTTTTGTCTTTCTTTAGTCTCTTCCTATTTATATGTTTGGGTAAAAAAAAAACAGTGTATGTTCTTTTCAAATCATGCCCTGCCTTTCCTACTGACAATTCTGAGTTTATCAATACAACTCCTGGCCTTTAAGACACAATTTTCCTTGTTGCTCACTCCATTCTTTCNAGGATACTCCTACAAAGTAGAATAACTCTATTTTGTCTTTCTTCCTATTTATATGTTTGGGTAAAAAAACCCAGGGAAAGTTCTTTTCAAATCATACTCTGCCTTTCCTACTGACAGTTCTGAGTTTATCAATACAACCCCTGGCCTTTAAGACACAATTTTCCTTGTTGCTCACTCCATTCTTTCATTTTTTGGGGGTTTTTTTCTTATTTCTATTGTACAGCTACTTAGGGCTTTGTTGTTGTTGTTTTTTGTTTAGAAAATATTTCCCTTTTTACTGAGAAAAAGTTCTTAGCAGATTTTGAAATGTGGATTAAACTCTACATTTCTTCTGTGCTTAAATCCATACTATCTCAGCCCAACTCATTTTTAAAAACTACATCTATTAGATTTTGCTTTTTGAACTGAACCTTATCCAGTCATTTAATTTAAATTCTATCAAATCATGGTCACATTTTGAAAGGATTATTTTCCCTTCAAGTCTCAATTAATACAGATTCTCAGGTGCTCAGTGAATTTCACTGAAAGAAACAATCTTTCTCCCATCCAATCTCTGGATTCCAACAGATGCATGCTCCAGACAGTGACCACTGGGTACTGCAGCATTCCAGGCTTGGCTTTTTCCCTCAGACTCCTCATTAAAAGTTACAAGAGTGTAACTTATATTGGATAACTGCAGTGCTCCACTTCGATAAATGAAAGTATTGTAAATACTCTTAGAGCTCATGTTAGCACGTCACATGACCCTCACCAGAAAATTTCATTTTTAAGCAATATCCCAACTTTTCTGTTAATAGTTCTGGGTTGTTGGCTTTTAATTTTAGCACAAACTATTTCTAATTTTCAATTGCAATTTATGTGTCTCAGGCAACATTATAATGTCATTGTGCACCAACAGTCTATGTAGAACCTGGAGGTAATTTTAATAAAGTCCTTAACTGGGACCATTTTTGTGGGCAGCTTTTGTTACATGCAAATTGTTTTCACATCAGCAGAAAAAGCCTGTATATTGGTATTCATATGCAATATGTGCTTGGAAGATATTTCTGTAGCATTCATGAACCACCAGATCTCACAAGGACTTTAAAAACTCTGCTTGCCTTGAATCAATAATAAACTACCATTTTATATTTACAAAGTGACCCACAACCAGCAAAAACTTTAGTGAATGAAACAGATGAAATGAAAAGGGCTAAATAAGTAAAATATTTTACTTCTATATTTGGTATATATTGGCAGCACCCGGCTTTGGAGGGAGACAAGATGAGGCCAAGCTTGGATATTTTTGATCAGATCCTCAATTTTTCAACAAGCCCAGATACCTGAATATCTGACTCTGCATCACCTTCTCCTCCAGAAGCAGCTTGCTGATGGTGGTCAGACCTGAGCAGTGACAGCACTAAGCTCCTCCTCAGCACAGTGCCATAGGAAAAAAGTGATCACAATTATTTTTGGCCTGGATGTAAGTGAAGCTGTTGCCGTTGCTGTCAGACGTTCCCCCCTACCCCGGCAAAGGTCAGCAGCCACCGAGGAGCCTGCAGGCTCTGTGCTCCTCACCCACAGCAGCTCGGGGCAGGCAGGGGAAATGCCATCATCTTCCTCCATCAGAGCAGCCTGATGGGCAGGTAACAGTGCCACTGTCACACTGAGCCCAGTGAATGCCACTCTCACTGCTTTAGTGGATGCTTTATGGTCTGATTCATTCTGAGTGGGTTTTGTTTCAAAATGCGCTGTGGTGGCGTAACATCCACTTTGAAAAATTCCCTTCGAAAATTCCCTAAGGCTTCAGGAGAAGCAGGATTAGGCCAGAGCCAAACGCATCTGAAAATCTGCCCTTTGAACATGCTGAGCAGGTCAGGGGTGGGAGAGGAACAGTGTTTCACACTTAGTGGGACCATTTAAGTGCCAGTTTGATAACACACTTTTCTAACAGTGCCATCTTTACAGAACTGAGCTCGCTTTCTTTTTATTTCTTTTCTTTCCCCCCCTCTGGTTTACTTTGATTTTCTTTTTTCTTTTATGTGACCCTTTTTTGGAGCAGACAAACAGTTACTGTAGTGCTCTTTTGCAACTTGGCTCTGGGCAGCGTCTCTGGGTGCTCACAAAGTTCACGTTCTGCTGCAGCAGCTCCCATCCCGAGCACGCTGCGGCCGCAGCCCTCTCGCCGAGGAGCTCCGGAGTTTCCTACACTCACTGTGCCCCCGCCAGCTGCCAATTTCCCTGCAGCAGCACAAGCCAGACTTTCTTACAGCCTGTTAATATTTTCCACTCCAGCATCCATTGCCAAATTCTCCCACGGCTCGCTACAAGTTTCCTGACAAGATACTCTTGTAGCACGACATGCAGGGGATTCGCGGAGGCGGCCGAGGCCGGGTTCCCGCTGCTCAGGAGCAAAAGGAGGGCCTGGGCAGTGAGGTGGGGCCTGGCCAGCTTGTTCTTCTTCCCAGAGAACACACGGCCACGGTGGCTTTGTCTCAGGTTTATTTGAGTTTTCGAGCCCTGAGAGTAAGGAATTAGGTTTGAAGGAGAGCTGGAGTCTGAGCATTTGTCTTTGAAGATGGTTTATTCTTTTCTTACCTCTACAAGTTCTTTCTGCCCAGTGTGGAGTGTGCAGGAGGCCAAAGAGGCAAAATCTGACCCTCCTACAAGAGCACCTTAACTTTTATACTCATAACTACGTGAGCAATGTTTTCTTTTAATTACCAATAATTATGACCCATGTTAGACAGTGCAATTCTATTACAGCCCAATCCAAAAAGGCCACCAGCACAGCAGATGATGGAGGACAAGAACAACCAGGAAAAGGAGAACAGACACACCCAAATTCCTCCATCTTTGTCCTCTTTACCTCTATATTAAAATCCGAAAATTCTACTTTTCACCCTGTGACACACCAATTATTATTCTAATTAAACTCTTGTGGCTTGGATTGCTTCTTTCAATGTCGGCAGCTTTTTCCAGGGACTTAAATTAAAGGCATTGTTTTGGTTTTTTGTCCCAAAACCCTCGGATCTCTCCTGAGGGTCTCGAGCCTCCAAGGGCACCCAAAGGGGTGACCCAAATCAGAGGCACGGTGCTTAAGGACAAGGAGCTTCCTGGGGAAAGCAGACATGGCAGCTGTGGGAGAGCCAGAGCAGAGCTCCAGGAGAGCAGCAGTGACTAAGGCATGCCCGAGCAGCCCAGGGGACAGGGTGACTCAGGGGCACACCTCTGGCTCCCCCATCCCTCCCTGCTGCACACAGGGTCAGCCACAAACAGCGACGCGCCCCCGCAGCTCCCTGAGGACACAGACAGCCACGGGGTGTCTGTGCCCAGAAATCCTCCCTTTTCTCCTCTGCCCGCATCTGGAGCTGCCCTGAGGGAGACAGCCAAAAGGAGAGCTCGGAGCTGCCCAAGCCAGGGGAGCCCTGCAGTTAAAAACTGATCTGGCAGGAGACAGCAGAAACTGTGTCTTTGCTGGCCAGGAGACAGAGAGAGGGACAAGCCATTGCTGGTGCTTGAGAGAAAAATAGGGCTGATGCTACAGCAGTCTGTGAGGGGCTAAGAACAATGCCCTGCCAGAACTGTGCGGCTGCAAATAAAGGAGACAGGCAATATGAGTCACTGGAGTCTACTCATGCTTACTGTAACACAGAGGAAAAAGAATAAATAACACCAAAAGCTGGATTCAGAAGTTGCATTATTATTATTTTCCCAAGGAAGCTGGGCAAAGTGGTGATCTTGCAGATCAGTCAGTGAGAGATGATGGCTGGCACAGGACATGGGGAAGCTGGTGTGGAGCTGCCACCAGAGCCTGTCACCTCTGCCATGGCTGTGACAATGCAGCAAAGCTCAGCTGGCCACCACAAATCTCTGCAAGCCCTGAACCCTGATGGCAGAGGCAGGCAGAAACACGCCCAGGAATGGCACAGACTTTGCTGACAATGCTTTCGATGGTGCAAAACTTCAAGCCCCGAGACCTGGAGTTGGGTTTGTGAAAATGCCAAAAGGCTTGCATGTTTAACCTGTAGGTATTTCAAAAAAAGCCAGATCCACAAAAACCCCAAGCTAGCCAATTCTGTAAACACTCAGGACTTTTAACTGGCTTTGAATTTTTTAAGTGGGTCAGCTGGTGATACTGCACACCAAATACACCTCAGAAAAAGCTGCAGCATACACTGCACTCATTCTTCTGCCAGTCAAAAACATGTTCATTTTTACTAAAAGCAGTAAGAAAGAACTGCACATCCTTATGGAGGGAATAACTTTACTTTTTGCTCAGACTGTCCCATCTTCCTCTGTCACTTGCCCTCTGGGTCTGGGGGCGTTCCATCAGATCAGCATTCAGTGAGGGAAAATGAGCTCCTGGAACCAGGGTACACTCCACCCCTTTTATACAGAAGTAGCCCAAGAGCAAGTACTTAGCGGGTAACACGCACAATTTTGTTGTGTATTTCCAAAAACAATTATTTCTTTCTGTATCCTGGATGCAGCCTGATCATTACAGAGCCATTTCCCAGTCTGCCACAGCCTGTTTGGTTCAGTAGTTTCCACAACACCATAAGTGTCAGTTTATCTTTGCTGGCTACATCACCCTTTACTCTTTGTTCCCAGATCCCTTTCCCAGACAGCTCCTGTTTTCCATGCAGCCGTGTTTGTGGGGTTTTTATGGGGTTTTTCTGTTTCTTTTTTTGTTTGATTTTCTTTTTTATTTTTTCTGAGCTGCTCTGCAGAGGTTCTGTGCTTTGGTTCTGTACAAGCCTCTCAGTATCAACTTTTTTCCCTTTGTCCTCTACCAGCCAAAGATTATCCATATAAAGAAATGTAAAACACACCATTAAAAGGCCTCCTTGCCATAAGTGTTCCCAGTTATTTTAGTTTTAGGCTTCTATCCTAGATTACTATAATATTTTTTTAAGTTCATTTTTCCAAGATCAAGTCCAAAAATATCTGATCTGACAGGCTATGGTAGAACACTGCAGAAATACCTTCAACAAAGCTCAGAAGTAGCTGCATGATTTACAGCTTTTGCTCCCTGTTTAATTTAATCTTTGGAAACTCTGGGATCTGAGCATTTCTCCCCAGTTGTTTTTGCTAATTTGACTCACAGCCCATTTTGGCAGAGAATTTCTGTCTTCTCAGGGCAAAGGAATAGCCTAGGAGAAGTACTGACAGAGAGTGACAGAAATCAGGTTACTCAGCAGAAAGAAATACTTAAGGGGGAGAACATGGCAGCAATGGCTGAGTCTGGGCAATGAGCAATTCCAGCTCCTGAAGAGAGAACCTGTGCTAACACAAAGATGGACCATTGGCTGGAGGTGATAAAGCAGCAAGGTTACCCAGGAAGTTTTATAAGACCCTGAGCCAAACTAGCACCAGAAGTGTTGTTGGTGCACTGGAGTGGTGTGGGGGTAATGATAAATAACACTGGAAATGTTGCTGTCCAAAATGCTCTGCACCAAGCCAAGTGCTGTTCTGAAATTTTGCACCATGACCCCAAGCTTTGCAGCTGCTGAGCTCCTCAGATCAAGTTTAGACACTTAATAAATCCATTGAGTTAATTAAGGGAGGTAAACTGTCTCTGGTTGTTAACTAGAACAGGAGGAACGGTCGAGGGAACAGGGGATGCTAAAGGGAATGCATTGAGATTACACAGGGATTTTATTTTATTCTCAGGAATAAAGCTTGTTTTAATGAACAAAATGAGCAAAGTGGAGACACAATGTCATTTTGTGAAGGGATTGAAGGAGAAGACAAAACTCTGGGCAAGTGGCAACACCTTGATCTCTGAGCTATTAGAGTGCTGGTCTTAGTAGAGGAGAAGCATCTGCAAAACCTATAATATATTTAAGTATCATGTAACAAAACTATTAAGCTGCTATTGAGCAGTCTCTGGAGTGAAAAGGACCTGGTATCAGGTCATGGCCAAGGATTTTACTGGTTTGCAGGATCACTGAGGAATATATTTAAAATGTTGATTAATCCTTTAGACCCCAAGTGTGGACTCTATTCCTTTTGGCATATGTGGCTTGCATCTTTGAATAGGTAATATGGCATATTTATGTATGAGATTATCAATTACTGTGTGATGAGTGATTAAATTTATATGTTCAAAACCTGATGGACTTTGACTGTTTTCCATTTAAAGAAACCTGTGCTTATATGGAAAGCATAAATCATCTGCCCATTCTTAAAAGGCAATGATTGCAGAATAATAATTTATAATAACAACATTAATGTCAATTATTCTGCCTGTAAGAACAATTCCTGCATACACTAAAATATGAATGTGAAAGCGATAAGATTATGTGTTCTTTTGCTTCTGACTTCAAAGGCTCGTGCACTGCCATTTCTGAAAGGAGCAAAAGCTTTTATAGTCACATCTAACTACACTTCTGATAATGCAAATATCACACACTTTGACATTTTACCACTGGATACACTAAATTCAGCAGTGTGCTTGGTCACTGCCAGTAACTAATGTGGAATTGGAGCAAGATTGCAGAGGGAGAGATTCCAACAAAGAACTTTGAACCAGTAAAATAATGCAACAGAATCCCAGATGATAAACTAAATCTCTTGTTTCAAAGAGCAATAGGTAAAGCAGGTGTGAATATTGATCATTCACTAGGACTTTTTGGTTCTTGCTAGTAAGACAGCCTGAAAAATTCTAAATTACCCCAGACAAAGCCTGTGGTCATTATTTAGTCCCTCTTCACATAAAGATTCCCTTGACCTGAAAGTGGGGAGGGTTCTGATGTTAATGGAAGGTGTCTAACAGGAGAATATACCCCCTTGGCTTGTTATGATCACATTTGACACTGGCTTGGCAAATATGTTCTCAAACTTAAACAGCAAAGCTTCAGCAGAAGCTTTCCTCTTTTTTTTGCTTTTTTTTTCAGAAAAAAAGTACAGCCAAGAACCATGCCGACTTCAGAAATGAGCATGTTCACATTAAGTAAGAACTGACCTAAACCAGATCATTATATTCTCTGAGGTTTGTAAAATAAAATGTAAAAAAAAAAAAAAAGGTTTTGTATGTCTCTGCTCTTCAACACTCACTGGAGAGACTGCAGTTATAGGTTCTTTGGAAATGCAAATTAGACAACAGCGCCTGATTTTGCCTGGCACAAGAAAGGGAAGCGCTAAAATATTTTGTGATGGGTCTGAGCCAGAAGTCTAGAAGACTAGATTTAAAGCTAGAGGTTTAGCTTGATCTTTAAAAGAAAAGCTATTGTCACAGATTTTCTATTCCCACTGAATTCAGGACATAGTGAAATCTCCTGAAAACTGATATTCTCTTGAGATTTTCCACCTCCCATTTTCCATCAAGTTCGTACAAAAGCACTACCTCATTTCATGGCTAGTTCTGAAAACTTGCATAAGAAATGTGCAACCAAACCACAAAGTTTGGATAGTGATCTGTACTTTCTGCAAGTTCTTTGGGGGAGTATTAGAATCACAACTGCACCATTTTGGATAACTCCCACTAGGTCTGAACTGAAAAATAAAACCAGGCTTGTCTCTAAACACTGGAACAAACTCTGGTCCAAGTTCTGTCCAGCAAAATAACAGGGGGGCGTTATTGGCCTGTTTTTCTCTTCCTCCTGGGACTACTTAATAGATATAGATCTCTTCCATCACTGAACATTTGCACATTAATGTCCATCCATTTTGTAATACTTCCCCAGCACTGCCCTGTACTTTACGTCAGCACACATATTTCTATTCAAGAGATCGTTACTATTATTTTAAAACAGATGGTTTGAACATAATCCACATAAATAGTAGATTGGCAGTGCCAGTCATGATGGCATGTGTAGAAAAGAGCTGGCTGATACAACAATATTTAAAGATTAGCAGTCTGGGACACTAGAAATGACAGTGTCTCTTGCCACTGAACCTAATGCTTGTGCTGTGGCATTCAAAGAAAGGCACAGCAGTCATGGTGCCAAGAGATCTGGTAAACTCACAGATTAAAAAAAAAAAAAAGTTTGAGTTTTACTGTAGCTCTCTACTGAAAACAGTGGGGAGTGGCACAGAGCCCTTCATGGAAAGGAGGTTTGAAACTCACACTCCTTCCTGTCCTTGTGTTGGCATCAACAGATGGAGGGCTCACAAAAATCTGTGCCTTGGCCACTTCTGTGAACGTGCCAGGCATGGCTTTGACTTTTTCTCTGGGACACTGAGAAATTACCATAACATAAAATATGTTATTGTTTAAAATTACTTGTAACCAGTGTCCAGCAGAACCTGCAAAAACACCGTATATTTTAGAGGCACTCTCTGTGTGCTCTGCATCTGACCCTGCTGCAGCTGTAATTATCTCAAGTTGCAGCTGACAGGAGGAATGAGACATCACTCCAAGCCATCACTTGCATCCAGGACACTTCATCAAAATATCCATTAATTAGCCCACCTCCCTGCTGCATGGCCAACTTATTCCCTCTGCTTGGGATGCCACGCTGACTCATCTCCCCCTCCTAAGCTTGTGCATATTCATGAAATCACAGAGTGGTTTGTGTTGGAAGGGACTTTAAAGACCATCCTGTTCCAACCCCTTGCAATGGGCAGGAACACATTTCATTAGACCATGTTGTTCAGGGCCCCATCCAGCCTGGCCTTGGACATTTCCAGGGATCAGGCATCCATGACTTCCCCGGGAAACCTGTGCCAGGGCCTCATCACTGCCACAAGGAAGGATTTCTTCCCAATATCCAATCTAGTCTCTCTCCTTTTAAAGCCATTCCCCTTTGTCTTGAGTCTTGCTTGCTTGCAGGCCTGTTAGGTCTACTTGAGCAACCAAGGTTCACATTTTTCGTAGCTGCAGGATCAGCTATGACCTGTCTGGATTTTTCATTAGGTTTTTAGCTACTTTAGCTCCAAGGGCAACATTCTCACTGAGGTCAGGAAGGAGAACCGAGACCCGTGCAACACCCCATAAATAGTAGGAAACAATAAAAGTAGCTAGGCTGTCAGTGTGGTTTCCATTGTTGGTTAAAGAGAAGAGATAATGTACTGGTTGGAACAACAGGGCTAATAAACGACACATTTTAAATTTCAGTAGCTTGTCAAAGGGCTCAAAGCTTCAAATGCACAACAAACCCTCTGAGGTGTTACACGTGATGCACATTCACAAGTCATGAAGTCTGCCCACAACTCTTGTTTAACCACATGACACTTCAGTGGAGCAGCCAGCCTCATGTTCAAAGTGCCACTGCTGCCTGCCTGGCCACGTGCTGATATGCCTCAAGGGGATTTATCCAGGATTTATCCAGGACCCAGGGGGGAAAATTAAAGATGAATTGGTTGAAAACTTTGCTCGCAGGCTCCTAAGAACATTACAGCATATGTGGAAATGTAAAACAACTCCTTGTGCAAGCCATAACACACTAACAGAAAAACCACTTAAAACATCTTCAAACTATCAAAGGCAGAGATAATTTGATAGAACCTCACAAATCCCATAATCTACTGTAAGTAGTAGCTAAGACTTTGGCTGCACCCATGTGTCTGCCACTGGGGAAGAAGCAGGAGGATCATTTATCCAAGTCTGGGGTAATGAAGTGTTAACAAAAACCATATGAAGTTATTACTACAACCACAGGTCGCAGAATGGGAAGGAAGGAGGATCTCAGGAGACCTACCTATTTTCAATCATCTCCTGCTTCATAGCTCATGCAAAGGTGTTCACCAAAACAGGAGGCAAGCAACAGAAATTAAATGATTCATTAGGGCTGATGAACAATGCTGATCATATCATCTCTAAAGTACAGTCAGCCGACATTGATATATCCATGGTTTAACTCGTTCTTCCCAACTTTATTAGGTACATATGTCTACAGCAGACACAAATGGAACATTCTACAACTAGGCTCCAAGCCAAAAACTAATTTATTCTTTAATGTGGTAGTGATTACTTGGTGGTTCCTTGAGCAGAGATGACAGGTCTGAGCTAATGGAGTTGTACTGTAAGTTAATATAAATCATGACAGAGCAATTAATTACAGAAACCACTGTAAATCCCTTTGTTAGTTTTCCCCATCACCAGAAGGATTTAATAATGTTCATTTTGCTAAGTTCCAGTGACATTTACAAGTCTTAAAACAATTTTTAATCAAATCAATATCTCTGGCTGCTAAATTTAGTTGTGCTTTGCTAGCAAGTCCTGGAATGCATCGATACTAATGTTTCCTACCTTCTGTTCAAGTAAATTGTGCTGCAGCCCCATACTTCCTCGGCATTTCTTTACATTGAGTAATTGGGATTATTTTCTTAATGAGCAACATAAGAAATAAGTGCATCCAAAGGAATTAGGAGACAGTGAGCTAGACAGACATACAAATATCAGAGCTTATGATGCATCTCACAGTTCAAAAATGTAACAAAATTTCCCTTAATTAGCAGAAAACTCTCCAAACCAAAGAACTGTGGTTGGTTTGGGAAGCTCCAACAGAGCCATGAGTTTGCCCACATGGTAAAGACAGGATACAGGGCACAGTGACCTCTTCCTGTCCCTAAATCTAAAATTTCCTGTATCTATTTCAGTGTGAACTGAAGGCATACCTAAATACCCCCAAGGGCTGTGGGAGGTGATCTCACACGTTGTTTTGCAGGGGAGAATCTCTTTTTCTGTAGCTCACATTTATAACTACAATCTAGGGATAATTATACTCCCTCTGTTTGTCATATCCACTTATATTCTAAATCCTTTGAGACACATGATGTCTATAATTTTTGTGAATATTATGTCTAACAAAAAGGGAGTTTTGAGGCCAATTGCACGACAAGAAAATTAGCAGAAGTGGCAATAACAGTCCTGCATGATTATTTCTAGGAACTTTTTGCAGCTAAGTTACTGTACAACACTGAATATTTGCAAAGCAGTTTGGAGAGTGTCATTACAAACATCAAGAACAATTAGGTCCAGTCTGTGTTTTCCTAAAATGGTTTTAGTTTTGAAATGGACTTTGTAAGAGCAAGATTAAAACTATTATATTTCAGTAGGGCTCTTTTCATTTATATGGGGTTTTTTTAACATTATTGCCATCAGCACCCCAAAATACAGCTGGCAAAGTACTTTAGCAGAGATATTTAATTTTACCCTGAAAAGACAGAGGACAGAAATTGGATTGTTATTTTGCTCTGTCCTTACCAGCAACAACAACAAAATCTGGGGAGAATTGACATTCAGTTGCATTTAGATCAGTACCTTTTTCTTTATACCTAATGAACACATGCACAACAATGGCTCTCAGATCTCTGACATCCTCAAGGGACTGCACAGAGGTCACGGACTCTGAACACCAGCATGGAATACTAATAATAATACAAAAAAAAACGAGAAAAGAAGTAAAACTTCAAAGTCACTGCTGGGTGCAAGGTTTCTTCTTTAGAAACCTTGTAGCAAGTTGTACCTTATTTATTTCATTTCAAGTACTTTTTTAATTCAGTTGGTGGGTTTCAGCACTAATGTAATAATACAGTTCCATAGTCTATGGCCTGTGTGATATTCCCCATGGACAGGAATGAATTGTTATAGCTTTTTTCTTTTTCTTTTTTTTTTTAATTCAAGTAAAAACAAAACAAGAAGATCTAAAGAAAGAATGGGAGAGGAAAAAAGAAAAATCCAGACTTTAAAAAAATAATTACTCCTACTGAGGTTCAAAGGATGAGCTGATACAGAGTTCCTCATCCTCCGTTTCCATTTATGGTGGGTCTTTGTGTAAATAGTATAGATTGCTAACTAGAGTTTCATTTCTTTTGTTCTTCCTCTGGATGATTGCTCTCCATTTTACCTCAGATGACACCAAATCGTTGTGACAGAGGCCCCCAAGACCTTGCTGTGATTCTGTAATAACTTAAATTCCCCACTTTCCCAGAGTGCACTAAGACATTAGGCTTTTATACCTTGAGCTGCTGCATTAAATCCTAATGGAAAATTTCTCTTCTAACTTAAGAACTACCTTATCCCCCATGAATAAACAATGACAGCACATGGATCAAGAATGACCTCTGACACATCTGTCTTTAATGCAGGAATCACTGTAAAAATTGATTTCCTTTCACCCTCAAGCAACGAGGCCTTCCCTGTGTAGAATTAAACACATCCAAAGCATAAGATGTATTCAAATGCAGTGCTGTGAGTAGAGGCATTTCATTCAATATGCAGCTATGCTGGAGGCTCAGGCCAATCCAAGATTCAATTTGCATTATAATTCTAAAAATAATAATTCTCTAATGAGAATATTTGAGTGTATGTAACTGTGCAGACATGAAATTCACTCTAGAAAAAAAAACAAAACAAAAAAAAAAAAAACCCTAAACAAGCACAACTGATTTTCTGTGGGGAGTTTAAAGGAAACAAAAAAAAGTCAAAAACCAAAAAAACATAACAACATCAAAAGATCCATACCACCAAAACATAAAGAAAATCAAAAGCTGGTTGTTTTGAAATTTTCTTTGTTGACTGAGTGCTTTCTGAAGTAAACACTAAAAGACATCCAAGCAGGAAATGTATTCCCTTTTGTAGAAGGACAGTACACAAGACATGAGCATGACTTTGCTATTATAGGTATGGAAAAATCATGTTCAACACGTTGTTGGCTAAACACAGCTTAACTTCAGCTAATTAAAATCCCTGCAGCCATGCCCATTCTCATCAGGAACAGTCCTTCTCCAAACCTGTACTAAAGCCAGGATGAATCCTGGGCTACATCCAATAACAGTCCATCTCTCACAGTTCTGTAAAGGTGCTAGCATTTTTCTGCAGTGTAAGGGGCACCTATTGTCCAAGCCAAGATTGCATTACAAAGGGGGACTTATCAACATTTGTTGGTTTTATTGCTGCTGCTGCTGTTGTTTATCCTTCTGTAAGGAAAAATGCAATTTCTTAGAGAAAATAAAAAACCCCACACCTCTAACCTAAATACTAGAAACTGTTAATATACCTCCTCTTTTTCCTGAATGGAAAATGGACCAAGGAGTAAAACTTATTGTGCCTTCTAAATGTAACCAGTGAATAAAAATGAGCTGAAATATCTTTTCTAAATGTCCTTCTAAACAGCTGCTTTTTCCTTTTAATGGGATATGAGCCCCTCCTCCTCCAATCACAACCTATTGCATTGTAAAAACCAATATAACATTTATTACTAAATTGTTGGAATACCAACTAAGACTAACATTTTTCTTCCTTCATGCTTTTCTAGGATGTGGCCTTCAAAATATTGTGGAGTAAGGTGTCAACCTGTACTAGAAATAAATTCTGCCACATTCTCTTTGTCTAGCAGTGGCCTCACTTTTAATTCAAAATTTATATGTACCTAGGAAGAAGGATGATGGCTAAGCTAAAAGAAGGAACAGACACAAAAGCATTCACAAACAGACCAGGTATCAGCCTAAATAAATGCAGACCTCATTTCTGAAGGATACCTGTGGCCTCATCTGGAGTGAAAACAGCAGCCAACACACCATGTGGCTGAAAGGAAAAAACAGCATTGCCTGACTTCCTTCTTTTCTCAATTCTTGCCTTGTATTTAGCGCTTCTTTGGGCAGACTGACAGCTGGCTTAGGCAGCAACATACTGGGAAGTATTTTGAAGTCATTGATCTTTGTTATAGGCTTCATTATTTGATACTTAGTCCGCTTGTATTCTTTAAAAAAAAACCAAAAAACAGTCTCTCCACTGTCTGTATCTTCAGTAACACCACTTGGATTTAACTGCTGTAGCACCCATTTCCAGATACCAAGTCTCAGCTCCTCTAAGGGAAGCTGAGGATTAGATTTATTAGCTTGATAACCTTCTTTTCTAGATGATGCTTGGACACCACAGGGATAGGAATATTATGGCTATTTAAATGCTTTTACATCTTCAGTGTCACACTCTGTCATTTGCTGGGTATTTGTGGAGCAGAGAGCACAGTGGGCAGCCAGAGCACCTGAGAACCCAGGCCCTGGATGAGAAAAGGTCACCAGTAAATGTTCATCAGCAACCTCCTCTGAAAGTGGCAGCTCACCATGAAACCAAGAGGGATCAAAGCTGGGATGTGGCTCCAACTGGCCCCAGTGCAAACAGGAACACTGGGAGCAGCTGCTCTCCAAGGAATATTTGCACAGACACTTCTACAGGCTCACTGTGCAAGGCTGGACACGTGCACACCCCACTGAATGCAGAGCCTGGCCCTTTTCTTGCAGGAGGAAAGGTCTTTTCTCCATGTGAGCAGGCCAAAGGATACAGCCCCAGCATTTAAGGAAGCTTCTATAAAAGCACTCAGCAAAGAACAAGATTACAAATCACATTGACACAGAATTGACCAAGCTGAGTAATGGGCAAGGCCCCCCTTCATTTCAGAACTCTTTGTTTTTGGAGTTGGGATGATGAAGAACAGTCACAAAGACAATGAACACTCAAAGGAAGAAGGAACCAAAGTATTTTGCATGGCCAGACCCACCTCTTCTTGTCTGTGGTTATTTCTCAGCATTGCAGATTGCCATCTCTGACTGACAGTACTCTAACACCTGACAGATTAGTAGGGAAGTTTTCCTCCAAATAATAATACTGCACACCTGAATAAGTTGCTTGTAATGAGGTTTACATTTTAACCTTACAACTCCTTTTTTAGTTCAAATAGTGCTGACCATTCGAGGGAGCTAAAAATTCACACATCCTAGAATAGTCTTTGATTAGAAGAGGTTGTTAAATTGGAAGATCAGAGTGATTTCTTCTGCTCCTTGCTCATTTCCCTGCATTCTTGCTTTACAGGAAGCTCATTAATAGATCAGTTTGCCCAGTTTGTCATCTGTTTCATTATGCAAAATACATTGGTTTCATTTACCTTTCCTGTGAAAAAATCCGTTATCTTCAGTTAGATAAAATGATTTCTTTGGGTTTCTTTTCAACCCCTGAACAGCTCAAAAATCTCTAAAATCTCAACTGGTGGTAAAATAGGAGGGAACCCTGATGTGTGCCAAGTGCAATGTAATGATCTTTATGTTCACATTTAAAGGGGAAGTTCAATAGCTTAGAAAGCTGACCACTAGGCAAAACCTCACATTGACCTGAAAGGAAAATAAAATAGTTTAAAAGCTCTCTGAACATTATCAAAATATCTATTTGATGGAAAAATTAAAGAAGGAATTCCTAAAATCGAGCTTTAGTTCCCAACTCTTTGGTTTCACAATATCTATGGGAATTAAGTGCAAGAAGATTTTGGGTTACTTGTCTTATTTCTTGACCACTTCAGGTTTGCCACATTTTTTTCCAGGATCCCTATCTTAACTAGCCTGCTCAGACTATTTCAATTTATTCAATATCTTTTTTAATTATTCTAACCACATTGCCTTTTTTCCAGTACTCTGGCATTTTGCCCATCTTTAAACATTAATTCAGTGTCCACAACTTTACTTCAAGACACTCCATGGCCAATTCTTTTAATAATTTGCTTTAACTATTGCTGTTTAATCTCCTAAATATTAGCTGAAGGTATTTCAGTATCATGCCAAAATATAATCCTGCTTCTTTCCAATTATAAAATATCTATTTATTACATCTTGATGTACATTACTAGAAAATTGTCATCTTTATCCAACACTGAGATATCTACTAAGATTTGATTTGTTCTTCATGTGCTTTAGAAATTCTTTCCTGATTTTTGCATCCTCCTGAGTGCAGAGGGATCTTTATTAATGCATTTAGGTTTTTTCTAGCAGATGATTTTCTTTCCTAAATGTTGGTTTGTGTTCCCCTATGATGGGCTTCTCCTTTTTTCATTTGCTACATACTGTTATGTTTTGGGGGTTTTTATTTTCATAAGGGGGTTGAAATTTCCTTCTCCTATTTTAGCTGGATTGTTTTTAGCCATAGAAACCTTTCTTGATTGCAGAGCTGGGTTTGGGGTTTGGTTTTGGGGTTTTTTGGTTTTTTTGTTTTTGGTGGTTTTTTTTGCATCTAATAAAGCATTCCTAAACAATTCCTAATTATCATGCATATTCTGCGTTCAAATTTTTCTCCCACTCAATTTCACCCCAGTTGTTTTCTGCTTTGGGAAACTGGGGTTTTAGAACAGTTTATAAAAGAATAAAATGCTGTTTGCACAAAGCAAAAGAATGTAAAAGAATATATTTGCACAAAACAAATACAATTAGATCAGGATTACTTGCACCTAGGCTACCATCAATTCATCTCCATCTGTCCAGCCACTGGGTTCAGTATTCCAGATTTATTCATCATTTATTTTGCCTCCAAATATGGGAAGCACTGTGGAAAGTTTTCTTGCAGTCATGAAACACAAACTATCTGAAAACTGAATGTTTTTTGACCCAAGTCTGCTTCCCAAGGCTTCCCCATGCATTAGAAAGGCAGCTTTCTGCAATGCAAGACTGCAAGTGTGTGGTTGATACTTCAATGGAATCAAGTCAAGGCAGAGCACAAAACTCCCATTTTCCACAGAAAAATCTAAATATGGAGGAATCTGCATCTTTCAGCTTTTGGGGTTTTTTTTTCAGAGAGACTTTAAAAATGCATTACAAATAGAATTTCCTGCAGCAAAGCCTATTTTGAAAAATACTTTATTTTTGCATTCCAAATCAAAGGTAACCAGATGAAGAAATTTGCCTCTTCGTTTAGTTGTAATTCTTGGTCTTTTCTTAAGCTTGTGTTGCCAAGGCATTAATAATTCAACCACAGAGATTGCATAAAAATGGAACTCCCAACATATGAAAAATGCTGAAAAAAACCAAAAGCTTTTTTTTTTCAGCATTTTTTTCCCTTTTCTTTTCCCCTACACAAAGACAGTTCCCGTTTGAAAATTCCAAAATGTTCCCAAGGTAGAACAATCTGAACAGCAATATGCTACTCAGATTTTTTTTTGGCTCCAGCTTGTCCAGCTGGCAGGCTGCTCAGCTCTCTGCATTTGGGGAAAAGCAGAACCTAGGGAAAAGTGCTCCTGGGAAAACCAGGATCCAGAGGAAGGAGAACAGGCAGCTCCCCACCAGCTGATGGGGGGCTGGGGGTGCTGCAAGCAAGGCAGCTGTCAGAGACCAGGAAAAGACATCTGTTTTCAGTTATCTTGGGAGCTAAAAATGTGCAGTAGGGTATGGGTCAGGCCTTGCCCAGGTGAGGTTTGCTCTGACCCCAAACACCCCAGATCTGTATTATCTGTTCATCTTGGCTCACTGAGGCAGCCCCCAGTGTCACCTCAGCCTCCCCTGAGTGGCTGAGAGACTGCAAGTGCCACCTGGGGCTTTAAGGAGCCTCTCCACAAGGCAAGCATGTCCTTTAACCCTACACCTTCATCTTGGAGCCTTGAATCCCTGGAATCTGGGATTTTTATCATTTTCCTGTCTTTCAGTTTTCCCCCCTCTCTTTCTAATCTTCTTATCACAGAACATAACACTGAATGGGTTTCTATGTTCAATGGGCTAAATCTCTGCTAAGATAAATGACATTATATTTATTCTTTTGTTCCTTAATTTTTTGTAGTCTGCCAGTAAACTTTTGTGCATTTTTACCTCTCAAGAATATTTGTGGAAATTTTCTCCTTTGCATCTGCCCAAGCAAAAGAACTTGGGTTTAGTCTGAGGTTTGAGTGACTAGAGTGTAACAGCAGCCCACCTGGTAATCTGTAGGATTCATCAATAAATTTGCTGCCTGAAAATCTGGAGATAAACTATTAAATGGGACGCAAAGCTGGTGGAAAACTTGTCATCAAAAATCATGGTATGGAGAATCCAATAAGGAATGCAAAAAAAATGCAACAACCTGAGTGATGAGGCAGCTCTTGCTTTAAAGGACCAGAATGCAGAGAAGCTTCTTTAACAACGACTTCACAAAAAGCTGCAACATTTTACATCAGCCTGAGGGGTAGATATTAGTTATACTTAGGTATGCACGAATCTTGAGCATGCCATGATCTGCCTTACATCTGCCACCCTCCCAAATTAATTTTTATTGTAGGAATCATTCAGAGTTCATCACTGGTGGGGAGCCTGTTCATTGAGACTCATTATTGTTCTAATGAATTACACGCAAGAGCTGTAAGTGATTGCATTATAATAGTCAGAGTCAGCCATTCAATGAAAATTTAATTACAGAGAACAGGGACATGGCAAAAAAAAAAAATACCCAAGCCTGTGTTCTGGAATGCAGCCTCCTGAGCCACAGCTGGCTATTGAAAGTCTTCTTGCAATGATTCTATCTCTTAATCCCACCCATGTTTTAAGATATGAAAGAGGAACTGAAGCACACAGCAGAGAGAATCATCGAATGGTTCAGGCTTGAAGGGACATTGAACACCAAGTTCCAAGCCCCTGCCATGGGCAGGGACAATTTCCACTATCCCAGGGTGCTCAGAGCTCCATCCAACCTGGCCTTGAACACTTCCAGGGATGGGGCAGCCACAGCTTCCCTCAGAAACCTGTTCCCAGTGGCTCACCATCCTCACAGCAAAGGATGTTTTCTTAATATCTAATGGAAACCTACCCTCTTTCAGATTGAAGCAAAAAAATTAGACCCCACTCTTTCCTTCCATGAATCACCCACTTCCCTTTAATTTCTTCACTTCCCTTAAAAAAATAAAAACTCCACATCAATTGGAATCATTGCTAAAGTTATATTTCAGTCCAATGAGATAATATAATTGCTAACACATGCCTCCAAATGTTTGAAGCTGTGTATGCTCCCCACTATGGAGTGAATGTCTGATATTAACAGGTCAGTGTTCCTGAAATAAAGGGTTATAACCTGCCACATTGGTATCCTTGTGGTGCTGCCAGTTTATTCTCTTTTATACATCCACACAAATCCCCTCCCACACTGAGAGTTCACATTGGCTTTGTCTGTGGGCACTTGAACAGAGCATTTGATGTTACATATTCACATTAGGAACATCTCCTAGTGGCCTGTCAATGATGCTCAAAATTAAATCACACCTGCTTAACATTACACTTGTTATAATCTGTAAAATAGAACGACAAATTTACTCAATTCAAGCCACTTTGGGCTTACATAAAGAAATGAGCCCAGAAAACCACTGTAACCATGAGTGACAGGTAACCACTAGTGCCAATATAGAAAGCCTAGAAATTGGGAAGGTGTTACTAATGCACCTCATCATCAGAACCCCTTGGAAAGGACTTCAATTTTTTGGATTAAACAATCTGAAAGCCTGTGCCTGATCCTTGTTTCCACCTGATGTGCAATTATAAATAGCACATTACTTTAAATAACTTTAAATTACTTTTTCTAAGGGCCAAATATTACAAATGAGTTTCCAGTACTCACTGGGTGTCAGAGATAAATAGCAAAAGTCAAGACCAGCCTCAGCAAAGAACTGCTCTAAAACAGGTTGGAGGTTTTTAAGGTGTCTGGGCTTCAGCTGCAGCTCTGCTGCAATCACTTACAGATATGAACTGATTTAGGAAGAGACACCAAGGAAGCTGAACTTCTAAAACTATGGTCTAAAAGTGGTACACAAGAAAAAGTACACATAAAGAATTTCTACAAAGTGACATCACAGTATAAAATGTTTAGAAAAAAATCTTACAAACAGAAGAAACTTTTTGTATCAGTAAAATTTAGAAAGTATCACAACCCTGCAAACACTTGGCCAGTGTTTATCCAACTTGAGAGAAAGCAAAGGTATGTGGGCTGTTACAAGAATATTTTCCACTATCATAAGGGAATCTTAAGTTTGGACAGTTTTCATATAAATAGGATTTTATAAGTTGGTTGTGATCCAAAATAGAATAAGTGAACCACTTCACTTTGCTTATGAGCAATTAATTATCCTTCTAACAAAATTGATTGCACCAAGAGCACATTTTTTCCCCCAAGGAAAAAAAACCCTACAAAATTTTAACCAATTAAAATCAGGGAACTAATAAAAACCATCAGCAATTAACATGTAAAATGCTTTGCTCTTTTAATATGATTTGCTCTGATTCCATTTGAAAAGGCAAATACAGAGGAAGTATCACTTTGCTATATCTGGTGGGGAAAGAGATATAAAAGAAATAAAGGAAGGGATGAATGAAAAAGGAGGGGAGTTAATGCAGATTTGATACTGTAGTGATAATTTAGCTTGGTTCTAAGTACACTGGGCAATAAATAGCCTCATAAATGAGCTGGGTAAACTCTGAGGATGCAGCAAGGAGCCATTTACTGCCTTATAACCTCAATGGCAAAGCAAAATTATCTTCTAAATAACAGGTTTTCTAGTTGCACTGAATCACTGTGAAACAGAGGGACATTACCTTGCCTGTATCTCTCCCCTGGTTACCAGTAAAATGAACAGCATGAATTAATTCCAGGTAATGTAAGTTGTCACTATTTTTAGCAAATTCAACCTTGAAAACTTTTTCAAATCAATGGAAGTGAAAACCAGGCTGGGTTTGGGGTTCATTCATATCTTAAAACATAAAGGAATTGCTGCCTTCTGGTGACACTCCATTTGAAAATCCACCCACAACAAAACTGGCACTTGAACTCTGGGGCACTCTGGCACCACAGGGGAACAAGTGCTGCTGGCTGGGGACACCCAAGCTACAGCAGCTTGGTGGGGGATCCTTCCCGGTGCAATTAATGTTCAGTCTGACAAAAATCAACCTGAAGACTTTGTGAGATTCCTACCAATTTTTCCTCTCACCTATGTTTGTGTCTCATCTGCAGGAAGCACTTGAGAGCTGTGCATATATTGGCATTGTAACCAGGAGTTAACTGGTCTTACAAAATTCTATAAATGGCAAATACCAACAAGCAGGGGGAAAGGGTAGAACAAAATGTTCTTTGTCAAATGCAAGTTCAAGTTTGCACTCAGAAATACACAAAGATCTGTAACAATAATATTTGTGTCACTTATCTAGTATCTTAGACATTTTACAATGAAATGAAAATTAATTCCCAAGTTACAAGAGTAAAAGTTAGCATAAAAATACAAGTTAGTATAAAAGCATAAATAAAATCAAATATTCCATGCCAAGAGCTTTCTGGAATGGAGAAGTTTTTATTTCAGAACAACTAATGCTGTGTTGGTTCACAGGCCAAAAAGTCACACGGGCAAAAATACTGGCAATATGTCAAGTGCTCTTGCATGTGCCAACTGTCCCCTTGCTTTCTCAAGGAGCTGAATGTTCATATAAAACAATTTTTGCACTTTGAGGCTGCCTTGGCAACAGAGGGAACTGTAGGCCTCTCTGAACAGGAAGGTAAAGCAGTGAGCAGGTAAGTTCCTGATGTTGGGAATGAGCACATGGAGTGGAGGGATTGCTGATCTAATTGGGTTTCACACAGCAAACACTGCTATGTGAACAATCACCAAGCACACAGCTTGTTTTTCACAGAGCCTGCATGGATTCTGGAGAGCAAGGAAGGCAAGATAGGCAGTGTGGCTCTGGTAGGATAAGGGAAAGATGCCTAGCCTGAGGCATTGGCAGAAAGAGAAGTGTCTGTGAGCTGAATGTGCTGCTTCTGTTCAGGGGATCTGACTCTTCCCTACATCTGAAATCCATGGCAATTATGCTAAGAAAATACACTCACTCCACGTCACTTGTTGGTAATTTTTTTTGCCCAACAGAAACTAACTTCCAAAGCTCTAAATTATCTTTACTAATTAGTCTAGGAAGCAAGAGTATCACGTGGTCAGAAATTACCAAAAATGTCTGGAAATAAGTTCTTTAAATGACTGGAAGTCAAAACCTCCTGTTATTAAAAGTGAACTCCAGCTTTGCAGGAGTCTCATGGCACTCTCCTGGCATACTGAGTTTCAGCAAAGCCCTTCAGATATATTCTGAAAAAGTGAGTGGTCTGTGGGGTGTTGTGGGTAAGAAGTGACACAGTCATCTTCTTGGCACTAACATTTGCCAAGTAAAGCCACTGGATAAACATAACACCCTCTAAATATGAAACACCTAATCAAAGTGAAAGTTTAGGCATGACATAAGAAATACTAATAATTATATTGGATTTGCTCTGCCAAAAACTGGGGGGGAAAGGCACAGAATGAGAAAAAGAGACTGAAGGAACACCATCTTCCAGAGTTACTGAGCAATAGCCAGTTTGTCCAGTGTCCAGTGCCATCTGTGTGATATCTTAGGCTGTACAAAAACCAGAGCCAAACTAAGGTGCTTCACTTCA
>VWYE01021138.1:8218-23954 GCA_013398995.1 Alaudala cheleensis | reverse complement strand
CACTTATAAACACAAGAGGTTTTTCACTGACAATATAGCATCTTTACCTTGAAGGGAGGCTCTGAAGTATCTAAGTGTTCCTAGAGGAAAACCTTGCATGGAAAGCATCTACTGACTGATGATCCTGTCTTTACACACTCACTCCACATCCACCTTCTCTGCAGACTACCATGGGATAGTAAGACCACAGATGCACACTCAGAACAATGAATCACAGTGAATTTCAAATCCTACACATGTAGGATGTGCAAGACACTGTCCATTTCGAAGTACAAAAAGCCCCCCCATTACACAACTACATTTATGTAGTCTGTCAGATTTGAAGTGCCAGCACAGACAAAAGCAGATTCAGTATCAATAGAGACTCAAAAGAAAATAATCCTTCATGAGTTGCTCTTAAATCAAAAGCATTCAAAACATTTCTAGCAAGTGAAATACATTTTGTGTACTCAACTTCAAGTATGCCACAAGGGTTACGAACACAGTTAAATCCAGCCTACTAAATAAATGGATATTTTCCCCCACTGAACTAAAATATACAATACTTGTCAACCATCAAGTACAGCATTCTTCCATCTCTGTTCACTGTTTTTCTAGGGGCAAAACTGAGATATTCTCCACGTTCTAATATGTATCAAAGATAGTTCACAAGTGCATTGAGCTTTGCCATGTTCCTCCCTGTATTTTGGTTGAGCACATGGAGTATTAGTCATCTTTGTTATATTTATGCTCAACATAGCTAAAAAATTGCCTTAAGATGTATTCTAAGCAACTGTGAGATTGAATTCTTGACAGGTTTATTCTCAAACGATGGCTAATTTAAAAAACAAACTGTTCACATTCTATAGGTTGAACTAATAAACTTACACAAAAATGCTAGTGTAGTTATTGAAATAATTTGTTCACAACTAATTTTGTGACTGACTGCTTTACACACAATACATATTTTAAGAATAATTCTTTAAAGTACTGCATTTTTTCACACCATTCTGAATTTAATCAAGAAGTTACCTATAGCAACCTTTACTCATTTTTCTCCATGTATAGCAACATCCATCCTACATCCAGATGCTGTAAATATGGTATTTTGGGTTCTTTTTCTGAGGCTTAGTTGATTACTGAGGTTTTGTTCACAACTTCACAAACTAGTATTTTGGTAGGAAGAAGTGCTGCTTTCAAGAACTTCTACCTTAATTGACATGGGCAACCCAGCAATCCATACTCCTCCAAAAACACAGGCACCCTCCAGAAGGAACAGTCCACAGGCAACTCCATGCCTCCAGGCAAGAGGCTGGTGGCTCTTATAAGCAACAAACACCTGCTCCTTTTACTTAAACATACAGAGAAGTAAATTATGCAGGACCAGATTGAGCCCTGTTAGAAATACATTGTACAGAAACAACAAATTAGATACTTTCTGATCAAGTACACTAGTCAAATGCAGTTATCAGAATGAAAAGAAATTAAACATTTATAACAACCTAGACTGACTGAGAAAAAGTCATATTTAGAGCTGAGACTAGATTTATAGCCAGGCAGTAAGCTGCTGAATACACATAATTAAGCACACAAAACCAGTACTATGCTAACAAGACTTTAAGAGAAGCACTTAGGTGAAAGACTAAATCCATCTTTCACAATAACATAGTCTTCTGTATTCCAAGGGCAAGAACCATTTATGCTATACATATTGCCTGCCATCTATTAGTCAGAAAATGTCATCATTCCTGGGAACAAAGTGAAGAGCTATGAAATAACAGGTTTTGAAAAGTTTGTTAGCAACATTTCACACTTGAGAGCCAGAGCCTTCAAACTTAAAAAGAAAAATAAAAGAAGTCAAAATCAAAATCCAGTCTGGCTATTTAAACTTAGATTTTAACACAAAAGAAAACTCTTATCAAATATTTTATGTTGTTCAGGAAACGAATGGAAAAGGAGAGAAGTTTTTCCTTAATGAAAAGTAATCTATTGTCACTCGAGACCCGAAAACCTCCAGCTATAACATACTTTGGAAGAAAATCTTACAAAGTGAAAACTTTTTAGTACAAACACAGCAATAGAACTGTGTGGCAAAAAAAGTGGCAAAAACAAGTGGCAAAAAGATCTATTTTGTGCCTTTAGTGGACAAATACAGAGGTGCAGTCATCTTCAGTACGGAGCAGTTCAAAATTAATTTTCATCTTTCATAAAGCCAAACATTACTGTCACCTTGCTCACTGTAAACACAGAAGAGTTCTGGTTTCCCAACAAAGAACAGACTTGAGATACAAAGGAGGGATAAAGTCCCACTACCACATTCCTCCCCACTTGATCACAAATGACACTGGAGACTGGAAGCATGTATGTATTAAAACACAAATTAAAAACCACTAAAAAAATACAGATACCAGGAGTCCCCCTTGCAATGGGACAGCCTCAGACAGCAGTTCCCTACATAAAGTCACCTCTGACGTGTACTGTCCTAGGGCTTTATGATGCTTGTATCCCCAATTGTCTGTGTTGGATATTATGTCCTGTACCTGTAAGATTGGTGCAGAGAGTGAAGGGGTAGGAAAGAGAAGTGCCGTGTTTGTTTGGAGAAACTGCACACACTCCCCACATTCTGGGCTGTCTGCAGCACAGACAGACAGCGGGATAGAGATCTCCTTGGCTTTTAGTTAGTTTTTACCTAGCTGAGGCTGAGAGGTTCCCTGGACTGTTTTTTTTTTCCTTTTTCTTGGGACTGTTCAAATCTGCTCTGGACTGAAAACCCACAAGAGTGCTGGGAGGTCACACCTGTGGCCCACCAGTGCCCAGGACAGAATTTTCAAGTGGCAGAGGGATTGATAAAAAACTGAGCGAGCTGAGCTCCCATGGCAAGGACTTTTTCAATTCTGCCATCTCTCTTTAGAGCAGCGAGAGGTTTTATTGTTTAATATTATTCATTTTTTATGCTTGTTTGTTAAATAGTTTTTTTTTCACTCATTCTCTAAAGAGATTTTTTCCCGGACTAACTGGGGGAGGGGCTGTTAGGGTTTGCTTCCCTGAGGGACCGCATTTGGAGGCTCCCTCCCAAATTTGCCCTGAACCAGGACATGTACCTATTGGGGAGCACGGTGCCCAAGTAAAGATCAAAAGCAAGGCAACTAAGTCATGGACTTGAATATCTCAAAATACTGACAGTAACAGGCAAGTTCTTTATAAGAAATAATTTCACTGGAAGTAATTTTCAAAGTGCTACTGAACTTCATTTTGCCAGTACACATGAGTACAACACTTTGTCAGTGCCCCTTCTGGACACTGTTGCAACATTTTATTCCAACTCATTAGAACTTTACTTTTAAAATCCACTTTGGAAAGCACAGAGAACTAAATATGATTTCTTGCAAATCTAAAGCAATTATTAAAGTCAAGTGTTTCTACCCATGTACAAGCAAAAACAAGCAAAGAAAAAGACAATTGCCATCAAACATTTGCCTTCCCCTAACAAACAACATAATTTAGCAGGACAGATTAAAGAAAAATTTTATTCCAGACTGTTGTCTGAGCTACATGTAGCAATGAGGGGATGTCTCAGACAAGTTCTGTTGCATGCCCGTAAAACTCCAACTTTAACAGCCTGGAAGCCCTACCACTTACTCCTAGACATGATTGTGAAAGGCACAATCAACACTGTGACAGAATCTGAGACCAAACTATGGACTCATACCAGAGCAAAGTCAATAAATGCATTTTGCTCATATGCCCTTTAACAATCTCTAGTCCAGTGGATGGAGAAGTGGACAGAAGTGGATAAAGCACCCCTATGCCAGGTATCATCTTAATAAAGGTCCTTTCAGGGCAGCCACTAGTGGGTTCAAGTTCGAGCAGAACACCATCTGTACCAGTCCAGATTACTACTGAGTACTAGGAATTCATTGTTTAAATTATGTTGCTTCCCAACCTCTTCTCCCAGCATATCAGCTGGCTGTATGGGATGACCTCATTACAGCATTTAGACTTATGCAAGAGCCAGTGTAAATGCTGGACTTAAGAGTTTCCAGAACCACTGAACTATTAACTCATATCTAGTCTTGAACAGACTAAAGAGCCAACCACCAAACAAAAAGAGAGGGAGCAGTACTTCCCCTTCTGATAAAAATATTCAAAGCATTTCAAGTTAAAAGCCGTATACTGTTTGACTACCAACTGCAGTGTTTTCTCCAACTACTTATTTTCCCAACAATTACCTTTCACAAACTCACACAGTCTTCCTCAGATAAAATGTTACAACTGTTTTTTTCTCTTTCTGTTCACAGCAATGTGCCAGTATGATCAATACCATTAGGACTTCCCATATCCCTACTCTGAAGCCTATGATAAAAGTTTCTAAAGAACCAGAGCAAAATCTCTGTGTTTAAATCTTCTTGAGCTGTAGATCATCTCTCAATGCACTTCCTTTGGTATTTGTGCCTTCACAATGTCACACTGCATTTTAGTACAAATGTGTAATTTTCTTGTGCCATACGTATGGTTCATTGCACCCACAGGCACACCTATGGTTTCACAAGTGTCACGATGTGATATCTCAAAAACACAAAAAAAGAGTCTAAAAGGGCACAGAATGCAGGTTATAGGTATGTTGTTTATTCTCAGAGAAATGCTCACTGCTCCTCTTGGGATTTTTTAACGTTAATTGCACAGTTAAAACAACCCTTACTCTCTGCCTTACCCGTAAATAAGGGCTTTGACTGACACACACTGGCAAATAAAGAAAAAAAAAAAAGTCTGCTAGGCAAAGCAAACCTCAATCCTGCCAGCTGCCCCTTAGAATGTAAGTTGCTGCCCCAATGACAGATGGTCATACAGCTCATGTGACACTGCAAGAGCAGCTCTAGTTTGCAGTCCAGCATAATTAAGCCAACCAACTGCAACTCTCCTTCACCTTCATATGCTGCCCTGAAAGATTAAAGGACCACCACAGCCATATTCTGAGCCATTCAGTGATCCTTGTCTTGAACAAGGATCAGCTGGGAGCACAGGACAAAGGACAACTGAGAGCAACGACTGTCAGTTACACACATCCAGATTTTAGCCTGGGACAGGCTGAGCACTAACGTAAGCCCTGAAAGAAAACAGGTATTGTACTAAGAGACACAGTGTGGTTCACAACTAGAGTACCAACCACCAGAACTCAAGGACATCACATTCAATTCTGTGCTTTGCCACAGATGTGGTTACATGATAAAGAAAAAATCATTTAAGTGTATAATACTTCCAGAAAGGAGTGCGCAGACCTTTTCCCACCAGCTCCCACACACAATACCAGGTGATTTTATAGGTACACAATCATTAAAACAAAGGAAGGAAGAAGCAAACCACTGAGAAAATCCCTTTTGGTGGCCATTTGCAATCACACTGCTTAAAATACCAGTGAAATTGTGCCTACAGACTTCCCTGGTGACTTTAGGCAAAGTTATACCATTTCTTTATGCTTTCGTTTCCCACTGCTGATGCCAGAACAATGGGGCATCAGAACATCCCAGGTGTGCAATGACAGCTACAGACATGGCTGGAGGACTGCAAGACACATGAGTTGTGCGTACAAATATCCAAATTAGTAAAACAAAGGGGATCCTTTACCAGTACCTGAAATTACTCTAAACAATCACTAGTGGCAGAAAAACAGATATTTCCCCATGTTTACCGCAACACCAATACAAGACCTTCAGGCAGAAGGGAAGGATTAAAGTTGACGGCACTGATTAGGATTCTTTTTACATCACTGAATGCTTGAACAGCTCTTTCCGAAGTAAACGCCTAGCATATACAAAACTAAGGATTTCTGTGAAAAGATCAGTAAGTCAGGAACCTTCTGGACTAGAAACTACTCATTAGTCTTACTCCACCCACTGCAGTGCTGTTTCTAGAAATAGTAAAAGAGGAAACAAAGAACCACTGAATTGCTCCTGTCACTTTAAAAATTAATTATGCACACATGTATACAAATCTACTCTTAAAAGAAAAAGATATTTCTAATTTAATGTAAACTCTTAAGGTCATTAAGTCTACTACAGTGATTGTCTCTAAGAGAAATTTTATCTAGGTGGGGAAATTTCTGCCAGCTAGGTTTGCAGAAAGGGATACTTGTCTCCATATATATAGTGAAAAATACCTGGCAGAAGGGAGGAAGAGGCAAGCCTTGGGAGGAAATATATCGCTTATCTGTTTTAATAAAAAAGGAGCAGGTTGATTTTTTAACTGAGCAAAAAACTCAAGCAGGATACCACATTCTTAAACCTTGCTCTTCTGATCCCTTTGCCCTTTCTCAAGTCATACACTGATTTCAAAAGCTAGACAAATTGAAATTCATTTTCTGTAATGTATTTGGCCATTTCTGTATTACTAATGAATTTGGGGAAAAGACAAAATATATCCCAGAAATCTTAACCAGGCTCAAATAGTTTACCCAGACACCATAATGCACACACAGCATTTATATTACTGCAAAATCTAGTATTTCTGCCAACAGGACTCTATGTTAAAAGAAATAAATCTTACTGAATGTTTAATAGGCAGTGTATATATACATAACTTTAGGGACTACATTTGCATCAAAACATCATAAAGACAATAAGAAAAAGAAATTGTCTGTTTTACTATTTGAAACTTGCTCATTATAAAAGTGGTAATTATTTCTATCATGCAAGTAACACAAAGAGTTGAAAATTTCTGCCTTTCACAGCTACTGCAGCACTATTTCAGCAGACGGTATGCTAACAGTGGTAGCCCAGAGGAATGCTCAGGGCCAGTGTTGCTGATAGGGAAGAAACACTGGGATAACAACTGAAGTGTATTTAGCGTGAAAAATCATTGTACCACACTCACTATGATTCAGGTAATATTCTTGATTCCACACTATTATGCAACATTTCTAGTTCTTACACACACACACACAAAAACATACTGGCAGCTCATAGCACTCTTTGTGATTGAGTCAACTGAAATTAATTAAAAACTATACACTCAGTCTGCTGGGATTTACCCAAGAAAATGGCAATGAATCCACTCTCAGTATCAATGGATAACAGGTATTGTTTAGCAGGCCTTTGAAAGAGAGGAGTTAAAAATCATGCTTTTTCCACAACCTACCTACTTTTAACTTCCACTGTATTAACTAGCATATGAGCAATCCACAGCAGAAAGAACACTCAAAGCTTCAGTTTCTCAAAGAAATTATCCAGAAAAACATAGGCTGAAAAATTAATGAAGTGAATATGAAAACCGATCTTGAACTGGAAGCACACATTACTGAGACTGAAATTTTAAAATAAAAATTTGTTTGAAATCAATTTTTTGTTCTTCTCTCTCTTTTCCCCACATTTTTACAAATTTATAGATTTCAACATTAGTATGACCAATACATTTTCCTTTAAAACTTGAATATTGAAGTTAGTTGTCTGTACCTGAAAAATTAGAATAATTTCACCTCCTCTTCTTTTCTGACATTTAAAAACAATTTTAGAGAAGATAGGGTGGTTAGTAAGATTTCCTGTTTGAGCTTTGAAAGGTAACAAGCTCAGATGTTCAAGCATCATTTAGACAAAATGGGAGATCCAACATCACATTGACAAGTACTGTGACAGACTGATCTTCAGAACAGAGCTTCATTAGACAGACACCAACTGAACCTACTGGGATATACCTTTTTCAGTTACTCAAACCTTTCAAATTAAGGTAAAATTTGACAAACAACCATACTGATAATGTCAAGTGTATCAGCCGATTATTGATCACAAGCTGATGATTAACAACAAGAAATTTGGCAATATATGAAAAGTTCTAAACTTGTTATCCAAGGCTGCTTGAAGTTGCTCATATATCACCCATTATCACAATCACACCCATTCTTCTGCCAGTCATCCTGATAGCAACAGTAGCCCAAAGCACTAATCCTCTCTCCTCCCACTGATGTTTAGCTGGCCAAACAACTCCTGTTGAAGGAGGTTCTCTCAACAGCTATCTGAGGCACATACCTAGAGGCTCAATTATTGCAGAGCTTTGTGGAGACTTAAAAATGGAATCAGAGGAAGCTCCAAATGGATCTCAATATAAGAGGGGTGAAATTAGATGATTTTTAAGGTCTCTTTCAACCCAAACCAGTCTGTGATTCCATGAAAAGTAGTTCTTCTGTGATGGAAAAATCTACTATGCATTTTCATACACTGCAATAGTCCTGGACCTTCAGTTTTCCAAGGTCATAACAGATGGAGCTCAGCTATCTCTTGTCCCTACCCACAGTCTCAACTTGGACAGTTGCAGCCAACACAGAATAAACTCTGGTTTATTTTGAATAACTGCTCTTCAAAGACTGTAGATGAATGTCCAAAAAAATGTTACAGATCTTACCACCTCCAGAGAAAGGTAAGGCATCACATCTTGACTATGAATAATGTAACAACCATCTAAGAGCTGTAGTTCTTCCATCCAGATGGCAACAATTGAAGGAAATAGTAAACATTAATTTGAGCAGCCACTACACACAATTTGCATTGATGACCCAACAGCATTTGGGTCACCTTTCTGGCTTCTTGCTTTCCCAATCATCAGGAAAGGCTTATTTAGCCAAAAAAGCATTCCATTTCATCCTCAGCTTTTGGAAACAATAATTAAAATCTGAAGTTTTCCCATGCTTCTGCAGCATAATGTTCTTTCTAACAGTGCGCTGACAAACTAAACTTTTTAAAGGTATATTGATAAACTAGTTATTTTTCACAGGACTACAGCAAGTCTGCACCAAGACCTATGTCTCGAATTCCAATTAAAGAAGAAATTTACACATTTCCTCTCACTTTTCCAAATACAAGCAGCTTGGGAACAGTAAATTTTACCCAATTATCTTAAAAAAAAACCACTTATTGACCAAATAAGAACAAAAAAATAGGGAGGATACTTTATATACACACAGGATCAGTAATGCAGTAACTAAGTAATTAGATTAATCTGTGTAAGAAGAGGAAATGGAATAGGTTCAAGTTCCGAGTTTCTCTTTGGGAGCCTTAAGAATTCAGCAAGGCAGCAAGACAGGATGGCTGTATCACACCACTGAAAAATATTTACCCATAAGGCTTAAAGTAGTATTTTAGATTTTTAACAATTACTGATGAACTAGACTGGACTGGATTTTCTGTTGCAAAAATCAAATTTTAAATAAGAACTAAGCACGAGATGAAAAGCAATTGTTTTACCTTTCATGTCATTTCAGTTCAAATTCAAGTGCCATTTGTAGTAAATGGGAATCTTTCGACAGGATTTCAGTAAGCTTTGAATGAGAACATTGAGAATTATTACTGCAGTGTTAGAAACATTTCAATTACCAAGCATCATCTGAAAGAAATCAAGGTAAAACATATTTCTTCAAAAACAAGAAAGAAGTATACCAACAGACTGTGAAATAACCAACTTGTTCCTCGTGGTTTTAAATGCACTAACAAAGCTTTGTATGTTCTGCTAAAGAAAAACACACCTGGCACTTTTAACATCTGACTGGTTTTCAGGATAGCATCTTTGTAGGATTTATTTCTTCAGCAAGGTATGGTCTCAAAACCACAACAATACAGGAAAATGGTGAAGTCCTTATCCTGCTGTTGTACAGATATAGCCAAACTAGCTGAGAAACTGCATTACTGTTTTAGCCAAGGCTCTTCAGCAGATCCAACAATCCACATGGAGAAGGGAGTGCCTTGCAAGAGCATAATGAAAGAGGGTCAAGCTAACTCAAATTACCTTCCATTTGCCACAGGCTAAGAGCATAGACACTAACAATCACTGTGAATCAGACACCACTGATCAGCTGACATATGGTAACCTGTCATCCTACAATAACCTGTCCAAATACAAAGATAGCTTGAAATTTAGACCTGCTGTAGAGCTACAACTCTCCCCTATTCAAAAAGCAAGAAATTAAACCCTGGAACCTTTGCTTCTGGATGTGTAAGCTGAAGACAAGCAACAGAAGAGAACCCACAAATGAGAGCCTTTAAGGTAAACAGGCTGTTTCCAAATACTACAAACTGGGATTACCAAAAGGAAATAGTTACTGTAATATGACCTATTCATGCTACCCAGCCCTTCTGTATAAAAGCATTCACACAGCATGATGACCATGAGACTGCAAATTCAGCTCTTCTGCTGGTGTGGACAGTGGTTATTTAAAATAAGTATAGGAATTACAAGTACAGTTGTTGATTTGGCCTTGTTGCCAAGTAGTGGCAATTCAAAGTAGGATAAAACCTAAGCTTTTGTTTCCCAACCTCATTATTTCTCTATGCTGTATGTACCTACCAAGCTCAATGCAGTCAATCAGCACAGAAAAAGTGAGGAAAAGCTTTATACACTCTACCAGCACTAGACTGGCATTCACATGGCTGAATCAGTTTTTTGGAACACAGAACTGGTTGCACAAGAAGATAAACACTACTATTATTTTGATACTGGAATACCAGTGATATCCGGTATGTATGGGAAGCATATCTATACAGGCTTCTGAGGAATAACCTACATAGACTCAGGATACAGCTTCTCAACAGAAACAAACCTGGGAGCCTGAGTGACAAGGTTTCCAGGCAGAGCTCAACTACGCAGCAGCTTGAGCTCCTAGAACAAAGCAGTGCCTGAACTCTTACATATAAGAGATCAGAGGGACCTGACAAACCTGGCAACAGAATGGAAACTGCAGGTTTCTGTTACAACGAACAGTAGGTTTCATTGTGTGTCCCACAGCACAGAGCAGAGCACAGAGCCCCAGCAGCATCGCAACAACTCCTCTCAAATACACAGGATTGGCACCAGGCACTGGGAAGGCTCCAATCCCACAGGACAGCCAACCTGATCTAAGGGTGACTTGGGAGGGCAAGGGCCAGTCCCACTGATCACCAATTCTCTTATGCACTTACCCAAGCCTGAAGTCAGATAGCTCCAACAGCTAAACCAGCAGGTAACGACTCAGAGAGTTTTGGAGGCTTGGTTTCTGTCATAATGTGGTTCAGGGAGCTAAGGGTGTCAAAGCAAGGCAAAGGCTAAGCATGGAGTTAGAAGCAGGAGAACCAGGACAACCCCTTTTTTAACAAACAGGCTCCACAATTACTTAGCTCTCTTGGAAAAATGCAACTAAAGGAAGTATCTCAGAGCACAGAACAAAAAATATCCCCAAAAGCCTACTGAAAAAACTCCAGGTTTTATATGCTTGTTTATCCCAGAATGAATAATAATTTTAAGAACAGGCAGCAGAATAACCCGGAAAACTGTCATTGAGAGGAATCACAATAACTACTATTCAAGTGGTCTTTTAAGAAAGATTCCAGATTCATAGATTTTAATCACCTCATGAAAAGTTCATTAAATTTTCTCTCAGGACGTACAATGCACATTAATAGAAGACGCCTCTAGAGCATCTTCTTTACTTAGGAACCTACATCTAGAATTTACTCTTTTCTTCAACAAAAATTTCAAAGCAATAATATACTACAAAAGCAGAATCTTGATGCTCTGTAATTTCAATGTATGTTTTAACTTGCCTTCTTTCCCTCCCCCCTCCTTGGCCCCTGTTTCACAAGAACTGAAGGACTCAGATAAAAAGCCTAGGTTATATTCAGATACTACAGCTTAGCACCATGAACAAGAATCACCAAGTTTTGCTCCCTTTCCAATCCAACTGCTGAATGCAGAAACATCGCACAAGTAAGAAACAAAATGAAATACTTAATAATCTGAAAACATGAAAAGATTAGGCAATGACAAATTCAACTGAATAAATCTTCCATTTTCTCAGTTCCTGTTAGTTCAGTCAGTTCACCTCTGCTTTTGTTACCCATACGTTGTGCAGCCCTGGTTTAATTTTCCAACGTTGCATCTGCTGTAATGTGTAAGACTAAATATATTTAATCACTAATCAATTCAACTTAGAAACCTTAGAGAAGCACAGTATCTCCTCTTCCTTCCTAGTAGACCAAAGAGTTTACAGGCACAGCCTGCAAGAGGAAGTTTAAGTGTTGCCACAGGTGACGCACATTAACAATACACCTGGTGCATCCTCCTTCCAGCTACCCCAGGGACCCAGAGGAGAGTGTGGGCCAAAGGAGTTATCCTGGTTGCAGTGGCAGCCCCTGGGATGACACCCTGTGTGTGGGTGGGTGTGTGTGTGTGCGTGCTCAGGGTGCTGAGCAAGCACATGGCACAGCAGTGGCTCTGCACAGGCACTGCACATTCAGCACTCGTGAGGCACACCAGGCTCACCATGCTGCTGAGGGGGCTGCCCAGGGAAAGCAGGCTGCCAGCCTGACCTTCCAGGCAGCTGCTGGGCTGACAGAACATTCCTAGTGCTCCAATTTTATGCATATACATCAAAGCCTCATATCCAGTGCACAGAATGTTTATTCATGCTCAACAAATGAGATGCTTCATGCCTGCACACCAGCAGTAAAAGCCTGACATACATTGCACAGGTTTGGTCTACTCTGTTAACTGCGATTGTCCCAGGAAGCACCTGAGCAAGGAGGGGGGCACACAACATAACCTTCCCCAAAAGCACAAAGATGTAAAGGAGGAGACTTCATTGTATCTTAAACCACTGGGCTCCAAGATTTTGTAACACAGAAAGTAAAAAAAAGACTTAACATTTCCGGGAAACTGTAACTGACATTAATAGCCTTATAATTGAGTAAAATATACCTACACTATAGGCAGTGAACACTACTGTATATGCCAAGAACAAATACACTTGATTTTGAGCTCTCCAAATGAAACAGAAAGCTTTAGCAAAGGTCTAGGGACTTGTCCTACATGAAGAACAACAAAGGTACAGAGATACTCCTTTGTATTCGTAATGCAGAATGAGGCTTTGGGAAACAGAAGTTGTACTTGAAGAACCAAGTTTATAGACTCTAAACTTCTATCTGTAAGGTAACCTTTGGAAACTTTCCATTGCAAAAACAAGAATTATATTTCCATATGTGAATATATCTTTTCCCAGCCCATGACTCACTTTCAAGAAATAGAGGAAAGTCCTAACTAGATTTCTTTCCATGCAAAGCAACTGATGCCCAACTTGACTTCTTGTCCTAAGGGATGACCCTACAAAAACTGAAACCCATTTAGGTGCTTTGATGCAACTCTGTGCATTTGCTTCAGAATAACAGTAATTTAATTCAGTTACTGTTACTGCCCTGTACTCACCAAATAAGCTTTTTAGTGCACATACTAAAAAAAAACATATATTATCATACATGTGCTTACATACACTTGAAACAGAGCCAAATAAAGACTCCTTACCTTTCCAAAGATATTTATCTCAACATTACAAGATTCAAACGTTGTGAGCAAGGACTCTACTAGAGCTTAGTTTCTACATGTTTGTTTTATACAGCCTAACCTACTCTTTTTCCCAGTACATCAAGCCCTCGTGTCCCCTATACAGACAAATGACTAATTCAATTACCTTGTGTGCTGACAGGCCAGCTGGTTGCTGCTTCTTGGCATGGATAGTGAGTTACAAATGTCTTTCCCTCATTGTCTTCCTCCTCTGCCCAGCCAATAGTTTCCACAAAACTTAACTTTACACCCCTTTGTCAACTTTGGTTGAAACGAGCTAACAAGTTCAGAAGTTGCAGAGTGACACACTGTCACCCTGAATTTTTAAGCCTTCTGATAAGTTGTAGCTTGGAGTCAGTTTTCCCATGGTTTTTCATGTAAATAACAGGTGTTGTTTTCTAACTAGCTTTGATGTTTACATTCTTTCTAGTGGGATGGATTTCCTTGAAAAGCATGTGTATTAGCCAGTGTGTGTGTAGAGGTGGAGGCTTTCTCCACCAATCAGAACCTTTTCTTTCCTTTGTATAATATATCCCTGATTTACAAATAAATCTCTCCTTTTCTTTTCCCTCGTGATTGCTGTGTCGTGCTGTTCTTTCGTGTAGCAGTGCAACAACACACAGACTGTATGGGCATATGTATCTNACAGAAGTGGCACAGTGTAGCCACAGTGGCTAATTTACATGGAGGGAGGTGTAAACAGCAGAGCAAAAGGCAAAACATCTTGGGAAGTGTACCCTGATGACATCTTATCTTGGCTGTACAACACAGTGGGTCCGGGGGAGAAAACATTTTAATCTGCAATAATTTATGATCTCCCTTCCCCATTAATCAGAACACAGGTACACAGGTATTGTTCATCAATGTGTAATACAGACAGCATGGTTATATACTCATTAGATTTGTTCCTACTACAAACATAAAATGAGAATCACTTCAGTATAAGCCACAACTCTGTATGATTTTTAAATTCTTATAAGGAACATTTGAGGAAGCATTTTTATAAAAGCATCTTTCCCAGTGATCTACTTATTAACAACAGGCATCAATAACTTGATTTTTACCCAGTAGTGAACATGTAACAGCTGTTACTCAGTTGTAAAACACTGTCTACTTACGCAGCATTAAATAATAAACAAAGCTCAAGACCTACTACATATTTTACTAAGCAATCTAATCATATGAAATAGTAAGTTCCAAAGATGAACTGTGAGCTGTTTTATCAACTCTGTCCCATGATATCTGTGCTAATAAGTACAGAGCTGTAATATGAAGGAGGAAAGAAATTAACAGTAAGAAAAAATAATTTCTGTTCAGTCACAGCTGCACTCACAGCATGCAGTAAGAGCGTTTTTTTTAACACATTTAAATCTGATGTCAATAGAAACGCTTTCCTAATAATTTATACTTTTATATATTCTTCTGTACAGCCTTTTTTAGGATGACCTACATAGCTTGGGAATAAAAAAGTCAACACAGATTTGCACGGTATAAGTCTAACCACAGTATATTGGCTATTAATTTAGTAGCATTATTCATCAGCCCTTTATGCAATAGCCCTGCACGAAGATATCAAAGATATCAAAGTCACAGGTAAAACTGAAATTACTTTCCAGATATGGTGGATCAGACCTTGCAAATCCTGAGATAGAACAGAAACTGCACCAGAGACACCCCAAATGCAGATGGAGCACTAATGACAAAAAAACCTTAATGATGTTAATACATTTTTTGGCGAGACCTAGCACAACTGACCTTCAAAAATGAAAGGGAAAAGCTAGCAGTGATCCACATGGAACAATAATTTCCACATATCATGGAATTTGATTTTGTTATAATTTCATCACCATTGAGTGGTCAACAGCACAGAACAATGTAAAAAAAAAAAATTAGGTGACTCCGGAGTTCTAGAAATGTCAGAGTAATACAAACACTGCAGCCTCACATTTTAATAGAGAAAGTTTCTGCCTGTATCTTTAGCAAATTAGTAACATATGAAGAGTGGCAGTCCAACGTAAAACCAAATAATCACTGCATTTAATCCATAAGCACATCATTCTGGATACCTTTTATAAGTTGTATTTTCATCTGTTTAAAAGGCTAAGTAAGCCATGGGGTTGAAAAAATCCCTCTATTCTGCATATGGAACACTGATGATGAAAACCCTCAGTGTATGTCTTTTAGAGTTCTTTTGTTGTTGTTGTTTTGCTTTATTTTCTGTGTTGTTGTTTTTCTTTTAAATGTCAGTATACCCGAGAAGTCATTTTAATCACATAATTACTGAAGATTTTGGAAGGTTTACACAAGACCCATAATTGGGCATAAGACATCACATCCTCTGGTTATATACACAGCAATCTGGTCTGGGTAACATTCTTTGCTCTGACCAATGTGTGCGAGGGGGGGCGGG
>VWYE01021136.1:0-12490 GCA_013398995.1 Alaudala cheleensis | reverse complement strand
CAGCCTCTCCTCCAGCTTCTTGCTCTTCTCTGACTCAGCTAGGATCAGGCGTTTCAGCTCCTTGCTCTCCCCTTCCTTCTCCATCACCTGGCGATGGAGGATGGAGACCTCATGCTCCAGGCTGCTGATCAGGCTGTTCTTCCTCTCCATCTCCTGGACACACTGGGATACTTGTTCCTTCCAGCTCTCCTTCTCCTGCACGGCAGAGCGGAGGGACACCAGCTCCTTCTCTGCAATCCGCAGCTGATCCACAGTGCCTTCCAACTCCTTGGATTTGAGCTTCTCCTGGGAGAGCTGCTGGGAGACTCCCTCCAGTGCCTCAGCAGCTCTCTGGGCATCCGCCTCCAGCTTAGCCACGCGCTGGGCCGCTGTTTGCTCTGCCACAGCCATCTTCTCCTGCAGGGAGGAAATCTCAGCCTTCAGCTTCTGCTCCTCACTCTCCTTCTCCTTTGCCCATGACTGAGCGTTGGACAGGTCAGCCTGGAGGGCAGCCAGCCGCTCTGCCTGTGCCTCCAGCACAGCCACCTTCTCCTGCTCAGCCTGCAGCTGCTGGCAGGCCCGGCTGTGCTCCCGGCTCAGCGCCTGCATTTCCTCCTTCAGCCGCCTGCACTCTTCGTCTTCCCCTCGGGCAGCAGGAGAGGCTCCCGTGAGTTGCTCCCGGCTCTCCTCCAGCACCTGGCGTGTGGCCAGCTCCTCACCCCGCTCTGGCAGAGCTGCCTCCCGGTCCTGAACCAGCTGCTGTCTCTCTGCCTCCAGCTCAGCAATTCTGGCCAGGTTGCCCTCCAGGCACTCAGCTGCCCGTCTCTTCTCATCCTCCAATATACCCTCAGTGTTTCGAAGGGATTCCTCCAGGAAAAGCAGCTGCTCCTGCAGGCGGCTGTTCTCCCGGGCCAGCTTCTCCCTCTCGGCCAGCCTCTGCTGGCTCTCCTTTAGNCCAGCTCCTTCTCTGCAATCCGCAGCTGATCCACAGTGCCTTCCAACTCCTTGGATTTGAGCTTCTCCTGGGAGAGCTGCTGGGAGACTCCCTCCAGTGCCTCAGCAGCTCTCTGGGCATCCGCCTCCAGCTTAGCCACGCGCTGGGCCGCTGTTTGCTCTGCCACAGCCATCTTCTCCTGCAGGGAGGAAATCTCAGCCTTCAGCTTCTGCTCCTCACTCTCCTTCTCCTTTGCCCATGACTGAGCGTTGGACAGGTCAGCCTGGAGGGCAGCCAGCCGCTCTGCCTGTGCCTCCAGCACAGCCACCTTCTCCTGCTCAGCCTGCAGCTGCTGGCAGGCCCGGCTGTGCTCCCGGCTCAGCGCCTGCATTTCCTCCTTCAGCCGCCTGCACTCTTCGTCTTCCCCTCGGGCAGCAGGAGAGGCTCCCGTGAGTTGCTCCCGGCTCTCCTCCAGCACCTGGCGTGTGGCCAGCTCCTCACCCCGCTCTGGCAGAGCTGCCTCCCGGTCCTGAACCAGCTGCTGTCTCTCTGCCTCCAGCTCAGCAATTCTGGCCAGGTTGCCCTCCAGGCACTCAGCTGCCCGTCTCTTCTCATCCTCCAATATACCCTCAGTGTTTCGAAGGGATTCCTCCAGGAAAAGCAGCTGCTCCTGCAGGCGGCTGTTCTCCCGGGCCAGCTTCTCCCTCTCGGCCAGCCTCTGCTGGCTCTCCTTTAGCCTGCCCTCCAGCTCCTGCAGCTGGGCTTTCAGTGCTTCTGCTGCCACTCCCTGCTGCCGTTGGGCACCCAGCTCCAGGATCTGGGCTTCCAGTTCACCGACCTTGTGGCTCAGTGTAGACTTTTCCTCATCCATGGCCTGCAGCTTGCTGCTCAGGGATACGTTTGCCTGCTGGAGCTGCTGCAGGGCAGAATCCTTTTCCCGCAGGGTCTGCTCATGCTGAGCACTGAGGGCAGCCAGCTGCTTAGCCTGGCTCTCAGCAGCCTGTGCCTGCAGGTCTTGCTTCAGCCTCTCTTGGGCCCGGTGGCTCTCAGACAGGGAGCTCTGGAGGCTGCTAACAAGGCTGTCCAGCTGCTGCTTCTCCTCCTCCAGCTGCACTCCTTTGGCCGTCAGGCTGGACACCTCCTGCTTCAGCTCTTCCAGCTGGAAAAGAGAAGAGCAGGGAGACTGTATCAGGTGTGAGCAAGGCAGAGAGATGGTGCTGCTCAGCAGTACCCAAAACAATGGCGTGCTATCAACACCTCTCCAGCTACCCATGCAAAGCACTGCACTGTGAAAGCTTCTAAGGGAAAATGAACTCTGAACATTCCTCCCCCAGCAAGGATCTGGGAGTGGGCAAGATCCTGGGAGGGGACACAGTCAGGCCAAGTGACCCAAATTAACCAAAGGGATATTCCACACCATATGATGTCAGCTCAGATATAAAAGCTAAGGGACGTAGCAGGAATGGGGGGCATTCACTGTGTTCGTGTTTGCCTTCTGGAGCAACCACTCCATGTGCTGAAACCCCGCTTCCCAGGAGTGTCTAAACATCACTCGCTGATGGGAAGTAGAGATTACTTGGCCCACATAAACTTTCACTTTTCTTTTTTTGCTTTAGAAAATTGCCTTATCTCAACCTACAAGCACTTTTCCATTTTACTTTTCTCTCCCCTGTCCTGCTGCCAAGGGGAGTGATAGTGGGGCTTGGTGACCAGCCAAGATCAGACTGCTACAGGGACAAAACATTCACCCCTAGGTGTTACTCAAGCTGTAGCCAACATGCTCACCAGAGCCCCACATGCTGCATCCCACTGGGAGCTGCCCAGTGCTGCCTCCCCTCCCATGAGACCCCCAGCACACCTTGCTTTCCCCTCAGCCTTGTGCCACTCTGCTCCCTTGGACGAAACACCTTTTTCTCACCATGCAGGAGATGCTCCCTTCACAACCAATTCATTTTGTGGAAGGCTGGGGGAGCTACCAGCTCCCTAGAAGCAGTATTTGCAAATTCAGCCCAAAAGGGGCTCTCCCAGAGTGCTCCGCCCCACATCCTCTATCCATCAGTAGAGAGCAGCAGGCCCTGCTCCACATGGCTTTGCCATGCATCTCCTGGCACTTGCTGCTCTCTCTAGCTGGAGTAGTTTACCATCCAAGCCCTTGCTGCAGGAGCCCCAGTGTACCTTCAAGATGTCCCCCATGACTTCTCCCTTCTCCTGGGTGCTGCACTCCTCCAGCTTGGCCAGCTGGTCCTCCAGCATAGAAATCTTTCCCTGTAGAATCTCGATTTTCTCCTCTGAGCATTTCTGGGGACAGAGATGGAACTGAGCATGGTGTAAGGCACAAGAGCCAACCAACCAAGGAGAGGGACAGTCACCACAGTCACTACTGACACCATTCTTTTCCAGCAGCTTTGTCTCTCCCCACTGCAAGCCTGTCCCACCATGGGGAACCCTTCCTTGGAACAGGGAGGGGCTTCCCACAGAAGCTGACAGTTACACAGCTTCTCCCCGTGTGCTGGCACAAATGGGCAGGAGGCTCCTGGCTGCTGCACCCTGCTCCTGGCACGTCCCCTGCTGGGGGGAGCTACAGGGGGGCCACCCACCACTTCCCGGGCCTCCTGACCTTATCCTGCAGGGCACCATGCAGCTCCTTCTCCAGCTGTTGCTGCTTCTCCTGCGACTGTGCCATGGCACTGTTGTGCTCCTCCGAGAGCTCATTCAGGGCTCGCTGCAGCTGGACCATGTTGCTGGCAATCTCCCGCAGCTGCCAAGTGAAAATCCACCCAGTCCAGATGAGAGTCGGTGTGCCTTTGCTGTCCAAGGCTCTGCCTACTCCCTGTTCCCAAGAGCTGCAGCGCACATGGGCAGCCTGGGTTCTGGGTGCTCACCACATGCAGGCAGCTCCACCCAGTCCCCATTCCTCCACCACAGTTCCTATTTGGATCAGGATCCAGAGCCCAAGGCAGGCTTGGCCACTGGGTCAAAGCTCGCATTAGTGGAACCATTAACATCCCAGCATCTGGCACTGCCATCAAGTCCTCCCCCCTGGCCTCCATCACAACCAGCTGGGCTGTGGGGACATGAAGAGGACACTGTATCTCATACCTTGAAGGAAAGATCTCCATTCTCCTCAGAGAGCTGGCTGATTTTTCGGTCCATCTGGGATTTTTCAGTCCTCAGATCCTGGCACTGCCTGAAGGCCTCGTGCAGGCGCCCCACCAGGCTATGGCAAAGGAGGTGGTTAAGGGGGGGGGTGGGGTGCATGCTGGCAGCAGGCAAGGATATCACCAGAGAGTGGTGCTGCTGGATATTGCCAAGGAAACCGAAGGTTCCAAAGGATCTCCACACCTTGCTGTGACTCTACCATCAGCCCAGCTCTAAAACTGGGTCCCAAGAGGTGGCAAAGCAGAGTAGAGATAAGCAATGTTTGTGCTTTGCAGAAGCCCAACTGCTCCAAACTGAGAGCAGAGGCAGCTGTGGGACTCCAGCCACGCCCCCCTAAAAAGGGAAGTAAGTGAGAAAAGGACAAAAAAGACATGGCACTTCCAGCCTTCCGGAGTAAACAATGGCACAGGGACAGAGGACGCAGTGTGGCAGGTGATTTCAAGTATGTGACAAAGCCCAGTACATAGGATCAAAGTACAGGCCTGGGAAAGGGGCTGGAGTAAGGAGTTCCAGAATCACCCTGAAAGCTTCCCCTTTTCCAGGGCAGGTGAGACCCATATGGATAGCACACCCTTTTCACATAACAGGAATATCTGCTCCCATGCAGGACTTGGGTTAAGAGTGGGCTGTTAGAACAAGCTGCATGGTTTGGCACTGGATCCATGCTCACTGCAATAAAAATGGGCCGCAGGCCATAACTGCCCTGAGAGCATGGGCAGTGTGATGGTGGCACAGCTGTGTCCTTGGTTGATCCCATAGCATGGGCAGCAATGGAGGAGGGGATCCTGCTCCTCTCTGGTGGGACCTCACCAGCAAAGCTGCCTCCAGCTCTGCAGACCCCAGTGTTACAGGGATCTAGAGCTGCTGGAAAAAGTCCAGAGGAGATGCTCCAAGGACTGCTGGAGCCACTCTGCTCTGGAGAGAGTTTGGAAGAGACCTGGGGGTGTTCAGCCTGGAATAGAGAAGGCTCCAGGGACACCTCAGAGCACCTTCCAGCACCTAAAGGGGCTCCAAGACAGCTGGAGAGAGACTTTGGACAAGAGTCTGGAGTGACCAGACAAGAGGGAATGGCCTCCCACTGACAGAGGACAGGGTTAGACTGGATATTGGGCAGAAATTCTTCCTTGAGAGGGTGGTAAGGCCCTAGCACAGGTTGTCTAGAGAAGCTGTGGCTGCCCCACCCCCTGGAAGTGTTCAAGGCCAGGCTGGATGGGGCTTGGAGCAACCTGGTCTAGTGGAAGGTGTCCCTGCCAATGGCAGGGCGTTCCAGTGGAATGAGCTTTAACGTCCCTTCCAACCTAGACCCTTTCTTGATTCTGTGCCTGCTGTCTTCTCCCCCGGGCACAGTGGCAGAGCAACAAGGAGAAGGTTTGCTTTCTGCCCTGTTTCATGCACTTCTAGGGAAGAGACAGACAACACTGAGCCCGGGGATGTGGGAGTGACAAGGTCCCACCTAGGAGGAAGGAGTGGACATTCCTAGAGGAAGGAGTGGATGTTCCTGGAGGATTACCTCTCATTCTTCTCCCTCAGCTCCTCCACTTCTTTGGGCTCCAGCTGGTCTTCAGCTTGCTTCTCACTGAGCTTTACCAAGCGATCAATCCTCTGCTGCATCGTGGTGATCTGAGCATCTGGGGAAGGGGCAAGAAAGGGCCCGTTACCAACTTTTCACGTCACCTGAAGCCCCCACAACAGCATTTCTGCACAGAAACCCTCTGCAGCAAGAGATCAAAGAGCCAGGCTACCAGCACTGCTGCTCAGCATAGGTGTTGCTTCAGTCATGGCTTTTGTTGCCCAGGATGTATAAGGGAACACAAGACGGAAGAAGGAACCTGGAGTCTCACTTGCGGCCTGGCAGGATGGACCATGCATGAGCAGAGTTGTGGTGGGGTCACAACAGAAAAGTCAAGAGAAACAAGGGGAGATCTCTGCCCCACAGACCCCTCCCTGCACCCCAGGACATCCTGCTAGTGACTGACCCTTCTCCATGACGAGCTTCTGATTCTGCGCCACCTCCCCCTCCAGCTCTTCCCGGTTCTCTCTCTCAAAAGCCAGCTGCTCCTTCAGCCGCCGCAGCTGAAACTGGGGGGTCTGCATGATGTCCCCCATGGGTGAAGATGGAGTGCTGGGCAGGCTGCAGGGAAACACACACACAGCTGGATTATCTTGAGCCAGTGCAGGCCCCATGCAGACAGACTCACTCTGCTACCCCCATCTCTGGGGCAGACTCTCCTACCTGGCTCCCCAAGGAACTGCTGCCTTAAAAATCTAGGAACAAAACACGCACAGAAAACAATTTTAACATAGGAGATAACAGAAATATAAAAGCTGATCTTTAATTGGAGGCCTCCAGGGGCAATTATGGAAAAATGCCCCTGGAAGCCTCCGATTAAAGACCAGCTTTTGTATTACCTCCTTTATTGAAACTGTCTCATATGTGTGTTTTGTTCCTAGGTTTTAAGGCATTGGCTCCTCCCCCTTCTTGGCCCAACCGTCTTCCAGAGCCCCCCTTTTGCTAGTTGTTTATGGGAAAGTGTTTTTGGAGGGTGGCTTGTCCTTGGTTCCCAAAAGAACCAAGATTAGGAGAGGGTCTTTGGAATGTGTTTTGTCTTTCTGTCTATGAGGGTAGGAAAAATACTGGAGACAGATAGGACTATGTAACTATACAGTAACAGTCTAGACAACTACAAATATAGATGAAGAAAATACAAAAGCAAAAATCATTTTGGCATCAGGTTCACAGGAAGAACTTTGATGCCACATCACTTCAGCAGAAAGGCCATGCTCCTCCTCTTGCCTGTACTAACATCAACCTCTAAGTGCTGGGCAAAAACCACTACCAGCATGCCCAGGTGGCCAAGGGCATCCCCACTTGTGTTATCCAGAGTGTGATCCCACAGGGTTGAAGCACTGACTGCCCCCCTGTGCTGGGCACTGGTGAAGCACCTCCAATCCTGGATTCAGTCCTGGACCCTCACAAGAAAACACTGAGGTGCTGGATTGTGTCCAGAGAAGGGCAACAGAGGTGGGGAAGGGTTTGGAGTGGGAGTCTGATGAGGAGCAGCTGAGGGAGCTGGGAGGGCTCAGCCTGGAGAAAAGGAAGCTCAGGGTGGATGTTCTCAATCTCTACAACTCCCTGAAAGGACGATAGGGGCAGCTGAGTCTCTTTCCCCAGGTAACAAGGGACAGAACAACAGGAAATGTCTCAGGTTGTGCCAGGGGAGGTTTAGGCTGGATATTGGGAAAATTCCTTTTCTGAAAGGGTTGTCCAGCCCAGGCACAGATTACCACGGCAGTGGTGGAATTCCCACGGTTGGAAGGATTTTAAAACAACATGTAGATGTGACATATAGAGACATGGTTTAGTGGTGGCCTTGGCAATGCTGGGGGCACAGTTTGATTTGATGGTTTCAGAGGGCTTTTCCAACCTGAATGATTCCATGATTCTAAAACGAGCTAGAGCCCAAGCTCACCCCCACCATCCATCCCCACATCATGCCTGAGCAATGTGCAGCAGGACAGCACCAAGGCAGAACAGGGCATTCCAGGGAGTCAGTGTGCAGCCCAGCTACATCTGCAGGTCCCAAAAGCTGCCCTACACCCTCCCCCCTTTCCTCATTTTCCCTGGCAGCCAAGGCACGTACCTGGTGCTGGGGAAGGAGGCAATCTTCTGCAGCTCCAGGAAACGCACCTCTCGCTTGTGTGGGAGAGAGAACAGTGGGGAATGCTCCTCAGAGCTGCTGCTGGACACACTGGATGAGGATGGCTCTGCTGGAAATAAGAATACAGAAGGCTGTGATCTTTAATATCTAAGAGGCTGAGCAGCTGAAATCTCAGGGACACAGGAACCATAAATTCCAGTAGTGATGGAACAGCCCAACTGAAGAAGCCATAAACCTACATCCCCATCCCTCCTGCTCCACAGTCCTTCCCCACCAAGTCTGCTTGCACAAGACTGTCAGCATCCCACCTTCTCCACTCCTCCAGAGAAAGGCTGAGGTACTGCTGAGTAGGAAGAGCCAACAGGTCTAAGGCAGCCCTACTCTTGGAGTTTACAGGGCACTCTTTTGTAGCTGAGGGCATCTGGGTGGTGCAGCTGCCTTTATGGCTGGGCAGCTACAGCAGCACAAACAGGAGGAAAAGCCAGTGTCCAGCACTTACCTTTCCTCTGCAGAAATGGCTCCAGATTCTCATTCAGGCATGCCTCATTATCCAGTACAAATTTGAGGATTGATGCTAGTTCAACCTGTGTTGGAGGAGCTACAGAGTTAGTGGCTCTGCTGCAGGTCACAGGCAGCACCACAGCAGGCATGGGGCAGTGGGCAGCTCCCTCCCTGCCCACACCTGCTGCCACAAGATTTTGGTAGCCCAAACCACCAGCGAGCACCACAGTGCCCACTCCAAACTCTCCTTCAATGGGATCCAGGAGGGCAAGTCTCGGAGCACCTCCCGCCAAGGGCACCACTGCTTCCCCCTGCACCCCAGATCCAGAGGAGGAACCCCAAAGGGATTACCTGGGTGTCATAGTCGAATTCTTTCCAGTCCCCAGGGTTCTTAGAACTCATGGAGGTGTGATACAGGAGCAGCACAGCCACCTGAGCAAAGCAGGAAAACTGTCACTGACCCCAGGCCAGTCACAAGCACATTGGTGCCATCTGGGACTGAAACATGCCTCACTGTTACCTTGGCCAGTGCCAGCTCCTCTCCATCCAGGAGTTTCTGTGCAGCTACCAGGTTTTCTGCAGCCAATTTGTGCCTGCAGTGCTCTGCAACATGAAGCACAATTCCTGGTCACACATGAGCCACTGGGCATGCTGCTCCCCCTGAGGTGACACTAATGGCCAGGAGGGCACTGTAATGCATCCCCAGGGAGAAGGGACATGGGGCGGGATGGGCTCCAGAGCTGAGATCCCAGTTGTGCCACTTGGCCATTAACTCTGACTGGCTTTTATTCGCCTCCCTGAAACCCCATCCTAAATCCCAGCCTCCCCACCTTGGCATCTCCCCTCCAACATCAGCACAGAGAGTTCCATCTCTGGAGGGTGGGATATGAGGTGGGATGTGTTGTCTTCCCTCCAGGAAATTATGAGCAAGAGTGTGAGATACTTCCCATTTCCCCCCCAGGATTTCTGCTTGGTAAAGGTTTTCCACTGGGATTTGAAAAGCTTGAGTCCAGCTACCCAACTAGGAAAACTGCTCCAAGGCAGCATCACCAGAGCAGCCACTGGCACCCTGCCCTTCACATCCAGGACCTCCTTTGCTCTGAACCCAGGCTCTGGCAAGGATTTCTATCTGGAAGTTTCCCATCAGGAAGCTTTTCCTTCCACAGGCTGCTGTGGGAAAGCTGCTGGCATCTCGTAGATGTGGGGTGAGGGGATCACTTTGTGGAGGGAGAAGCTGCAGACAGCAGACGAGACTCCCTCAGAGGTCAGGGGCACCGAGCAGGGGCAGTCGCTTTCCCCAGCACCAGGGAAGGGTCTTACTCTGCAGGAAACCATGGATGAAGGAGATCCTCTCTGGCAGCGGCTGCTCCAGCACAGACTCCCCCTCCTTGCTCCCGTGGCTGGAAGAGAGCAGGGTTTGCATTAACTCTTTCTGGAGGGATTAGACCAACGCTGAGTTTTGCGCAGCAGGTTTCACTGAGCGAGGGGCTGGCTCCGGGGCGCTGCTCTGCCTTCCACTCCCACACCAGGGCCAGCAGAGCCAGGGCCAACTGCGCCATGAACGGGAGCGGAATCCCCAGGAATCTCCCTGCTGTGAGAGCAGCTGGAGCTGGGAAGCCGACACACCCCCGGCACTGCTTCCTCCTCTGCCTGCCAGCCCCGGCATCCGGAACAGCACAGGGAGCTTGTGGTGGCCCCACCGGCTGGGAAGCAGCACAGGGGCCAGTCCATGCACAGAGCCTCGGGCTTTTCTTGCTGGATTTTGGGGAGGCTGAGGCTTCCTCTTGCACTTATTTATGACTACACTCTTCCTGAGCAGCCACCAGTTCATGGAATATCCTGAGTTGGAAGGGACCCACAAGGGTCACTGAACCCAACAGCAGCTCAGAAAAGGCATGGCCACAACCCACACCAATCACGCTTGACCAGCACTGCTTCAGTGCTCTCTCTTACTCACAAGGTGCCAAAAACAGGAACCTGGCCTGGGACAGAGGCTGCCACAAGGATTCCCTCCTCCTCATGGATTTCCCCTGGTGCCACCGGGAGCTCCTCAGATCAGCCAGCTGCTGCCCTGCTGCCATCTCACTTTAGCAAGCAATGGCCAGGCCTCTCTCTCGAGCACACTCCACCAGGATCCCTACTAATCCGAGCTGGAGCACAGACCCAGGAGATTAACCAGGTCTGACTAAATATATCTGCAGTGCAAGCAGCTCCTTCCTCCCCACCCACTGCAGGCAGATCCCTGCTCCAGGCAGCTCCGCTTACTCCACGCAGGAGGCAATCATAGCAGACAAGCTCCCAGCAAGCCTCCCACCGGAAGGGTTTCAAAGCAATGCATGGCAGCCTCACACCCTCTCCATTTGTTTTGCCACCTCCTTAACCACCAGGCTTCGTCCCACCTCTGATGCCCATTATGGCCTGTAGACTGTAGCTGCCCCTTGCTCCCAGGCAACAAACACACTTTGTCCCACCCCTGCCCAGCCACCTCAGGTCCCAGGATGGAGCAAACAGGCTCCATCCTGACCACACTATACTCAGCAGCAGCCTGATACCCTCGGGCAACGGAAGCACTTCGTGAGGCAGAAACTGACATTCTGCTTTCCAGATACAAGACATCCTCAGGATCCCAAGGCTGCCATTCAGGAAAACTTGCTAGGCTGCTCCCTCACCAGAGAATCATCAACAGAAATTAATAATCTCCTGTGTAGCCTGCAGGAGACCCTGTGCCGCTGCCAGCGGCACCAGGTCTTTTCCTCACTGCCAGGAGAAAACCCAGATGTTAAGTGCCAGATGTGATAACAAATCTCAAGTGACAGGAACACTGACCAAAACATTCCCTAGGCATTGGGACCTAACAGCTCTGCACACAGACCCCAGCAACGGCACGGAGGACACAGAGATCCCAGCATCTCATATGCCAGAGGAGGAAGAAATACCCCCAAAACCCCCACTCCCACCCTGCCCAAGAAGAGAGCCCCTTAGCTCCTGGGGGCTGAGGCTGTGGCTCCAGGAGGCAGCCCAGACCCAGCTGCATAGTTTGAAATGTACACACGGCTCCCCCTACTCACATTTTGTGGATAATCTTGATGAAGGCACTACAGTCCTGGAGCTGGGACAGATCATTGAGAGGATCAGGACAAACCTTTGTGCTGTTCACCTACAAATGGGGTGGGACAGTCAGAAGGCAGAAACCAAGACAACACTGTGCTGTGCCACCCACCATCTCAAGTCCTGGCAGGGGACAGCATGAATGCTCTGAGACTGAAAGTAAATCTACTCCTTAAAACCACCCCTTCTCAGGGAACAGATGAACATGATCCCCACAGCTCCACATGTGGGAGTCTGGCACAGGACTCATTTAGCACGCTGCTGGAGCCCCTCTTCTCTGGAGAGACTGAGAGACCTGGGGGTGTTCAGCCTAGAGAAACGAAGGCTCCACAGAGACCTTAGAGCCCCCGACAGTGCCTAAAGGGGCTCCAGAAGAGCTGAAGAGGGACTTTGGAGAAAGGCCTGGAGGGACAGAACAAGAGGGAATGGCTTCCCACTGAAAGAGGGCAGAGTTAGATGGGATATAGGGAAGAAATTCCACCCTGTGAGCATTGTCCAGAGAAGCCATGGCTGCCATATTCCTGGAAATGTTCAAGGCTAGGCTGAATGTGGTTTGCAGCAACCTGGTATAGTGAAAAGTCTCCCTGCCCATGGCAGGGCATTACAGCTGAATGAGCTTCAAAGACCCTTCTAAGCCACACCATTCTCACTGTTTTTGCTTGGACACAGCAGTGCTTTGTGAGACAGATCCAACAACCCATTACAGTACAGCTGCTGCCTGCTTCAGGCTCTGCTCCATCTCCCAGGCACCTTCCATGACCAGACCAAACCATTCCAGCATTTCTGGTTACTCAACAGGAAGGGTGAGCAAGCCTTCTCCTGCAAACACCCACCTGCCCAGGAACAGTAGCAACTGGCCTACCCTGCCACCTGCCCCAGCCACAATCCCTCCTGTGACAAGCCCCAGCATCGTGCCCCAAAGCTGCCAGTGCTGGCAGCAGCATGTCCCACATATACAGAGAGCTCCAGCAGAGGAGAGGGGACTTACCCAAGCAAGGAGAGCAGCAGCTCTTGCGCTGTGAAGAGACATCCTGGCCAGCCTGTCAGGTCACTGCCCACACCTAAAAACACCAACAAAGGCGGGGGGGGCAAGAAAAAAGGCTAAGTACAGTAATTATGTTACTAAGTGACTTGCACCCAGCACCAGGCA
>VWYE01021135.1:490484-701563 GCA_013398995.1 Alaudala cheleensis | reverse complement strand
TAAACAACTTATTACCTTAAAAATGCTTTTAAGTTCAGGCAGTTATGAATATTGGCTGAACTTAATGATTTGTTTCAAACAAGTGAAAAATAGACAAACTTCAGAGCTGCTGATATGCTTTGCTTAAAAATTGTGAGGCACGTTGAATCTAGCTTTTGAATGCAGAATCATAGAATCACAGAATCACAAGGGTTGCAAGGGACCTCTGGAGATCATCCAGTCCAAACTGCTGTCAGGGCAGGGTCACCTACAGCAGGTAACACAGGAATGCATCCAGGTGGGTTTTGAGCGTCTCCAGAGAGTGAATCTCCTCGAGCCACCTGGGCAGACTGTTCAGTGCTCTGCCAGTCTCAATGTAAAGAAGTTCTTTCCTATGTTGAGGAGAAACTTCTTGTGTTTTAGTTTTTGGCCACTACTCCTCGTCCTGTCACCAGGCAATAACAGAAGGAGCCTGGCACCATCCTCTTGGGACCCATCTTTGAGATATTTATATGTATTGAGATCCCCTCTCAGTCTTCTCCAGACTAAAGAGGCCCAGCTCCTGCAGTCTCTCCTCAGGAGAGAGATGCTCTGGTCCACTCATCACCTTTGTGACCCTTTGCTGGAGCCTCTCCAGTAGCAACTTGGTTTTCTTGTGCTGAGGAGACCAGAACTGAGAACAATGGTCCAGATATACCCTAGAGGAGTTGAAAGTTTTGACAAAAATACAATGGGAATTGATATATTCCCAACTCACCTTGGACAGTATCCAAAACACAGGTCTTTGCATTTACTGAATTTTCATTGAAGTGAAACAACTAATTTTGAGTATAATGCTACTTTGATTGACTGAGACAGTGCTGGGTTTTCACTGTATTAAACCAAACTGATGAAAGCAAAACAAAACTTAAAAAAAATATCACCGATTGGAAAAGCTCTCTGAGAAGCTCCAGAAGCAAGATGTATTTGCATAAATAATTATGAATAAGTAGGCCTTCTCTGTCTCCATATTTTGGGAGCACCATTTAAACATGAACCATAGTTACATCAAGCAACAAAATGGCTGATTTTCATCTTACTTTCAAAAGCCTGACATAGAAATAAGTGATTAAAATAATTAAGCTGGCAGCAGTTTCAAGGTAGGCTTGGAGAGATTAAAAGCCAGTTTTCCACAAATCAAGACAACACTTTATATTTGCTTATTGTAACAGAGAATCTTCTCAGAGGTATACAATAATCACATGGGATGCATGATATTCACAACATACAGATCAAAATTTGCTTATGTACAGTTCTAATTATCTCATTTCCCTGGAGGTCCATGCTACTAACAGCATCTCTGAATAACATTTGCAGCCCTAAATGAGAAGTTTATGTGAATAATAAGTGAGGCTTTCTATCACAGATTTTGATCTTCAGATTTAGCTCCCTTCTCATGAGGGAAACAAAAAGAACACAGCATTGTTCCTGCTACTGCCCATGGGGGCTTGAGGAATCTGCACAAGAGCCTGCTCAGTTCAATATGCTGACAAATTACTTGGAAAGAGTGAATAAAATGAACACATCTCTTACAAAGGATATAGTATTATTTAGGATAGTCAAGTCTAAAGTGGACTGAAGATTATCTCATGATACTGAGTGGCAAAATGAGCAGACAAAAGTCGTTGTTAAGAAGTGCACTTGAATAAATGTATTCTAAGTAGATCTGTATGTTCTCTCTTATTATGCTGTTGTCAGATCTCTGAGAACATCAGCTCAGTGTTGCATGGCAATCAAAAATGGCAAATAGATTATGAAAAGTTGTTAAAAAAGGAAAAGAGAGATAGAAAATATCATATTGCTCTGATGTAAATGCACAGTATACCATTTCCTTTAATGCTGTGTGTGATCTTTAAGAAGACACACCAAAACATGAAAAGGGATTAGAAAGGGAAATATACAGAATCACAGCTACTATTCCTTTTCAACATGGAAAACAGGAAGGCTAAGGCATCAAGAATAATATAGCAAATATTGTTTGTAATGTTCACATAAGATTGAATATAAAACATAAAAAATATCTATTTACTTCTAGGAATTAGATTGGAAAATCTTGAGTCCTTTAAAAGTCAGACCTATTCTATTCTATTCTATTCTATTCTATTCTATTCTATTCTATTCTATTCTATTCTATTCTATTCTATTCTATTCTATTCTATTCTATTCTATTCTATTCTATTCTATTCTATTCTATTCTATTCCTATTCTATTCCTATTCTAAAAAATGGTTTATATGAGGGGTGGTTTTTTTGTTATTTTTGCTTTAATATTGCAACATGGATAGAAAATCAGAATTTCTGATAGGGATCTAGACCATAGTGTTACACAATTAATGTTTGTTCTGTTTAGGGTGGCCCTACAGAACACTTTTTCTCTTACTTGTCTCCATTAAATGAGTTTTAAATAATTGAAGTTACCATATACAGAAAGAAGATATTCAGAGCAGGAGAGAATATTATTTGTCAGTGGAAACAAACATAGTACATTTTGAGGCTGAAAAAGCAAAGAAAAGACAATACAGTTCAGTGGGAGGGGAAGAGAAGAAAATATACATTAATGTAGATAGAATCATAAAGGAAGTTAAAGCTGTGAGTTGAGTCAGAGTCTTAAAAGTCAAGAAAGTAAACCATGGGATTGAAAAACAATCCAATTAGTGTAGAAAACATAATTTCAGTTCTTATCAGAGTAGCCAGAAACTGTACTAAAACTTAAGCAGAGAAATGTCTACAATGTTTGCTTAATTTTGTTTTAATCTGTGTGTATCATGCATGAGATAGAAGATTGCTTTGGGTTTAATACCAATAATAACAAAACTGCAAGCACAGTCTGTAGGACTCAACTCCAGCAGTGATTCCAACAGCTATGGAATGTTGCAAACTCAGTGACAACACCCAAGCTCTTGGATACAGAGAATCCACACCCAAAAAAGATGCCTTCGAGAATGAAACCTCATTCTGTTTCTAGAGACCTACGACCTCCACCTATACTGATCCCACTGGACTGGCAAACATGGTAATTCTATTTGGGTATAAGATCTGAATATCTCTTTGAATAAGTAATAGCAAAAGAACCCCGAAGATTTTTGCTTGCAGTCTATTATGTCAGCTAAAAGTTCTATTATTTCAGCTATACAGCTCCATTATTCAGTATTATAGGTACATTAATTGTAACTATGCTAAAAAGAAGTTACAAAACTCCATTTCTATTACATTGTTAAAAAAAAAAAAAACAACCAAAAACCCCTATCCACTTTACTGATATTAAAGGAAAAAAGAGGAAATATGCCATCTGTTTTCCTCAGACACATACTTTGTAGTCTTTTAACCCAATTTGCCTAGTTTCCAAATGGCAAGCATTGATCCATATACTATTGCAAACTGTGACCTCACCCATGTTTCAGCCCACTGGCTTACAATGAGCAAACCAAGTAATTGAATGCAATCTCAGTGGCAAAACAGCATGAAGAACATTAGAAAAGCTGACCCCTTCTCTCCACTCTCACCTCAGCAGTCTATAAAATTTATAGAAAAGCTCATCAGCTTCTGCAGTGCATTCCTCAAGGAGCACAGGGGTTGCTGAACTCTGTCTGTAGCCACTTGATGAATTCTGCAGTACTCTCCGTGCGAGTTCCTCTCCTCTGTCCTACTTGTTGAAGCATGCAACAAACCTTACCCTGCAGGGGTTTACGATGCCATTGAACCTCTGTTGTGTAGTGGAGCATTTTGAAGATCTAAAGTGCAGCCTTAAAAAAAAAGAGTGCAAATAAAAGGTCTCTTGGTTCTGGAAGATTAGAAAAATTTACACTGAATTGACTTACTCTTCATGGAGTTTGTGGAATGCAGGCAGACATACAATAAAAGCTCCATATAGTTAACATGGGAAGAGAAGCATGAAAGAACTCATTTTTTCTCAAGAACAAACAAAGGTTAACCAACCTATTTATCAATATTTCTTTGTACCTGCTGTGAGCAACGTCCCTGTGCACATATTTGTAATATTAGCTAAGTTTTATTGTGATATTCCAAAGGCTATCTATGCAGTTGAACTTCAGGCACCGTACTTTAAAAGAAAGTGATACTAAGTAAAACACTTGTATATAGTCAACAGTTTCCGGGATTGAAAAATTAACAGGGTCAAAGTCAGAAATCTTTGAGGGACCTGCTCTTCTAACAGATATTTTCTGTTGCTCTCACCAGCTTATGAGGATTTCCAAACTGTATCTTCAGTGGGTCAGTGCAGGGAGTAACGGAGAAAAAAAGGTCTTCCTTTTTCTTTTTTTTCCTTCCTCTCCTCAGTCATATTAGCACCTTTTCTTAGCTTCACTGGGAATGATGGACATAAATATCTGTGAAGAAATAGAATGTACTCTGCTTTTTCCACCCCTCTATTTTATTTTCTGGTGTCAGATTCATATTCTAATAATCTTAAATCATTGCCATAAAACACACACTCACAAGCATTGCCACCAGACCCTTCTCTTGTCCAGACTTGGAGCAGGATCAGAGGCTACTGGTATTTTCATGTGGCAGAAAGTCACATGTAATTAGGTAGTCATTGTTGACTGCCCAATAAACTCCTCTGGTCAAGAGCTCTGGTCTGTGCCTTCATTACATGTAGGTTGAGAAAGTGTAGCTTAGTAAATGGTATGTGAGTATCTGATGTTCATGAAAGGCTGTATTTTCCTATTTTCTCTGCTTGTAGTTGTCTAGGCTTCTTTGAGAATCAGCCAGGTAGGATGAGCTGGTAATTAGTGTGAGAGACAAAGGCTAATTGCCCAATTATCCTTAGGAGGACAGCTGGGAAACTTAGTGTCCAGAGCCAATTGGACCAGTTTGTGTTTAAGAACAGATTCCAGGCTATTATGCTGGATAAATGCTCTTCCCTTGAAAAAAGTTCTTCAAGTTACCACAAAATCCATTTGTTTAAAACACAAAATGAGAAACTGCAAACACTAAAACACTCACAAAAGTAAAACTACATTTTGTATAGGCTAGTTATTCTTCTGTGGTGGGTTTATGCTGGCTGGACACTAGGTGCTTACCGAGGCCACTCCATCACTCATCTCCTCAACTGGGCAGGGAAGGAACTGTAACAAAAGGCTTGTGGGTCAATATAAGGGTAGGAAGAGATCACTCACCAGTTACCATCAAGGGCAAAACATACTCACCTTGGGCAGAAAATATTTTACTTTATTATCAGTCAAGTCAGGAATGAATCCGTACTTACACTTTTCCCTTCTGCAGTGCAGGGTCATTTCCACAGGAGGCAGTCCTCCACAAACCTGTCCAATGTGAGTCCTCCCCAAAAGCAGCAGTTCTTCATGAACTGTTCCAGCATGAGTCCTTCCCTGGGGTGCAGTCCTTCAAGAACAGACTGGGTTCCCCATAGAGTCATAGACAATGCCAGCAAACTTGCTCCAGTGTGGGATCCTCTCCCCATGCGGCCACAGATCATGTCAGGAGCCTGCTCCAAGCACAGACTTCCCAAGAGGTCACAGCCTCCTTCGGTCATCCACCTACTCTGTCATGGGGTCCTTCAGAGGCTTTAGTGGATCCCTTCTCTGGTGTCTGGAGCACTTCCTCCCTCTTCCTTCACTGATTTAGGCGTCTATAGGGCTGTTTCTCTTACATATTCTCACTCCTTCCACAGCTGTTCTGCAAAAAGTTGATTTGTTTCCTGTCCTCTTCTCAAATTTGTTATCCCAGAGTGCTGCCCCTGTCATGGATGGGCTCTGCCTCAGCCAGCAGCAGATCCATCTTGGAGCAGCTGAGTTTGGCTCTGTCAGATGAGAGGGATGCTTCTGGCAGCTTCTCACAGAAGCTGCCCCTGGAGTCCCACTGCTGCCAAATCTTTGCCATGCAAACCCAATAGACATGTTATAAAACTATTCCTTTAACCAAAACGAATTTCAGAATGCATCTAGATAAATGTTTTCATAATAATTAAGAGATTGCTTTTGAAATAAATGTTCTGATTTCCTCCCCTTGTAGCACATTGTGAAGCACCCTGAGAACATGCAGACTGGATGTGTTTCAGATTAAACTAAATTGAAAGATCAACAGCGGAATTGTGCTTAATACCCTCCAATTACTAAGACACAATCAAACTCAAGGCTAAGCTACAGATACTGTGCAATAAAAAATCTATATAAAATGTGCATATTGTGAATTCCAGGTTCTCAGCACCAATTGCATTGCTGCACAAATCCACCTGTACTTGTAGGACTGAATAGTGTTGCTATTTGCCAATGTATACACAACATCAGATGCACTGAATTGGTTTCCTGTTCTTAACTGCCTTCTAGAGTAATCTTTTATTTCTATTGAGCTTAGGTATCACAAATGGAAATAAATCTTAGTAGGCTAGAATAAACCAGTGTTAATGTTCCCATTTTTTTTTATTATTAAAAATTGCCTTCTATGTTTTAGAAAGATTTATCTCTTTTCATAGTGATTTTCATCACCAAATTTTCTAATGTTGTTAATGATAATTAATACATTGTTAATGCAGTGTTTATATGCATAGATATAGGTCCATTTATTTTATATATGCATTACAGCAGGCTTGCCAAGCTTATTTTAGACTTTGAAGCTCTTTTTTATGACTTTGATCACAAAATTGATGCACATATTTTTCTAACGAGAATGTGAGAGACACACATGGTAAAAGCAGGATGGTAGAAGCTTAGAAGCAGAAGCCTAAGATATTAATTTTTAATCATAAGTTTAAAGTATATATATATTTACTAGGCTACTATCATATTTTAATCGGGTTTGCAAGAACACACTACTAAATTTTATTAGATAGTTATTTTTTACATTGCCTGCAGGAAATCTTTATGAAATATTACAATAAAACCATGTTTCTCCAAGAGGCAGTAATGTAATAAAATGCATCACTAGTTTTGATTGCATTGATAGCTTGTAGGAAGAAAAGTCCCTTTAGGGAGATGTGCTTTGTGTTCATAAGGAAAGGGAAAGACTATTTTGCAGTGCATTAAAACCATGGGAACCATTAGGTTTGTATAATAAAAATCTTGTAAACACTGATAGTTTTATGGTTAGTTTTCTCAACAGCTGTTTTATATAAGAACCTGTGGATACTTCAAGTCATAACACTTTTCAAAAAGGTCATATTAACTTGTTGTTTACTCAATGTATATTTTCATTCCCCTAACTTGCATAAACATGAATTGTGTTCCAATTTAAATCGATTGTAATAAAAAATTATTTTCAATTTTGTGTAATAAGGAACAATTTTGGAGGGTCCATTGACTTTAGTGGGTGTATATTATGTTTTAGTGAGGATACAAAAACAAAGAGCTCTTAAAGAAACAGGATGTGAAAAAAAAGCTTTAAAATAGCAGAAAGAAATTTGGTGTCACCTGAAAGGAGATACACATGATGGATCAAGACATTGAGACAGATTAAATGAAGATGGATACTGGTAAAGCAAATTGAGTCATAATTGTATTTAAGTGCTTGTTGCAGCAGGTCCTATAAGCATATGGACTCGAGTTGAAGGGCAGCATTCAGTGTAACTTGAAATAGCTGCCTGATTTGGTGAGGCATCTTTTTCACAGAAAACACCATGATGGGTATAAATGTGTTCAGAGGGATGGGACAATTTTATTGGAGAGAAGACAAATGTATGAAAAACTCCAACAGAAATCTAACTCAATGGTTTTAACTAACTCAAGGGTAAAACTCCACAGTGGGACTTCAAGTGCATAGCTGGAGGAATGCTTTCATTTTCATATATTTGAAAAATCATTGACAATTTTATGGGTTTTATTATTTTCTTCCTTTTGCCCATAGAATGAAATTTAAAAATAAAGCTAATAAAGAAAAAGAAAATCCTGCCTATTCTTCCATAGCAAAGATGGATCATCATTAATTAAATGGAGCACAAGGGACTGAAGTTTCTCTGTAGAAAAGAACTGCAGTTTTGGTCTATGCTAACATCCACTGACCAACTCATGTATTTGGGTTCTGTAGAAATAAACATATATCCTTTCCCAAGTTTTCCAAGGGAAAACATTCATACAGTTCAATTTTTTTGAAATCCTTCCAAATAGACCTTTCTTGGTTCTTATGCCTTGACTAGGTACAAAGAAACAACCTCATCTCTCTTCTATGTGCAACAATACAATAATTTTCCTTAGAAACAAACAAACAAAATCCAAACAAATAAACAAAAAACCCACCAAAAAACCAAAACAAAAATAACCCCCAGAAAACCTAAAATATCAACAGTTGAAAACAAAGAGAAAATAGAGGTGTTTGTATGGTGATCATGACATTGTCCAAGAAAAACACAGGTTCAATTGCTGAGGATGCTTAATGAAGAGCATTTGTAAAATTTTGTCTAATTTCTAGCAGCTAATCCCACTGGTGTCTGCTCAGACTCTAAAGGTGGTGGCAGCCAAGTCCTGATACACCACATGTCATTTCTTATTTGTTAATCTACCACCTTAATTGTTTTTCTTACCCTGTTCTTTAAAAATCCACTGAAAAAACCAAAACACTAAAGAAGCTCCTACACAATGTTTAAAAGAATGGGCAGAATGATAAGGGAGCTGTATCAAATATTTCAAACTTTGTTTACTTAGGTAAACTAAGGCTTTTCTTTGGGATCCTATTAAAGAAACAAAATAAAAACACTGGAGTGAGAAGGGCATTAAATTAAATTTTGAGTAAAAACCCCGTGCTTAAAGACTTGGTGTTGAGTGTCAGCACAGGAACATTCCTGTTGGGAAAGAAACTTCTGGAGAATAAGCCTTTTCTCCTAGGTGCTGAGAAAACTACTGCTCCTTAGTATCCCAGCTATCAATATGACCAATTACTGCCCTTAGACAAATGAAAGCTTTTAAAAGCTCTAGAGGAAGTCTTCACTCAAGTTTTATACTCAATCAAGAGTGGTGTTCAGAAGGTGTTCAAAAGCACCATCTTTTTCAAGTAATTGAGTGCACTAGGAGGAACCCAAATTTTCACCAGAAACCAAGACTGCAGGTAGAAGTTGACTTGTTAACAAACATGAATTCAGATGTACTTAAGTAATGAATTATGCCTGAAAAATCAACAGTAATACATAATCCTGTGCCTTTGATTTTACTGTTGTAACTAAAAATGACTTAAAATGTTCAAGATTAATTTGAAAATCTCTATTTAATTACACCTACCTTTCTTTTTCCCCTCCTTTAATTCACCTCCTCATTTTTATAAGTCTTTACTAATCTCCTCTCATTGAGGAATAAATGTTGTTTTTCAACATGTTCTCATTTTAAACCTTAAATTATAATGCTGCTAAAAGGAGACTTCATGAAGCAAGCCCTAAATAAACCATTCACTCTATTTGCTGGTGTTTCAAGCATTAAATTAATATTCTCAAAGTTCATTCATTAAGTCCCTAACTTGCAATTAGGATTCAGGCCATGCTTCTGATTAGACGGGAAAAAGAAATCAGCCCACAGAGAAAGGCAGCTTTTCATTTGAATCCAATCAGGGAGAGCAAACACACTCCAAAAAGGGTTTCTGTGGTACATAGATATAATTATCATGAAGGAAAAGGGAAAAACAACTCAGAACCTTAATGAACGTGAGAGAGGGTGTTTTAGCCTTGAAAACTCCCTGCAGCAATGTTACTCTTCTTAGCACCAATCCTATTGACCAAAACTTGGCAACAGACGACAAGAAAGTTTTCTCATAATTAATCTAGTGTGCTTCATTATATTCCAAAATGTCTGAGCTGATTTATTACATCTGGTCGATCCATGCAAATGAAAGGAAAGTTGGTATTTAGATGGTATTTATCCTCACAAACAAGCAAAAAGATCATGGCAGCCATATTAGAAACCAAACCAATCCCACACTTTCAGGTATTATAGAGATGAAGAACACCATCAGAGGGGCAGCCACTGGCACCAGTATGGCCACAAAATATTTCCAATATACAGCATGGAAAAATGAAAATTTGTATTTGCTGCAGGGAATACAATTAAACTAAGTTATGTACGAAAAGGCCTAATGATGTTCTTAGTTAACATAGTTTTCTTAGTTCGTTGAATTCTACTGATATCTGGAGGGTTGAAGAAGTGATTTTATAAATCAGATCACTTATATATTAGATAGTTTTAAGGATAGAATTTTAGGCTTCTGGAATTCTTGTAATAACGAAGATTGTATAGCTGCTGTTAGCTTATGAACTGCTCTTTATCAATACATTTTGCCAATAAAAAGCAAAAAAAATTAATTTTGACAGAAGAAGATGACGTGCAAAACTAAATCTTTGCAGTAGTGACCAAATAGCCAAGTCTTGCTTAACAGATTTTAAAATATATATTAGTAGTTTCTTTTAGCCAGTTGGTTCACTAGCTGCAGTAGTAATTTTTATGTAATGTAAATTGTAAAACATAACTGAATGCCATCGATTCTGTGTAACAATTAGTTTTCCCAGCCATGTTGCCCCTAGGGATTCACCTCTTCTGCTTTTTCACACGTACTCTCTTAAATCCACCCACTACCCTGCTCAGTAGGACTGCAGACATTTAACCAATATTAGCCTTTCTGAGAAAAGCCTACAGTAGGGCTAAAATAAAAGTAATTTGTCTTGACACTACATCCATTTCTAGATTCTAGTGAATTATTACTTCTTAATACCAAAACAAAAACAGAAGGTCCAATTCTAATATTTGCAAAAAGCAAAGGTATTTAGTTAATATAATTTTTCCAGAACTTCCCATGCATATTAATAAATAATTTTGTTGTGTTTATAAAGCTAAATTTTCAGACCCTGAGGTTAAGAAGTAGGTATCTAAAATCTTTTGCCAACACTAAGGTATTTCTAGTTCTGGATCAGTGTCTGTACTAGGAGCATTTAGATCAGTAAATAAGCTTTTGTCATTACTAATAAAGGCCACAGACTTTCTGTTGAACTCACTGCTGAGGGTCTTATCACTTGTCCAAGGTTTCCACTGGCTGAACTGGTCTTATCTTATTCTAACAGTCATCTAAAAGTAGTAACATATTATATATTGTTATAATTACATATTATCTAACATGTTTTATCTCAAGGAGATTAAAAAGATTAAAATCTTGCTGAATTGATGGAATTTACAATCATTATGATTGGAAATCAGTATGGACAGAAGAAAAGTGGTGAGACTATTTGGTCCAATTTGTAGTATAATTTATAACATAGGTAACATAAAAAATACAACATTAGTATAACATTCTGCCCTGATCAATTACAGTCTCACACGATGGTTATGCAGCATGACCCTGGGTCCTTCCCAGAAGCATACAAAGGAATTCTGAAAGTCAAAGTATGTATATTTAATCTGCTGAAACATATAATATTCTTTTAGATCTGTATGCAAAGCAAATCTACCATAGCAGGGAAAAATGTAGTAGTAAAACTGACTCTTAAGTGTTGAATTCACAATGTGAGAATGGGAAGAAGAGAGAAGATGGCAAGACAAAACAGAAAACAAATTCATTGATGGGAAAGAAATGAGAGACAATTTTTCATCTACAACAGAACAGATATTATGCAAAATTAACCGTGTAAAAGTGGGAGAATAATTATCCCCTTGAAAAGGTTAGGCTCAATAAAAGCAGCAGATATACTGAAGCTTTTTATAATACAGAAACTGATAGCCCTTGCCTACTGGAGTGTGCTGGTTTCCTCTGGAATAGTCAATTTTCTTCACAGTTGCTGGTACAGCTGTTTTGAATTTGTGCTGTAGACAGTGCTGATAACACAGGCATACTTTTTATTTGCCTATTGCTGAGCAAGGCTTACACGGAGCCTGGGTCTTCTGTGTCTCTCACCCCACCCACCAGAGAGCAGGCTGGGGGTGCACAAGGAGTTGGGAGAGGACACAGGTGGGACAGCTAGTCCCAGCTTACTCCAGAGATATCCAACTCCTTATGACATCATGAGCAGCATTGAAGCTGGAAAGAGAAAGAGGGGGATGTTCAGAACAATGTACTCCCAAATCAACATTCCCCATGATAGGACCCGTCCTTTGTGGGGATGGCTGAACACCTGCCTGCCAGTCGAAAGTCTCAAGTGAATTCCTGGTTTTGTTTTACTTGTGGCCATGACTCCTGCTTGAAAGTCACTATTAAATTGTCTTTATCTCAATCCATAAATTTTCTCAATTCCACTCTTCTTCCTTTGTCCACATCTCTCCGCTGCAGAGTGAGTGAGAGTCTGTATGAGGTTTAGTTGCTGGCTGAGGTTAAATCATAACACTGTGAGAGCAAATGCACTTTAAAAAGTTATAACTTTGAAATTAAAATTTTGAGTTTGGGGAATCAAATGTTAAAAAACACTGAGGATGAAAACGATGTTACTTGAGGAGTTATTTAGAATTTAAATTTTCAAATGCATCTGAAGTCTATGTAACAGCAACTTCTGTTCAAACTAGACATACTGTTATGAAAACTAAGAAGAAACAGAAACGACCTGAAGATTATCTAAGCAGGAAATAAATAAAAACAGTGATCTTGTGGAAAGTAGTAAAATGGGAACTTGGCATAAATGAAACAGTAATATTCTTATGTTTCTGTACTGGAATCATAGACACACCAGAGATATGGTCTGTTTAAGAATTTCAATATGGAACAATTATCTGACCATAAAAGAAAAGGAGTTCATCACATTAGAAGTGAAATAGTTCTAAAACCTTGACATTTGTCTGTGAAAGGTTAGGTAGTTTCCATTTCTACCACTGTTAGCATTCAAACAATTTCAGAAAAAAAAGAAAAAATTAAAAGCTGTGTTTGTAACTTACTTCTCATGGAAGAAACTCAGGCAGATAACGAATTGGTTTTTCAATTAATAAAGGTTCCCAAGTATTTGGTTTTTTTTCTGAATAGACTACATTTGTAAAAAATTTATTCAGGGTTTTACTTTTTTTTTTTTACTGATACCTTACAGAACTAGAACATTTGCTTTATGAGTATTCCTTTTTGGAAGCTACCATGATAAGATCCTTAAGACAGCTCCTAAAGGAGTTTCACTGGTCCTCTGAGAGCACATAAAATTCTTTGAGAGACAGGGTTACAAACAAACTAGAAAAAATAGTTTAATAATTTGAGGTGATCAAGAGATGGGTCCCAAATACTGTCAAATTTTTATAAATGATGACTGGTAGAAGGACATGTTGTAGCACTTTAAAATCATAGAAGGATATAAATAGCAAAGAGAAATTATTTAAAAGGGAAAGGGAGAGTGAGAATGAGGAATGGAAGGCAATTTCAAAAGTTGAAGGTGATTCATAATTTCAGAAATAATTTCTATCCCAGCATCTCTTGAACATATTTCTGTGTGATGAAGCAAAGGAGCTATGGCTTGTGATATTTATGAGATCAGAAGTATTCTAGGCAGTACAGCATTGGATTAGGGGGGCAAATTAGATAGAGAGCAGCAGCATTCCAGAGAGTAAAAACAGACAAGTTCTGTTATTAATTCCTCAATGTTATTCTCTGCTGAATTCTAGTCAAAGTATTTCAGAAGCTGAATTGTGCACTTTTACTAATTTAAAAATACCACAAACAAACAAATCACAGATTTGTTTTTATTTTTACTATAGAGGGACAAGCTAGAACACAGAAATATTTCGGAACAGCACTCTGTGTTCTGGGGTAGAGAAGGGACACTTGTATAGGTAGGACAAAATTGATATCTCCAAGAATTATTGAACCCATGCATTCTCTCCAGATTGACAGCAGTGCCCTAATTATTATTAATGACTACAAATTAAAATCTCTAGGATCATAGGTTTCATCTGAACCATTGATATGGGAGAAGCTAAGATGCACTTTTAATCTGAGTAATTATGCCCACAAAAGTTATACTTTTATATTACTTGTGTTCATGACAGAGACATTTGTAATGAAGTAACCCAGATATATATTTTTAAAAACCTCAGGGAAAATTATTTTTCTTCCTGATGAGGAAAAGAATGACATGAAGAATATCTTAGAGAAGGAACCTGTAAATGTCAGACTTAGAATATATGTCTATGCAGAGATTCATCTAAGCAGGACAAGAGGCCTGAAGCTGTGTACAATCCATTGCTCAGAATAATCAGGAACAGAAGAACAAGCAAACAAAAAAAGCCCAACAGTGGAACGACTTGAAAGGGAGAAAATGAAAACCTTGAGTCATTTATGCATGAAAATTTGGTATGTTGTTTCCTTTATTGAAGTTTTCAGCAGTATCCTATAGACACAATTTGATATACTGATACCTTTTAGTATCTCTTTAACCTTTCCAGCAAGCTGTTTTCACTGTTTTATCCTTTATTTCAGTTGAGCATTCTGATGTCTTTGAAAAATGATTTTTAAGATTTTTTTTTTTTTAAACAAGGCTAGTTTTGGCCCTAAATATGTGTTTGATTAGGCTGATTCTGTTTGTGCAAATTTATTGTCTCAGTGCATTCCAGAAAGGCAACATGTTGCAATTATTTACAGAACACATTTAGCATTTATATTTGGTGTTCATAGCTTTAGTGGTTAGAGCAAGGAACAATAATAATAACAATTCAAAAATCCAGTTTGTTTTCAGATGTATGATTGTTAAATGTGTTTAAGGAAGTTCCATGCAGACTTAATTAAGGTTGTACCAGCAAGCTTTGCTCTTTAGTCCTTGAAGACAAGCTTGAAATTTGGAATAAGTGTAGGTTTAAGAGAAAGGCTGATTTCAACAGTAGAGTTAAGGAAAGAATTCACAGTCTCTAGTGCCTGTGAGTATTTTGAAATGCCTCCTCTCCTGTTTTGTTTCCTCTTCTAACAGCAGGACTGCACAGGTTCTCTGCAATCATGGATATGCATGAAGCTGTAATTGATGCAGCTACTGGCTAAGGAGTTTAAATAATTCATATTGGTAACCCTTAGAAATGCACCACACATAGGACCACGGTTTCTGTAATGGCTTGTAGCACAAAAAGACAGGAATATGAAGGGTTGTAGGGAGAAGCTTAAAATTTTGGGGGTGGTTTTAGAGTTTTGGAAAAAAAAAAAAAACGCTTCTGAACATCCTGATACTGCTGAGGGTTACCTGTCATAGAATTATTTTTTACCTAGGTAATCTCACTAACATGTTACTTTTTTCTATGTAGTTAAAGCCTAAAGTTAAAAACTGAATCAATAACTGAACTTACAAATATCACTCCTTGCTGCAGCAGGATTGACTCTTATTCTGTACTTTTCATAACCAGCTGTTTTGAGCATTCAAATACCCTTGATACTTTATCTGACTGGGATGTTCTCTTCATATCTTTATTTCCCATTAAATCACATTATACATGTTTTTTCATTTAGTGAATTTGATCAACTTGGAAAAAAATTTGTATGAGACTCAACAAACTGATATGTCTTAAAATTACACTTCAAGTGCATAAATCTGAATGTTGTAGCCTCTTCCTCCTTTGTTCTTTCGTATACAAAAAGCACAGGTCTGTCCACAAGTGCAGCTGAAATCCTAGTGACAAACAACCCTAGTGTGCTGCCAGAGAAAACCACCAAAATTTATCTTCTTTTCTACTTCAAACTTCCAGTTTAAATAGCCTTTCTTAAAGGCACTGCTGAAGCCTTGTACCAAACCAAACCAAATAATAACATCACAAACAAAAGGAAGATTGTTTTTCTTCCTTGTCCGGTTTCAGCTGGGATTGAGTCAATTTTCTTCCTAGCAGGTAGTACAGTGCTGTGTTTCAGAGCTAGGCTGAGAATAATGTTGACAAGTAACTGATTTTTAGTTGTTACCAAGCAGTAACTTACACTAAGTCACACTTTTCAGTGAGTGGGTTTCCAGTGAATAAAGGAGTTGGGAGGGGACACAGCTGGGAAGCTGCTTCCCTTTGATTAAGAGGATATTCCATGCCATATGACATGCACAGCATATAAACTAAGAGGAGAGGTAGCCAGTGGGGAGCAGTGCTTGGGAATAGGCTGGACATCAGTCAGTTGATAATGAAAAATTGTTTTTCATTTGCATAGTTTGTCTTTCTTAGGTTTTCATTTATTATCACTATTGCACTGTGTACTGGTTTGAAAGCAAAACCAGTGAGAGACTCCAAGTCAGAAACACAATTTAATATGAAAACAGTAAAATAAGTGCAATGGTAAAAAAAGACCCTTGACAGAGTCAGAAAACAACCTGACACCCTTTTCATTAGGGTGGTGGTAGCAGTCCAGATGAAGCAGCCTTTTTAAAGCAGTGATCCCATAGAAAGATCTGCTAGCTCTTACCCTCTAGGAATCCGATAAGGGCTCCTGTACTGTTCCAAACCCAAGATTATATCCAGGTGGGATTGCTTGGCTCCTCCCCCCTGGGCAGAGCATCTTCCAATGGGCTGATGTCATTCTCTGAGTCAGACAATGGGTCCTTGATTGCCCATTAAGCAGAGACAGCTCCTGAGGGGAGTTACCTGTGAGTCATTGGCCAGTGCATTGATGGGCCATTAACAGCAGATTGTCTGGAGGAAGGGGGCAGGGAAAACACTGCCCCACCTGGTTCCAACGGCCCATGAAGATGGTGATAGAATGCATACTTTGGGCACATTTTACATTGCAGCCTAGGACGTACTGTTCTTATCTCCGCTCATGAGCTTTCTTTTAGGCTTCACATTCTTTCCTCTATCCCACTCTCTGTGTGGCTTAATTGCTGGCTGGGGCTGAACCATGACTTATTTTCCTAATTACCTAATTTTCCTTATTACCTAATTCTTGGGTAAATTTAATTCTCATTGTCACATGTGGAAACCTTTGTTTCAAACAAATAATTTTGTTTTAGGCTTCATATTTAACTTATTTCTCTATAATTTTTTGTTTCTCACTCTTGGTCATACTCTTGGTCATACATTTATAGACTAGAGATTAAAAGAGGAAAAAATTAAGTTTTTGAGTGATAAGCAGATATATAATATGTCCTCTTACACTTTCAAATCATGGAAGAGTCATTGCATGAAGAGACTTAAAAGTGAGCATGTTAGATTTCAAAGAGTGTGTAGATTTTTTCAGAAAAAAAATGAGGCTGGAAAGACTGAAAGTGGATAAAACCTAACTGATAGTTTATGCTATAAGGAAAACAATTAGGCAGGTGAGATTAGTTAGACAATATCTATCAATTAATATTATTGTAAAATTCTTACTCTTCAATCTCTTTCAAGATGTAAGAGTTCAAAAAATCTTATTGACAGTATTTTTCTAGGGATAATTTGATTGTGAATTTCTCTGCTGATCAAGATGTAGTGCATCCATAATAGGTAAAATTGTATTGCAGTGCACATAGGTATTCCATGGGTAAAAGAAAAAAAAAAAGTGTCCCTATATTGAAATAACACAGGACTGNGGGATAATTTGATTGTGAATTTCTCTGCTGATCAAGATGTAGTGCATCCATAATAGGTAAAATTGTATTGCAGTGCACATAGGTATTCCATGGGTAAAAGAAAAAAAAAAAAGAAGAGTGTCCCTATGTTGAAATAACACAGGACTCAAAAGTTAACAGTGGTCTGGTATGTAATGTGACCCTTTTGTTACTGTAGTACAAGTTTGTTTATAAGTTCTAGTTTTTGTCATCTGTGAACTTTCTGAGGGTGCACTTAGTGCAGCCACACAGAAGGTCACAAGTGAAGACACTGAACACCACTGGCCCTTGTATCCTTGGAGTACAGCACTAGTTACTGGCCTCCAGCTGAACTTCGTGCTGCTGATCACAGCACTTTGAGTTCAACAGCTCTTAGGTTTCTCTTACTCATACTTGATCTACTTCTCTATAAAAACAGACAGATGATGTTGAAAGTCTTGCTAAACTTAAGATAAACAATATCCACTGCTTTTCTTTCAGCCATTCTCCTTTTCTACATCTCAGATGCTGCACAGACCACTGTCTCCCTCCCGGAGTTAATTTCCTTGACAGAACAGTTTATACCAGCACAAACTTCCCATGGGAGAGGAGTCTCCCTACCTCGTGCCAGACCCAGGAAGGGGCGCCAGGCAACCCTACAGCCCTACAGATGTGTGTGTTTCCCTTAGGAGCTCACACTGGGTGGAGGCCTCTGATGGGTCAGGGGCTGTTTCTCCAGGGTTGGTTCTGGAGACTGCACTGTGGCAAGTCACTGCTGTTGTCCAGGCTGTGGTCACTACCCTTGGCTGAGCTTCTGGCTCTTTTCTGTGCTGACTGTGTGGTTGGCTGACTCTGACTGCTGCAATCCTAGCATGACAGAAGGAGATCATGGTCAGTGGACGTGGACACTACAATAGCAGGATGCTTGGTTAGATGCCCCTCCCAGAGCTCCTTGGCATTGAATCACACCCCAGCTGCAGAGGAAGTGCTGTTCTGTTGCTTGGCTCACTCACCTGGCTGGAATACTCCTTCCTTCTTTAATTCTGAAGACAAGATAAACCTGAATACAACAAGCTTTCATTTTCATGTGAGTCCTACCCCCTAAGGAGAAGTTGTAGCATGTTCAGAAGTTAATTAAAATATTCAGAAGCCAAGTTTTAGGCAAAGCTGAAAAAAAAAATGTTTACCTTGAATAAAAGGAAATTGAATATAGAACTGTACACAAAACAGTTCTTTTGCACTATATAAGATTCTGAATGTACCTTATGATTCAACAACCTTTTCTTTCTCTTGGGGTAGCATATGAAGGATATTTCTCAAAACAAAATTTAAAAATTGGAAAATTTTTGAAATTCTGTCATCTTGGTGGCACTTGCAATGGAAATTACAAATTGTTTTTAATTCACATGAAATTTTCTTATATGTTGTATTTTTCTTTCTCATTCCATCTCCCCCTGAAAACATGTGCTTCACCTGTAAAATGCCTAAGAATTCTGTTTTTCCTCCAACTCTGTTATAATATTTCTTCTTACTATAATCATTTCATTTTAAGCACAACATGCTGCATACTAACATTAAGCAGTTAGCAAAAAAGAAGCATTTCAAATAAGTAGAATATTTTTTCTATTCTTGAGTAGTTATTTTATTTTGTTTCTCATGACACTAGCAGAGTCTAGACAGAAATGGCACTTCTAAGAAAGAAAAAAACAAATAAACCGTCTTTCTTTTGGGGAGAATAAAATGAAATTATTTTTCATAAAGTGAAAAGATGTATTGAGAATTCTCTCTGACTTTTCAATAAGGTTATTTGTAGCAGTATTTGCAGAGCTCAAAAGTGCCATTTGCATCAGGAGTACAAGAGCTACTTGCTGTACCTTCTAAACTGTTTCTTGTACATTCTGCTACTGGGCAGTTGATTCCATTTGCAAAGAGAAATTTTGCCTCTTAGCATACCACATCTATTCATTGTTAATCAAAGAAAACTTCAAATAATGGAAACATGGGTTGGTTTGGGTTGGAAGGGAGTTTAAACATGCTCTACTTCCAACTCCCCTACTGTGGGCAGGGATGCCTTCCCTAGACCAGGTTGCTCAAAGTGAAAATGCTCCTACACTTTGTTGTTGTGGTTTTTTTTTTTTTAATGCAGGACTGTGAATTTAGTATGAATTAGGCAATACCAGATTTTATGAAGTTGTGACAAAGGTGAAATAAAAACCTTCAAGGCTTTTACTCGAGGGAGAAATATATCTCTATTTATGTAGGGTATAAACTGAAAATATTTCATGTGGCAAGCTGTTAGAAACTTTGCCTTTAAATGTAGACAAATTTGTGAGACAGAAGTTAATATTTTTAATATGATACCTGTATTGCTTACATTGAAATAGAAATTGAGACAGGCACAAAAATAAAATCAGACATTTAGCAATTATGGAAATATAGCATGCTTCAGTAGCTTGTTGGTAGCTTCAAACTGCTGCAAAGGGCAGCACTGTAGGTCAACAGTCTCTGGAGAACTTTATTGTGAGGAATATGATGTGTCTTACGGTTGTGGTTTTCTTCTTATATACTTGGCTTACACTTGGGGTCACTTTTATGTTTCCTAACATGCTTTTACAGCTATCTAGTACTTCATTGGTCTATAGCTCCAGGTTATATCAGAATTTTATGCCTTTTACTTTTTAATATATTATTTATTTGTTCGTTTTTGCACTGAAAACTGCTTTTGACTGCTTCTGGATCTTCCTCTTTAAGAAACACAAAAAGCCAAAAGACCCACAACAAAACCCCTGCAATCATTAGTAGGTGTTTTATAGCTGTGCCTCCTTTCCCAAATTCCCATGTCCATACACCTCTTCCCTTGACAATATCTCTTTATTTTTCTGAGCCTCCACTGCTGTACTTGACCTCTATTTCTCTGTCCTGATAAAGCCCTCTATGGGAAAAAGACATAGAGAAAGCTCAGAAAGCAGTGGCAGTTCACACATTGTCAACAGCTGATTAACTTCTTGGCCATCAGAATGATGGTTTTAGAAGCGTGTAGTTGCAAGAAGTGCCTAAATTTATACAGGAATTGGGACCTTTCTGACTGGGCACATGGATCTGAAGGAAAAAATAAAACCAACAAAAAAGAGGAATAAACATTTGTCAGGTACTAAAAAGCAGCTGAAAACAATTCTTAAAAGAAATTATTTTCTATGGTTTGCAACAATATGAATTTGAAGTCTAAACCAATTGTAATAAAAACCTGTGTGTCTGCCCTTAAATACTTCACATTTGATCAGAAAAACAGCACCTTCGTACAAGTGTCCATAAGGCATCCTTTCCATTATGGATATTTTGATACTTACTTTAAATAATTTTTTTCATTAATTATGAATTTATTTATGTCAAGATTGCTTGAGTGTGTAGTTTTGAAAAACAATGAATGGTGGAGTAAGCAAGTTACTAGAAAACATATAAATGGGAACATTTAATAACAAGTACGACATGGTTGTCAGGAAGTAGAAAGGATATGTGACTTCTTGTTGAATCTGAACAGTATTTCACGTAAAAATCTGTAATTGAATTATGGAGAAAAATTATTTCTAGTGATGGAAAGATTAAAGATTGAGCCTAATGGACAATATTTTTCTCATTTTCACCGTAAGATCATTATTGTATTTGATATTACTTACCTTCTATAAATCTAGATTCAGGATTTGAGTTAGCAATTTTGAATAAATGACTGTGGCAGGATCATTGGAGTCTTCTAAAAAATGTCCTAATCACCTTGCAAAGTACTGCACTCTGCTCAGGGGAAAATGCAAATTCTAGTTTGCCTAGAAAATAAGGAAATGCTTTAGGATGCTTCATATGCTTTGTTTTTAGTTCCATAAACGCATGGAATTATTAAGACTTAGACAATTACATGTCTTAAAGCCTGTTATCTTACAAGATTCCTGACAAACTAGTGCTTGTTTGCATCTCCTGACTTAGAATATCCAAGCTGAGAATAAATCAATGTAGTTCTGCTGCTGCAAAGACGCCTTAACTACTAGAGTGTCATGATTTCTGTTTTTATTTCTGACTGACATACCTACCTTCCACTAATTCAGTCTTCTTTTACACAATTTCTCAATTGTTTCCTTCTTTCTTTGTATTTTTTTTTTTTTCATTCTGTATGTCTACTCTTTACTTCTATGTGATAACTTCTCTCTTCTGGACCAAGGACAAATAGGATACTATTGTAGACTGTTTGACAGGACAGAAAAAAATATTTAAATGGGAAGTGGAACAGGCCGTGTGGGTTTTGTGTCTTTTTTTTTTTTTCTATTTTGGTTTTGTGCCCGTATGTGTCTTCCTTTCGTGATTGTTCAAGCATGCAGAAAACTGGTTATGCTAGCTAACCTTATTTGCTCTCAGGGAAAATATGTACAAAAAGTTTTTGCAATCCTAGTATTGGTTTTGCTTCTTTAGTTGTTTGGCAGTGATAAAGGAGTCACACATGACTACTTACCTTCATATTTCTGTACTGGGAAAACAAAGGGAATTTCTCTCAATATTAAATAGTAACACCAAAGTCAGGTATAAAGCTGTGAATTCTTCTCTGGAAAATGGACATCTGACAGTGTATTTCTGGTAAGGCTATTTTTTCACTCAGATTTCTAATACAATGATGTAGATACTTTGTCCTTTAACAATAAGTTGTTGATGTTACCAGAATAATTATTTTCAGTGAAGTTATGAAAATCTGTGATTAATTAAAGCTTGAGGGGTGTATTGGATTGATGCCTTGGAGTGGCTACCTAGAACAGAGGCTAGACAGAACTAAGATAATAAAGTGGGTTTTTATGAAAGGCCTTCAATAGATACACCTTGGGCAGTCCAAAGCTCTCCAGAGGCTACACCCAAGATGGACAATGGTCATGAGTTTTTCAGACAGGTGTAAGTTTGGTCTGTTTGCATATCAGGGGTTAATCCTCCAGTGACAGCCTCAGGTCATGAAGTCATATTCCCCCAGTTTGCTTTCCTCTGTCTGGATTCACTTTTGTTTTTACTTTTGGGTTTGAGGCAGAGGGTGTCCTTGGTTCTCAGGCCTGGAAGGATTGTTTTGTCTGACCAAAATGTGAAGAGAGCTTACTAACACTCTGTATGTAGTTCAGAGGTATGCAATAATGCAGTACTAGGTCTGAAAAATATAAAAGATAAAATCTTAAGGCATCATTACATTTTAATATAATTCAGATATAGGAAGGTGCTGAGCAGCTGTTTCTACATGTCAGGTTATGCACAGAGATTTCAAAGCCTTAATCTTACAGTGACTAGCCTCCCCCATAAAGGATTTGGGGCACTTAAAATACAGAGATTGTGTGGAAGAAAATAGAATAGTACACAAGCAAAGTGAGAAAGATAGGGATGAACTTCCAGCAAATTTCAAGACCTTTTCTTAAAAGAACATTTGCAACTGGTGTCCTGATTTTCATTTTTAGAGAGCTAGTACGTGTTGATGCTCCCTCAATTGACAGTTCAAAGAAAGCAAGCAGCCTTTTCTGACAAGAAGGGTTTAAGTTTTGTGAATATGCTGACTACTTTTCCCTATTCCTCCTGAATTTGAAACTGAAGCTTGGTACTCTCTCAGTTATAGAAATAAATCCATAAATAAGATGAAGATAAACATGTACCCAAAATGCAATAATTTCAGGTCTTGCACAGAACTGATTCATTCTTGCTTTTTCTTCATTCTGTGCAGATATCTTCATAAGCCACCACTTCTAATTACTCAGTTGCTATTCAGAATGAGTACTGCATCTCTTAAAGCCAGACAACTGAATGCTACTTTCATAATGATTTCAGTAAAACCCTCATTTGGATGTCTTCAAATATTATGTTTATTAATTAAAAGTACTTAGTCTATTTAAAATGAAACTAATATTTTAATGAGAAATGTCATTTTATATTTTAGCCAAGGTTTATATTTGCAAAATCAGCACTTGTAAGAAAATTCTTTTAACTGAATTTATGTCTCTCTGTTGCAGTACTTTTTATTTTATCTAATCTCAGAGAAATAGTTTACTTTTGTTGATGTATCATCAGATAAGCTTGCTTATTGCCAGATACTGAGGTCAAGAAAAGCCAACAATTTCAACTGGGAATAGCTGGTGTTTTAAAAAATTTTATTGTGATGAGTTTCCCTAAAATAAATGCAGAGGAAGATCCCTCTTCTAAAGACCTAATCCCCAATTTCACAATGTGTTGCTTCTTTTTTTCTCTTTGTAGTAGTACTAGCAAGGAAATTAGTCCAGTCAGGTGATTTCTAAAATTCTAAGACTGTTAATAAATATTTTTATTATATTTTCTTGAAATGGGCTTTAAGAAAATGAATGCTTGTTTGTCTGCCTATCAAAATAGGAAGCATATAACTTAAAATGACAATGTTATTATGTGAAACACTGCCACCAGTTATAAAAGATGGAAAGTTTTATAAACAATGAGTAAAACAAAAAATGGAAATTCCTGTGCAGGGAAAGAACAAGCAGGTAATATTGTCATCACTGCTCTCTGCTGCATGAGGGGTGTCCATCTTTAAATAACATGTGAAAAATACTTACCAGTGTTTTCTGAATCATGGGTGGAGAAGTCTAGTTTCAGTCTCAGGATAGATAAGGTACAGAACTTAATACAGGAAGAACAAATTCTAGTTTGTAAACTAAAATTATATTTCCTTGTCTTAAGTTTTCTTTATATAGTTGCTTCCATTCCTCAATTGTTTGGGCTTTTTAACTCTTTCCTAAATTAAAGATTGCTAGTTTTCTAATAAAGAGGATTCTAAATAAATAAAGCCTGAGTCCTGTGTCCTCATGTCAAGTCATGTCATTACCTTGCTCTTAGCTTTTTGGGGGATGACATGCTACCTGAAGAAGGTTTGAGACATCCCAGCAGTGTTAGAATATTTTTTTTTTAAGGTGCAAGAGTTTATCACCAGACCTCTATTCTCACATTATGTACATGCATAATGAATCTACAACCCAGAAATTAGAGAAGTCCTCATTCCTCTGGTAGAACCATCAAAGGTAACATTTTACTTTATGGATAGCATTTGATTAGTGCTTGCACTGAGGTATTGTGCTTTGTCAATAAATAGAAAGTGAAATCTGAGGAGGCTTTTTTTGGGTTTCACTTATGTCTCAAAAGTAACTGATTTCCTTTCTTTCTATCCATCACCTTTTAGTGAAACTGAGAGCTGGTTATTTGAATGAGATACACACTGATTGAAAAGTCAGTTGTATAGGTTATGTTTAGGCTATAGACCTGTGTGCAAATCCATGCTACTAACAGAGAATCTGGACATATTTCTAGAATTAGCCCTGACAATTGTTATACTCATTTATGCTTTAAAGATTTAAGACACATATTTCCCAAAGTTTAATGTAGAATATTTAGGTAGTTTAAACTTTAGAGGCCTAAGGAGAAACACATCACATTTTGATAACCACTGGGACAAATGAACTCATTGCAATCTTCACATTTTACAGAAGGGCTTTCCAGGGGATAGAGGGCAGTGTTTGAAAGAAGAAAGATGACAGTCTAATACCTCTTTTAAAGAAGAAAATGGACATGTCACAACTTCTGGACACACGTATGGACTAATCTAACTTGAAGATAGGAAGTGATCCCTTTAACTATGGAGTACTTGCATGACAAAATATTATGTGCAATTCCAGTTCTTCACCTCAATCTCTGGGAAGGTGATAGATCATCTCTGAGATTAGCCCCCCCTGCAGCCCCCCAAGACTCAAGGCCAGCTCAGATCCCTACGAGGTTTAGGGGGGAGATATCTCAGAGGTAGGACTAGGATTACCAGAAGGAGGCTCTCTCCCAGAGATGTTTGAAGGTCCACGTGGGGTTCCACATGGGAAAGAGGGCAAACAAGGAGATACAGGGTCTTATATGGGGCTTATCTCAAGGAGGGATGTTTGGCCCTGGGCCAATGGGATAGGGGGAGAGGGGAAGGTCAAAAGGATATCTAAGCCTTCCATATCCTGGGGCGGGGGGGAAACAGTTTCTCAGGGGAAGTACAACACATCTCATTCTGAAGACCTTCTCTAGCCACATGGATGGCAAGAAGATGATCAGGAGTAGTCAACATGGATTCACTAAAGGTAAATCATGCCTGATCTACCTAACAATTTCCTTCAACAATGAAACAACTTCTGGGATGGATGAGGGAAGAGCATTGGATATTGTCTACCTTGAATTCAGCAAGACTTTTGACATGGTCTGTCACAACATCCTCAAAGGTAAATACAGAAAGTGTGGACTGGATGAGTGGGTGGTGATATGCGGTGACAACCAGATAAACAGCAGATCCCAGAGAGTCGTAATCAGTTGCATGTTAGACTACTTCAGGAAGAACTGTCTCTGTGGGAGAGATCTCATGGTTTAGCAGGGGAAGGACTCCCCTCCCTGAGCAGCAGGAGGAGCCTTGGGTGATGAACTGGCCATAATCCCCATTCTCCTTATAATTCCCAGTCTCCTTATGCCACTGGGTGAGGAGGTAGTTCTAGGAAGGAGGGAGAGGTGGAAGGAAGGTGCTTTTAAGGTCTTATTTTGCTTCTCATTATCCTGTTCTGACCTTGTTCATAATAAATTAATTTCATGTCTCTAATCTGAGGTATTTTGCCCATGACAGTATTTGATTAGTGATCCCTCCCAGTCTTTACTGTCTCAACTTGTTAGCTGAGACTTGTTAGTTACAGTCCAGCCAGGGTCAACCCACTATAGTCTTCTTGGTTTGTCCCTCATGCTCTACACTGGGTGCCAAAAAGGGCTGTAGTGTTGATCTTGGCTGGATGCCAGGTGCTCACCAAGCTGCTCTGTCGCTTCCCTGTCCAGTGGGACAGGGACAGCTCAGCCAGACTCAGTACACTAAGTCTGTGTACTTTTTTAATAAATCAGAGTCTTGTGCTATAATGATAAAACATCACATATATATTTTTGTGAATGATATATTTTTACTAGCCTAGTTTATGCCAGGGCACAGATAGTTTTCTGAAACAATTTTGTCTGTGATAAAGATGTTTTCTTATGCTGATTGTGCTTCAAACATCTTCACGACATGTCTGACAGGATTTTATCTGTGAAACTTCCTATTGGAACATTGATGTCATTCAGAAAATGTTGTGTAACTGGTGAAGAAGAGAGAAGACCAACTTGCAGTTTATGGAGAGTATTGATCTGGAAAATGCTGATAGATGCAAAATGTAGTCTTTTTCAAGGACTTGTTTGCTCTTTCATAATAACTTTGCTTGCATTTTAAGAATCTCAAGCAGTATTGGTTGAAGGTTATAATGCATAAATTGAGTGCCACCTACTCCTTTGTATCTGTTTCTTTGCTCTGACAATTTTCTGTAGCTTATATAGTTTCTAAATCATTATGCTTTTTCATGTAGGCTGCTGTTTACAGACTGGAAACAGCATTAGTTGCAAGGTCTTTTTAAAGGTCATATTCAAGGCCTTTTTTAAAAGATAAGCTTTAGCTTTCTATGAGCTTTGCACAAGAACCGGAATTAGGATACTAAAGATTGGATTGGGAAGAAAATTAAAGTTACAGCTCATTTTTCATTAGATTTTGAGAAGCCTATCACACAAAATGTCATTTTGATCTGATATAACATGGAGTTTGGTCTTACAAAGACTTTAAATTGTATTTGTTTTTAAGGTTTCTAGGCTTCTGCTGCATCATCTGTCTTTCTCTCTCTGGAGACCCCTACTGCCAAATTATTTTGCGTAGTATTTTTGCTGTAATGTTAAGGAGCCACACAGAAAGGACATGGCCTCTGTGCTGTTTGTATTTGTGAGAGGTAATATGGCAAAAACACTTGTAAATGTTTGGCAAAAGCAGACCTGCTGGTCTTTTCCTTGATGTTAAGTGAGCAAGAGATGTCCAAGTTTTTCACTGTAAGAACAACAGCTAGCACAATTCAGAAAACTTTTGGAAGACGTTAAACTCTGATTGCACTGATTGCTAGTGCCACGCAAATATTGTTGGATGATCAAAGTCTGTCCTGTAAAAAGTTCAGAAACCTTTTTCTTCCCTTTAGTATTCAAGCAGGTGGTATTTTCTGCTTTCAACACATTTACACAAAGGCTCACCTTCAACTGTTTGAGCAAAAAGTCTTCTATGTGCATGTAAGCAATTAGCAAATGGCAAGTTTGGCAAGCTTTTGGCCGAGTGACATTACAGAATCTGTTCAGTTCCAGTACTCTTAGTTTTCCAAATTTAGTTTTCTGATTCTTTTAAAATGTTCAAAACTTGGTTATTTTCCATTTTTTTCCCAGTGGTGCTTGGGGACTGATTGCATATTCTACAATAACTTGAGCACATCCTTCTGAAGGGGGCTCATGAGGAAAGGAATAACTTCCCTGATTATTCTGCTTTGAAGTCTTTTGCTTCTGTGGTGGTATTTCCTGACAATAAAACGGAGATAATCTCTGATATTTTCTTAGGTATGGGGAACTGGGTGCACACTTGGGAATCCTGCCTTTCCTGATTGTCTCTCAGCAAAGGAGATGTTTCTGAATATGATTCAATAGAGAATTAAGTTTCACCAAAGAAGAAGAAATATTTTAATTAAACATTACCAGCTGTGTTATCTACACTCTGTTTTAGAAATTTTAAACTGCTGACAATGGCTTGATGAGTGAATTAAAAAACAGAATACATATTGTGCTGGATCTCTATTTTTGTGCAGTGCTTTGGCTTTAATGTGCTGTCTTAACTTGTATTTTGGACAAGTTTTTGTTGTCTTTCATCTGCTGCTGTCTATTCCAGAGTAGTCAGATGTGGGATAATGAACCTAAGTACAGTTATATATGTTAACTGGATTTTGTTTCTCACTTCCTGAGAATCCTTCAGTAGCTGGGTATAATATGTAGATTTGCAAGATTGACCAACTTCCACTTTTTATGAAGAATAGGTGTGGACACCCTCTAGTTGTAGGTAGAAAATGATAATTCAACTTAGCAATCTCCTAGTGAGGCACATGTATTTCATATTCTGTAGTAACAGAAAGTAAAGAGCACTACATCTCTTCAGTATGACTGAGGCTCTTAGGCTGTTTCCCACACAGCTCAGAAAGAGTTTACAGGTGCTTGGGTTAATGGTGATATTATACAGCCCTTCACTTCAGAACATATTTATGTTCACTCACTTCTGACCATACATAAAACTGTAATACTGTTCTGTCTTATTCCTCCTGCTCCTTATTTCCTCTAATATTTAGTCTGCACTCCAGATTCTCTATTGCCTACTCTTTGAAACCATATAATTTTTTTGGTCTTTAATTACTGCTTAAAACAAGCTGGATTTTGGTAAGAAGCTGAAAAAAAATTATTTTTTGTTTAGAATTAATGAAATTGGAAGAGGTCTCCAGTCAGTTTAGCCCCCTGGAAGGAGCACTCCTCACCAAATGTTTGTGTGATGCTGCTGTAAGCAATAGTATTTTATTTCTAACCTTGAGAAACATGAGGAGAAATCCATCAAAGTGATTTTTTGGTGTGCTTTTTTTTCCCCCTTATAATCCTAGACATGCGTGCAACACTAAAATTAGGAGAATATTCAAAAATCAAAGCATGAACTTGATAAAATGACAGTTTTGAAATTGCTTCTGGTCTATTGTTGCAGTTCAATAATGCAGAGAAATCTATAATATCATAAGATACTATATTCCAAGGTTTATATAGATTTGATATTAAAAAATGACTAGGGTAAAACATGTCTGGAAATACATTAAATTCTGGAGGTATTTTTTAAAATGCTACTTATAGCAAAGTTTAATTGAAAGCTTAAACAAATTAAGAACTCTTTAAAAGATTGATCAATTTCTTTCAAGCCTACAAATTAGTCTTATTAGTCACAGTTTCCAAGAGCGTCAAGGAAAATCTCTCTGCAATTCGTGTAACCACCCACAGCAGTATTAATAATCATAACATAGAAGCAGAATTGCTTTTAGGGCAAGGGTCTGTGATACTGGTGTCAGCAGATGATCTGCAGAAAGCCAATCACTCAAAATTGTGTATGTTTCTCTTTTGCTCCCTGTGCAATCACCTCAGCGTGATTTCCAGCCAAGTATGAGATGTGCTGTTTGTTTTTAAACCCAGTCCTAGAGCTGCTGGATTTAATACTGAAAAGCTTATCAGCAAAATATAAGGGTTTTAAACTTCACACTGTGCGCACAAATGAACATTTTTAAAATCCTTTGCAGTTTAAAATAAAACATATTAATGTGAGCTGCTCTTGGCCTTTTAGTTGGTTGGGGTTTTTTCCCATTTGAATGATCCTACATGTAGAATACAAAGGCCATTTCAACTTATTTGAGGACACAAAAACCAACAAATCTACCAAAAAAACTACAAACAAAACACTTTGGAAAACAGGAAAAAAAATCAAAAGAAAACATGAAAACAAGTATGTAGAATTTTAGTTTGTATTTTGCTCTAGTTTAACAGTTATAAATGCCACTTGTCACTACCAAACTAATTTTTTGCAAACAGCCTTCTTTTTAATTTCCTAGTCTAATAATTCTTTTTAACTATTATTTTTCAAAACTATGATTTCCTGAATACTAAAAATTCATCCTTGTTATATAAAAACCTAAATTTTATATCAGGCTAGCCATTTTCAGCCTTAGATTATTCTAAATTTATTTTAATAAGAATTAAAATTGCACATAAGCAAAGGGACATTTCTAGGGGACTTTTTTTTTTTACATATTCAGGAATGTTTGATAAATGTCTGTTGAGAGAAATTAAGTAGAATTAAAAATCTTAATAAATGAAAAACAAAAAATTATTGAGAATGACTAATTTTATTTCTAATTATATTTATATTTTTAGGATTTTTAAAGGAATGCCAGCAATTCAACTTTAATCACCAAACTTACTATAAGGAGCCACCTGATGCACAAAAATGTGAGGTGAAACTGCCTTCAGCTCTGTTAGTGTTTTGGTTCAGATTAGAATTGCATTTTGTAGCAAATTTGATTCTGTCTGCTGACTGAATCATATAAATCATATAAATCAATCATATAAAAACTTAAAGTGCACAACATTGATTGTTTTCAGATGGAACTGAACCAGAAGATGTGCTCAAAGCATTAATGTGGTACTGATGAGTTTTCATTCCACAGGGCCACGTTTCAGCCAGTTCAAGTAGAATGCCTGAAACACAGATAGTGTGGGCATCAGGTCACAGAAACACACAATCACAGGATCACCAGGTTGGAGAAGACCTTCAAGATGATCGAGTCCAACCCATGCCATAACACCTCAACTAAACCATGGCACCAAGTGCCACATCCACACTTTTAAACACATCCAGGGATGGTGACTCCACCACCCCCCCAGGCAGACAATTCCAGACTTTATCACTCTTTCTGTAAAAACTTTTCCCTAATATCCAACCTGTATTTCCCTTGGCACAGCTTAAGACAGTGTCCTCTTGTTCTGTCAGTTGCTGTCTGGAGAAAGAGACCAACCCCCACCTGGCTACAAGCACCTTTCAGGAGGTTATAGAGAGTGATAAGGTCACTTCTGAGTCTTCTTTTCTCCAGGCTAAACCACCCCAGCTCCCTCAGCTGTTCCTCACATATTGTGTTTCAAGCCCTTCACCACTGTCATTGTCATCTGCTGTTTTGCTCTATGAAATTGCTTTGATTGTCCTTCAGTATTTACTAGTCTAGAGAAAATTCATGATCTATACCATCATTTTACTTTCAGACAGACAAACTTTTTATATATACAAGATTTCACAAAATATTGCAAAATAATGAATAGTAAGAATACATAGCTTTAAAAGTTACATATCAAGAACTGGGTGATTTGAAATATGGACACTTCAATTTGAAGCTTAGGAGAAACTTTCAACTTGCTAGCATAAAATACAGTGAATTTTGTGAGAGGATTTGGTGGCTCCCATGAACATGTTGTATTCATTTGTGCAATAAAGACATTGCAAGAGACAGTACCCACTCAGGGGTTGAGGGGCAGAACAAGTTCAAGGGTGAATAAGAATGGAAAGTGAGATTGTCTTTATCATCAAAGACAAACATCGACTTAGAAATATACTGGGAAAAAAATTCCCCTGTTATTGTTGAACGTCTCTGTTTTTTTGTCTTGGAGTGAGCACAGACAGTCAAAATTTCAGGAAACTGCAACCCAGCTAATGTGCATTTTATTTTCTCTCTTTGATTCAGACAGAAAGCTTCATTGAGACTTAATATCACCAGTTAATGTAAGACACCGGGTGAAAGGAAATGTACAGTAAAGGGTCAAGTGCTGACAAGAGGAATGAATGATGAATGAGTACAGGAAGAAAAAAATAAAGAATTAAAAAAGTGTCATTTTTTATGTAGTTAGATTTTTTTACTGCTATATTAAACCTTTTTGACATTAACAGCTTCTCATGTAACTGCCATAGAGGTGACAATTCAATGAAAAAAACAACAGTAACACTTTTTAAACACATATAAATATTAAAATAAATAACTTTTGGAGCTAGGTGGTTTCAGTATTCACATGTATTTACATATGTAATTGTGTACCATTTTACATTGCTGGTTGTAGTTGGTTCCAAATGGTTGCATTGCACCGTATACTCAACAGCCTCCTCAGACTGTGTTTACAAGTACTTGAGCATTTGCTTGACATTTAGCAAGCAGCTTGCTTTGCTTGTCTGTATGTGATAGAGATTTTATGGTTTCAGAGAAAATTGGCATCAAGAGAAATTAATATTACTTTTTATTCACGGACAATCACTTTTTGCTGAAGATGTATTGCTCTTAATATTAAATGGAAACATTCACAGCTTTTTAAAGTCCAAATTGATTTACCCATTGTAGCTTTAAATGTTAAGCACTCCATGTTTAAGTCTGGTTTCCTACAGGGAGTTTGAAAGGCACAGTCTTTTGCAATAGAAATCTGCTGGACCATAACTTCCACATTTCCCAAACTGAACTCATATTTCAGCTTCAGTGACATTACTACTGTAAATAAGGCTAGTGAAAACCAGTTATAAACTGTAAAAGATAAGCCTTTTTTATTTTCCTTCAATCATCCTTTTCTGTGAATTTACAAGCAGGTGTGAGAATCACAGCCTACTTCCCATAACACTAAGTGAGCCAAGATTTAGTTTTTTGCAAGATCCTGTATTGAGGAGCAATACTCTACAGAGTATATAGAAAAGAATCAGAAAAATGGTTTGTTATTATTCCAAAGAATAAAATATTATGAATTTTTTATTTTTACATTTTCTTCATAGCAAGATATAAAAGAAGTATATTACCAAATATATTGTGATAGGTAAACTAGGATGAGTTATGCAGTGCCATTATGACCCTTTTGGACCTCATCTGAACAGCTGTTTTAAAAATTATTACTTATTCAGCTCTTTTTTATTAAGTCCAACCTCTCTCAAGAGAGGTGACTGTTTACAATTTTAACTGCGGTTGAAAGACACTGGGGAAAAGTTAAAAAAGAAAGAAAAGTGTTGCTTATAAAACAAATAAATAGGTGAAGCACAGAACATTTCTGCAATTCTATAATATTTGGTAGAAGTGCATAATTTTTGCTAGTAAAGGTTTATGTATATTTGACTGAGTAGTAGAAATCAGAAAATAATACTCAATTTTATTTCTTTTAGCCATCAAATGAATGGTGCAAGATCCAGCCTTACGTAGTCAAACAGAATTCTCTGTTAGTGTTTATGTTAATAAACCCAGCTTGAAATATATACATATTTGTAAATTTTGGACTTCATGGTTAGGAAATGTTGAGTTCTCTGTGCTGATAAATTAGGCAAATGCATTGCTTTATATTTTGTCTGGTTTTCTCCCCTTTAATAATAACACGTAAGCATAAAAAACAGTCAAGAAATACATTGACTCCCAGAATTGGGAATGACCTTCTATAACATTTCCTTTATGGAGGTGCTATGGAGGTGCTATGGAGAGATATGAGACAAAGCAGTGTGGGGCTCCTTCCCCAGTGGATCACAATGCAAGTGTGAGCTGGGGTAATGGAAGTTGAGATTCAAATTCAGCTTCTGCTAGAGGCACTTTTCACCTCCCTGTTTTAGCTTGTAGACATCCTGCTGCCTGAGCTGTTAGAGATAACTGCAGAGGTTCTAAACAGGACCATCTAGTCACTAGGGTTGCACCTAAGTTAATTACACTGACCAGCACAATTAAGTATTGTGGGATTTTTTCAGAAATGCATGGAAATTCCTTATGTGGCTTTGCACAAGGAACCACGAACACATTCTAAACCTTTTTTTTTTAAGATGTCTTAACTTTTTGGGGGAATAGTCTGTCATTGATCACAGCAGAAGGATGTCCCTTTCTGTTCTTCCCTGTGGCTCACAAAAGAAATCACAGTGTTGTGCTTGTAAAAGTTTGCCATTCTGCTCACTGAATATTTAAGTCTTTCAGGTGGACTTTCCTTGTTAAATGCCACAATCCAAAATGACTTGCAGGAAAACTTCCTTCTGAACAACATGGGTGGGCTCAGCGTGTTTCATAGGAAGGATTCAAATCTCATTTACCATACTTCAATTTAGAAATTTTACTCAAAACCCTACAGGTCTGAAAGGATCACTTTTTCATGTTCTGTGATCTGAGTGGGAAAGGGTTGAATAAACTGATCTTATTAATCAAATTTTTCATGCCTCAACCCTCTGACACCCTGGGACTTTTTGGGATGTGCATAGATGTTTCAGTACAGCACTGAGCACAGAGAAATATACTCTCACATCTAGAAGTAGCAGTGTAGCTCTGTTGATGTTTCTATTTATGAACAAGCTATTTCAGTACATCACTCTCAAAGAAGAAAATTTTAAATGTAATGTTATTCCTGTTTATATTGAAGTATCAAAGGAGATTTTATCCAAAATAATGTAAGCAAATTTAAATTACTGACTTTCCCATCTTTGAGGAGATCAGCTTCCAGGTAATATGAATTCAGGAAATAGTCCCATAGTCCAGGTTTCTTTAAAAACGTTTGAATACTCACCCTGACTAAGAATGTTCTCTGTTGAGGATGGTGTAAGACCCACTGCTTAACATACATACTATATACTACATATATATATAAAATAGCTCACAAGTATCTCTGGTACAAATATCCCACATTCCATTGTGTGTTCATCTCTCCCTGCTCTACTTCTAAAACATTGTGAAATTATAGGTTCAGTTTCCATTACAGATGTTTCCATTAGGCTCATTATTGTGGCTTGGCTGGTTGCAGTGCTGATGGATACAGAGCTTGTTGGCTCTGGTACAGAACAAGGGGAGTCTTGTTAACTGAAGCCATTCTTCTGACTGTGACGTGTTTTTTCCAGGCAGAAACACTGGCTGGGAGATTATTTTGAATTGTTTTATTATAATGGTACCTTTCATGAAGAATTAATCATATGGAAGTAGAGCAATGATGCTATGTGACAGTCATGGCTGCTGCAAACATTTTGTTTACAGCAATGAATGTGAATTGTGCTTGTGCCAGTTTTTCTGTCAGACATGAAACTTTGGCTTTGTAAATTTTTTTTTTCTAATTCTACAGTTTTTAATGTCCTGAAGTTTCAAAGTTTTCATGTGTGAAGAGAGCAGAAATGAAAGGTTTTCTTATTGATAGCTAGAGGAAATCTCTGCTGAGCCAGGGTACACTGAGACAGCAGATAAGACACAGATGTTTACAGAATGTGACTTATCCTAAGGAAGACAAATGGATGTCTTCTGAACTGGACATCTGGCTCAAATTTAGGAGACCTGGGCTCAGTTCTGCCGTGTATTTTCCTGAGCAAATTGTTTAGTCTCTGTACTTTGGTAGCTCATCTGTTAAACAAGGTAGAACAATCCTTTTGCCTGATGCAGCTAATAGCTATTTAGGACTGAGATTGATCCTTGTGCTGTGTTCCTACAGCAATAAGCACATTAATACCCTGCTCCCTGTGGGGCTCATCAGGTTCTGCTGCAATGCAAATGAGTGCCAATTTTAAAGCTATGCAGAATATAGTGATAATTAAGTAATATTTTTCTTTTTCACTTTATTTTACACAAATAATTAACAGAGTATATTGCACTTTAGATGAGGGAAGTCTGTGCCTGTGCGTAATTTATTAGAGGAGATAAAGGGAAGTAGACTAGTTAAAAAAGATGGAGATAGAGTATGTAGTCATATGCTGAAGCTGTTGAAAAATTGAAATTCAGAAGATTTTTAATGGTGCAGTAATAATACCTGAAATTTGGAGTTGGCTAAAGCCCTAAGCTTGGATTTCTGCCCAATGGCACACAGAGACAGCTATGACACAGAAAAAGGCAGGGGAAGCTGTGTAGCAAAGAGCTGTGTACTGCACACTGTTAGCACTGCTGGATAGATCATGGGCCTGCTGGCAGACTCAAATGAGAAACTGTTAAAAACAAACCAAAACCACAGCACTCAAGAGCAGGGAAACTGTTTGCCTTACAGGGTAAGCTTTGATGCAGTATTTATCAAGAGAGGTAGGAGGCTTGAAAGAACCCAGGGACATAATTTTCTTCTTTTCTGGCCTTTTTCTTTGGACTATTTCTAAAAATCACTTATAAAGTGCCACAAAAATCATTTGGATTCAGTTTCAGAGGACTTTATTGTAATGAGAAAGTCAACACGGAATAAGAATATTTTCTTAAGAGCATATTCACCTAAAATTTGTATGGATGAAATTTCAGAAAATCAGATTGTCATTTACCAAGTAATGAAAACATTGAGGGGAGAAAAGGAAAGTCTAAAACCTGTAGGACCACTTCTATATATAATAGAAATCAATGCTGAACCATTAGAAGTGGGGAAAGCATTATTGGCTTTATGAGAGCTTATGATGGAATCTGAAGTAAAAAAAAAAAGCCTCTGCATTTGTATTTTTTCTCTTAGAACAGATTCAGGCATTGCAGACTAGTGGGATATGGTAACCATAAATAAGGACCAAACTGGTCTGTAAGTCACTATAATGCAGGTTATTTGTAATAAGGTTTTGTCTCTGTAACCCTCCACCTTTCAGCTTGAACACTGAAACCATAAATACTTTTTAAAGAAAATATTGATATAGTACAAATCAATGGTGGATCCACTTTGCTACAATTTACTTTGCCTTGTGTAATATTAGTTTTTGTTTGATAAGAATGAAGAATCAAGATTTTCAAAATTTATTAATTTGTTTTTTCATGCTTCTAACACTCCCATTTAATTCCCCATGTATTGAGCAGAAGCAATAAAGGAAGTGTATTTGTTTAACAGAAAAGGAGAAGGTGCATTTGTTTCAGATATTTTCATACAAAAAGAAAGATTTCTTCCATTATTGAAAAATGAACAGGAGTGTAGGGCAGAAGGTTTGGGGTTTATTTGTTTTAAAATTTGAATAAGTTTTTACTACTTTTAATTTTAAATATCTCAGTAACATGAGAACTCCATCTGCCAATTTGGAATCACAAAGAAAGAGGGAGCAAATTTAAAAAGGAATCTTTAAAGCCAAAACAGTACAAGACATTTCTGGCTTTATTTGTGACAGCTAAAAAAGTTAAGATTTAAAGTTTGTTCAGGAAGTTTATGCAGATAAAAAAATCACTTTCGCATATGATAGTTGAGAGAAGAGGAGGGCATGGATGATTTCAGTATAGTAAATCATTAGGCCAGTATATCTACAAAGCTGCTTGGCTACACTAAATGTTTGGAAATGTAAACAGCTAGAAGAGAAATGATATATACCCAATGTATTTGTAACATTATGCCTCAGAGGAGTTTTAAATCTGTATTTCAGCTAGCATAGGTAACATGAGCATATAGTTGGAGAGACAAGTTTGGTTTAAATACTGGTCCCCTTCCTAGATAGACCTTGTTACACTGCTAGGTAGACAGTATGCAGTATTTCATTAAAATGTTTTCAGAGTACAGGCTGGCCCTGAAGGGTCATTTATTACTAATGCACAGTACATCCCTCTCTTTAACTCTTTTGTAATTCTAGTGAGAAATACTGTCATGTCTCTAAAACCTTTGTGGTGTCTCAGTTTCTCCTCATGCCTATGTTTAGTGTGAGAAAGCCTGAGCAGGTTTTGAGGTGACAGACATAGCAAGTGCAGGTAGCTAATGCTGCCTGCCCATGGGGCTAAATGCAACCCTGGGAACCCTGGGAAACACATCTCAGCTGGGAATTTGGGCTCTTGGTTCGAGATTCAGACAGTAATCAAGAGCATCTACTTCTAACACTGCCTAGATCTCCAGTTTCTTGAGGCAGAAATTGACTGAGTGCTTAAACACAGATTCAGCTGCCCTATTGAGAAGATAATGTTCTTCTTCCAGCTGAGTTCTCTTGTTATATGACTTTAGATAGATAGCTGCCCAAATCTGTATCAATCCCTAAAGAGGTCTGCAAAGCAGGTCGTTGTGCTGGTCTTCACCGACAGCTGCATCAGGCAGTGGGTGGCAGAAAGCAGCAGAACAAAGGGACTTTTGCCAATTTTCCTCAGCAGACACATATTGTTCTGAAATAATTTGACTCTCACACAGGGAGGCAGGCTTCAGCATTGGGATTATGGGATATCAGAGACATGTAAGCTCTTAACCCTTGGCTTGAAGTGACACTATCATACACTGAAAAAAGATTCCCAGTAAGGAGGACTAGCCAAAGAGATAAAGAGCAAAGCACAACCAGACATGAGGTCTGGAGCTGAGTTCTCCTCTCTTGCAGGGGACAAGCGAGTTATCCTCATTCACTTGCCTCCTCTTCCTCTGACTCTTTAATTCCCAGCTGGAATTTTCCTCTGATTCAATCAGAGAGGTGAAGTTTTCCCAGTATTTTTCCTGCACATATTACAGCCCCATACTAAGGGCATTCAGGACATGTAAGGTCAAATTGTCTCCTGGGTGAGAAAAGCCCATGATTTAATTCTCCCTTGATATTTTTTTCAGTATAGCAGTGGATTAAATATAGGAACAGATCTCATTTGGAGGCCATGACAATGCTTAATGGCTGAGCTAGCCATGCTTACTTCAAACAAGTCCAGAAAAACTTTTTAAAGTTCCATGTTTAAAAGAAAAGAAAAATAAAGTGTTGCCATGACAAGAAAAATAAGTGTCCTTAATAAAATGCTTATTATATCTTCTGAAAAAAGTACCTTACTGATCTGTCATCAGAGCACAGCAATATGGCATTTATTTCCTCTCTCCAAAGTGTCAGGGACAGAGCATCAGCTGTGAACATCAAAATCAGTGGAAGTGTATGAGTTTAAAATTCATCTAAGACTTTGGCTCTTTATTAAAAGCTCTCTTATTTGCAGTAATCTTTCAGAAAATCTGGCAACTTGGGGTTAACATTCTGTCAAGAAACTATCATTTTCCTGCTTCCACCATCCTCCTCTGCAGAAGCAGCCTGACTTGCTGTACAAATGTCATTTGTTCCTCAGGGAGCTTCAGACCTTTGAATGTCGCAGAACAGTCTATTATTTAGTACTGCTATAAGATAATCTTTTCAACTGCTGTTTTCTAGTGAGAAATCTCAAAGATGAACCTATAAAGAACAGATGCAAGTTTTCAGTCACTCAGGAATTCTGTCAGTTAAGTGACTTTTACCTTTATCCACTGGGACTTTGATTTTTAGACACAGATATCAAGCTTAAAAAACTCATGCTATCACTGACAAGTTTCATAAAGGTTTGTCTCTTTTTTCTTTCCTTCCAAATTTTACAATTCTAAAAGCACCTTGTGCCTTCATCTGTCTATATTTTCTGGGACGAATGGTACCAAGAACAGTTATAAATACATTCTTAACACAGAGCTGTAAGCAATGAAAAATGTAAGCTGAAACAGAAGGATTTCAAAATACAGTCATATTTCCTTTTCTCCTTAAATAATGCCATCTATGTGCAAGAATTTTAAGGTTAATTTTGTTTGCAGCAAATGTTCTTTTTGTACAATATGTTATAATGACTTGTTGAGTTGGAGCTACCTTTTGCAGACAATAAACTCTGGCCATATCTGTACATGTTTGTCCTGGTTTAGGGCAAATTTTGGGAGGAAACCTCTGAATGAGGTCTCTCTAGAAAGCAAGTTCAAGTGGCCCCTTCTTCAACTGGTTTGGGAAAAGATTTCCTTGGAAAAAAGTAAAAAAAAACCACCCTGTTTATTTAACAAGCTAAATATTCACAAGCATAAAAAGCATAAAAATCGAATAATATTAAACAATAAATTTGCTTGCTGTTCTGAGAGATGGCAAATTGAGAGAGTCCTTGCCATAAGGTGTAGCTTGGCTCTCTCAGGCTCTTATCAGTCCCTCTGGTGCTGGAAAATGCCGTTCTGGGCCCTGGTGGGCCACAGCTCTGAGCTCCTGGTGTTTTCTGGGTTTTCAGTCCAGAGCAGGTTTGAACAGTTCCAAGAAAAAGAAAAACCCCAATCTGGGGAACTTCTCTGCCTCACCTAGCTATAAACTAACTGAAAAGCAAAGGAAAGCTCTCTCCCACATTCTATGCTACAGACAACACAGTCCATGAGAAGGAAAGCACGGGAGCAGGTGCAGTTTCTGCAAACAAACTCAGTGCTTCTTCTCTCCCCTTTCACTCTTGGAACCAGTCTTAAAAGTGCGGAACTTAATATCCAGCACAAACAGAAGAGACAACTGGGGATACAAACATCATAAAGTCACCCCAGGACAGTTTTTTCTCAGACAAGTTCCCCAAAAGGCCCATCAAAGTGAAAAATAATGAATAATAAGGTATGGTTTGTTGGGCTCTCTCAGGTGTAACTGGTTTGGGTGCAAAAGAAGCAAGAAGCAGTGTGGAATATGACAGCTCAGACGTGTTTTTCCTGATACAAAGAATACTGTATCAGGAGAATATTGTCTCTCCAAGCACAATACAGAATAAAGCCAAATGTTACTGTTCAGATGAGAATCTAGAGCAGGTCTGTGTGCCCCAGCTCTCCAGCTGCCACAGATCAGAGCTGCTCAGCCCAGTGATCTCAGGGGAGCCAAGGGGGCAGCAGGGAAACCCAGAGCACAAGGAGACAGTGCAGTGAGTCCTCACCACTTCTCATATCAATACGGATATTTACAGGAGTTCACCACCAAAAAATACCATATAGGTAATCTCCATTGAGAACAGGAAATCTGTTTTCTTCAGTATTTTTTTTTAATTTCAAATGTGGGTTTTAATAAATTTTCAAGCAATGAAAGTACAAGAGAGTGCTACATGTTGTTGGGATCAATGTTTTCAATAGGATGAAGTCTCTCTCAATGTGACTTGCATTTTTTTAAAGAATCTTAATTTTCCTGTACAGGAAGTTACAATTCTTATTTAAGAGACTGTATCCTATTGTCTGCAGCAAATTATTTCAAATAGCCAGGGCAAATTATCATCTGGCCTACTAGTTTTGTTATTCTTTATCTGGTTTTCTTATTCTTTATCTCTGTACATGCTGCTGTTATAAGTGGAGAATTATTGGAGAATCTTAATTCAAAATCCTTATTCCATTTGGAAAAAATAAAAGTTAATGCTTACTGCAATTCATAAATCAAAAATCTTGCTAGCAATACATTCTCTTTTAAATCTATATAGTGACAAGTCTTGCTACTACTTTAAAAATAGATGTAAAAGATTGCACTAATATTTCAATAATCTAATAATGAAAGTTAAAAATCAATGTACACTGATTTATTTTTATTATTTTTCTTAAGGAACTTAAGACAATTACGGAAATTCCTATAGTCAGGGACTACTGATTTTTTTGTTTGTTTGTTTGACTATGATAAAATGATTTTTCCAGATGAATTTCTGTAGTTTATTTCCAGGAAAAATAAATATTTTTACATTTTACTTTGAATTCTCAGTGGTGCTCTGCTGGATTTGGAAGCAGCTTTTCCAGTGTTATGCTGAATATGTCAAATGAACAAATACTAAACTACCACACTAATATCTGACAAAACTAAAACTCTCACTTTAAGTAAATTTATTTTCATACAAAGACAGTCTTCTTCACTTGAGATATCAGGACATATAGTATTATATGAATCTCTACCTCTTCACTTGTAAATCACTGGGTTTCTACTTCTTTATACAGTGGCAATCAAAAACCAATGCCATCTGAAATACAAAATTGCATTTAATTTAATTTAAGGAAACATTTTACCTGCTCAGCCAAAATGCATTTATTAGAGTCATCAGTTTCTACAAGGGACACTCTTGTAGTAACATGTGAAGTGTAAATAAGCCCCTTAATACCTGGGCCCTGGTAGTTTTGATGCATTCAATGAGCAGTGCAAATGAGGAATGAATTGTGCCAACAGACCAGATTCTCTAGTAGGTCTACAGTGTCCTGAGAAGGTGTATATTGTTTAATGGTAAAAAAAAACCAAACCCACAAAACTAGACAAACAAACAAACAAAAAAACCCAAAACAAAACAAAAAACCCAACTAAAACCAGGAAGAGGTAATTCTCTTCCTTATAGGTACCAAAACAAAGTTGCCTTAATCCACTTTTCTGGGCAATTTTGTATTACATATCTTATATCCAAATACATTTCATATGTCCAATTGAAGATTAAGTTTCATTAGAGATAATAGATCGTGTTTAACTGCATGAAAAATAAGAAAAACTAAGAGGCAATGTGTGACAGTTCACAGCCTTGTCATCTTAGTATGAATTATTGTCATGCTTTAAGGCTTGAAACACTTCTTATATTTTATTCAATATGAAACAAGAATCAGTTTGAATGGCAGTGAAAACCTTGTGTAAAATTATTGCTACTCATAAAGTGGCAGTTTGATTTTAAAGTGATGCTATATGCTTTTAAAGAGCTCAATAACTATCAGTTTCATATGATCTTGATTGTGTTTTGTTTTGTTTTGTTTTTTCTAGGAGTGAGCCATTGTCAGCTTTATTAACTTTTTAGACTCACTAAACAGACAGTTTTTACTGAGTGATAGAATCACAGGTAAGACAACCTCGAACATGCAACCTAATTTCTGTTTTTTTAGATTTCTAATGAGTATATTTTGCCATTCTATGCCCTCCTAATTGTAGAGTTGCTGAAGACCCTATTTGCTTCTGCATTGGTTGGTTTGTGTGTTGCATTTTTCATTATCCTTCATTATTCCATTGTAACCTCTTATTTGTTCTACCTTGTATGTAATTTAGCATTTTTAAAGGCTGCACTTTGACTTTCTCAGTCACCAGGACAAAACATGTTCAGTTGGTATTCTCATATTTTAAAAAATGTGTTCCTAAATTATTCTGCCTCAGATTTCTTTTCACAGATGTCTGTACAACTGATTATGTCATATAAAAAGAGGTTTAGTTCATCAGAGGGATTGGTTCTGTTAGAGTTTTACCACTAAGTTCATCCAACTATCCATGTATACAAAAATTGCTGCATTATAAAGAATAAATATATTTTAGGAATAAGATAAAACTTAAAAAAAACTTTGGTATTTCCTAAATCCTTATAAATAAATAAAGCAAATTTCTGTGTCACTGTTATCCTTCATTTTGCTAAATTTTCTATTTGGAGTGATCTAGGGAGATTTATTTTATAAAGTATTCTGTTTGATTTTTTTTTACTTGTGATAGTTTTGCTGTAATTTACTATTGTACGTGGAGCCAAGAGGAGGCGGGTGATGTGCTCCAAATACAGAAACAGAAAATGAGTCGCCAAAGAAAGAATAGCAAAGTCATTTGAAAAAATCAAAACTCTTGTGTCTAATATTCTTCAGAGAGGGATTCCATGCTCCAGCCTTGTGTTCTTGGAAGCAGAAACTTTCCAAAAAAAATCATTGCCTTCCACTTTAAAAGTTTTCTTTCTCAAGAGAAACATTTTGTATGAAGAATTTGGCAATATGTTTTAAGATAACTTTATTTTCCGATCTCAACCTCCACTGGGACAACTTGAGCCCATTTCCCCTCATCCTATCACTTGCTATTTGAGAAAAGTGAATAACACTTCCAAGAACTCTGGTGTGAGCAAAACCAGTCATTTTCTGACCTTCTTACAGATTCCCTTTTTCTCTCTTTAGCTGTAAGATCTATCTTCTGTGGTGGTGACTCAGGAAAAGCTATTTAGACATCAGTGGGCATGCTGGCACAGTCACAAAAAGGTATAAAAGGAAAACTTACAAACTGTAAGCAGAAATGTAAATCAAGGTATCAATAAAGAGATGATAAAATAAAAACTATGAGGTACCAGCACATGGAATATTGATTGAAGATTGGTGTGTTTCAAGGCAGCTATGGCAGAAATGAAAAGGTCAAGGGAAAGGCAATTAAAATGATTAAAAATATCTCACTTTCAAAGGGATGCCAGCCTACAAGACTGTGATGCTTGTAATACTCTCAGACTTGCTTCGGGCTAGAGATCACAGAAATTAATCTGTAAAAGAACAGATGAATGACTGGCAACTAGCTAGCATTAATTTTCACATCACAAGCAATCTTCAGTCAGGAGCTGATTTGGTTTCATTCCTCTTATATAAGACCCCTGAGCCTGGAGTTCCTTGTCCCCAGAGCAACCATAGACATCTGTACATATCCTTGTAGAAAAATATGTGTTTCAGATGCCTTCAGTTGGAAATTTTCAGTTCTAACAAATAGGGTTATTATTTTTATGAACAAAGAGCACTAAGAAATTACAGAGATTAAATTATACAAGTAACAATTTATTCTGCCCAAACAAGTAGTGTTACATGTGGGAAATATTCATAAATCACTATTGATTACATTTCTGTTTCTAATTAATTAGATCTACACACTTTCAGTTAAAATGTCATGAGTATAACAGATACAAGTACCCTGCAGGAGTTCAGGAATTTACTTTATTATGTTGCCTGTCCAATGAAAATTTCTTTCTTTGGAGAAACAAACTCTACTGCCTCAGGTGATAAAGCAACATTACCATACTCCATTTTGTAGCATTATGCAGACCATTATTCAAATGGAATTATTGAATGGGGAAAACCCATCATCATTAAACGTTAAAATACTACTGAGGCTCCCAGGTTTGAAAAGGAGAATAATGGGGAAAAAAATGAAAAGCAGAAAACTTTTATTCATGGTGAGCTGTGCCTGACTCAGCATGCCTTTGAAGGGTTTCTTTGATTAGGAAGGGAACCTGATTTAAGACATCTAACTGATGGAATAATTTCTCTTTCTATTTGTTGTGAGGTAAGTTTTAAGTGTTTCAGTGTCTTTACTGTCCAAACTGTGACTTATTAATTCACTTCATTCATTCTGACTGCTTTACACTAGTTTTTCTAATTACCATTTGAACTTGAGCATTTGTTTTCATATCAAAAATATATATATTCATTGATGTATTTCAGGCATAACTTTCAGAATCCCATAAGCGTATTTTTCTTTTTTTTCTTAGTTTTCTTTTTTTTTAAAATAGGTGTAAGGAACTTGTCACTATAATAAAAAGAAAAGGAAAAAGAAGTGTATAACTGTTACTAAAAAGGAAAAAAAAATCAGGTTAGAAGAAAGAGCTCAAACTACCATAACATAGGACTGAGAAAGAAAGATAAGAGAAAGAGGGACTATGCAGAAGAATCATTAAATTATAGGGAATAAAATGTTACTGTTCAGATGGTAGTTAACAGAAGCAGCTCTAATAGACAAAGCTGAAGAGTCTACAAAACCTGGTGTAGTTTGAAACTCATTTGTAGTAAAGTGATTACCTTTCGTTTAATGAGCTGAATATTCTAAACTTAGATATGTGTTTTCCCTTTCTGGATGCCAGATGACCACCAAAGCTGCTCTATCACTTCCCTTGTCAACTGGATTGGAGGAAGAATATAAAATGAAAGACACGTAAATTGAGATAAGGGCAGGGAGACATCACTCAGCAGTTACAGGCCAAATGGACTTAGCTTGGGGAAACTAATTGAATTTATTACTAATTAAATCACAGTAGGATAATGAAAAGTAAAACAAACGTTGAAAACACCTTTTCCCCACCCCTCCCTCCTTCCCAGGCTTAACTTCATTCTCACTTCTCAATCTCTGCCCAGTTGGCACAGGAAAATGAGCAATGGGTACTGTGCTCACACATTTCCTCTGATGCTTCTTCTGCACAGGGAGAACTCCTCACACTCTCCCTGATGGGCCCTTCTCGTGGGAGACTGTCTTCCATCAACTTCTCCAGTGTGAGCCCTTCCCACAGGCTGCAGCTCCTCACAAACTGCTGCATGGATCCCTTCCATGGGATGCTGCTGTTTTTCAGGAATGAACTGCTCCAGCCTTGGAGGTGTGGCAACCAGGGTCATTGTTAAAGGACCCCTGCAGGTGGATTAAAGCAAAATGATGCTATATAACCAATGTAACAATGAATATTATTAGAACAAATGCTATTCAGTGTTATTCAATGGATTCTAAAAATAATTCAACAGAGAGTTTTTAGAGGAAGAAAGACACGTTACTGTTTTTGTGATGCAAATGAGATAATTGATTTAGATTATCTACTTTTAATAACAAAGCAAGAGTAAAAGAAAATTATTAGTTTTAAGCATGAAAAGAACAGTCATTGTAGGACATAAAGGAAAAGACTTGGACATCTTCATAGTCAACCAGCTAGTGTGATCTGTTCATGTGATGTCATGGCAAAAATATCTGACATTACATGTGGATTTAGTGATGCAAAATCAAGAAGTCAGAGCTGCCTGGTGTCAGATAACATGAGGCCAAAGGTAGCAACCACAAATAGGAATATATCACACAATTTTAATAAAAATTTACTTCAATAAATGAAGCACTTTATCAAATATTGAAGTAAAGCCACCCTCTCCTTCCCTTTCATTTTTGAAGTTATCTGATTGTGAAATTGTGTATCTCTGAAAACACCATTTATTTCAGGTGCAGCTTTTAAGTCACATAAAGGAATTACTAGGTAAATTTTATGCCTTTTGACAGAATCAGTCACACAGACAAATGTTCAATAACTGTTCATTTGGCCAATTTACTGAAAATACATTTTTTGTAGTTGTAAAGTAATATTTCTATTTAATATGAGGTGCTTAAAGTGGTAATTTAAAACTATTTGATCAAAATGCTGTAGTTTTCACAAAATCTGAAGTCTATGGAAAGCCAACAATTGTCCCTGAGAAAACATTTTCCCAGCCTCTTGTCATCCTTCAGGCAAGTAATTCAGAACAATAATATTGTTTCATAATTCTAAACTATGTAAACTACTACAAGCGGTTAACAACTAGTGGTTAGCAACTGGGAGACAGGATGCAATTTGTACTTATTGGTTTTTTCTATTACAGCCTTACATACCATTACTTAAAGTATTAAAAATTATTAAAAATAATGCTGCTTTCTTCATCTTCACCTTTGATAACATCTGTTTTAAAGATGGAATGCCACTACTTATCATTTCCATAGACCAAGTCTGTATTTGTATAGGGACAATGCATAAGGTTTTTCTTAGTTCTAGCTCAGTTTAAAGGATTTGATATGTCTCAAGTCATATTGTTACCTGTAATAACACATGCCCGATCACTGATTTGTTATCTGGATCACTGAATAAACCAGGTTACTTATACACAGAAGAGTATAGTCATAAATTATTATTTACTCTCCTAATTCTCTTTTTCAGTAAAGTACCCAAACAGAAGTTCTGTGCTTCATAATTGTAAGTATATAGATTGAAAAAAAAAAATTATTAAAGGGTTTTTTTTAGGATATTTTCAGTTGTTGTTTCTGAAAGGTTTTATTTCTTTTTTAAAAAAAAGAGAATTATTATTTTCACCCTTTCTTGTGTATTTTGTTTTGTAACTCTTACATTACAGGATAAACCTTCAGTATTTCATATTACACACTCTTGAGAACAGATAGGTTGAATTTTTAAGGGAATGAACATTATCAACCTGAAGTTGCTTTTATTTTACTTTGAAATGGTTGGTCCAGTTAAGCAATTTTTAATAATATTGTTTGAATTCATTAGAAGGAAATCCCTAATCACTTAGGAAGATAAAAAGTTTTTTCCTACATTCTCTTTTTCATTAATGACTGGATGACTGGATCTTCTCTTGAAATTTTGAAAATTATAGTTTCTCATCAACTGATATTTTCAGAACAATTACATTTCATATTTTAGTAGTTATGGTCTCTCAGGCATCCTGCCACAATGAGAATTATATGTACCATCAAAAAGAAAAACACTTTTTTCCTGAATAAAACTACCCATTTAAAAATCCTGTTTGATTTTTTCTGCACATAAATTTTATCATATAATAACAGTAACAGTATTGACTAGTCTTTTTTTATTTTTTTTTCCTTTCTTGGGATCCATACACCATTAAAGTACAGTATTGATCTTTGCCCAAAGCAAAATCAAGCAAATTGACTTCACAAGCCACAAAATCTATCATGATGTTAATATATTACTAATTGAAGAAGTGGTTAAATAACTCAAGAACTCAATACACTTAAAACCCAAAAGTCTGGTAAAAGAAATTGCTCCAGCAAATTTAGTTTTAATAGAGGGACAGTGTTATATCCATATATGAGCTAAGTCAGTGGAAAGAACACAATATTGTCTCAGTGTCATAGATGCTCTCCCTCAAAGGGAGGGTAAATATGTGGAGAATGACATTCCTGAACTTTGATCAGAAACCACTGAAAACATAGGTGACAGTGAATATAAAATCCTATCAGCTTCTCAGATATAACCTTTCTTTCCCCTCTCCTCAAAGATGAGCTGTGTAGATCATCTTTGTCACCGGGTCATGCTAATGAACACTGAACAACATTAGATACAGAATGATGGTTTTACAGGTATTTTCCCTCATTCTAATCCAGCATACTCCATATCTTCTGAAGATCCCACATTTTCTGTTCTGCCTCATTGCAATATTTTAACTTATCTAATGCTCAAAATTATTAGCAAGGTATGAGAACCTAAGTAGGTTCACACAGCTGCTCTAACATAAAAATAGGTAAACTAACATGTAAAGCCTGTGGTGCAGGAAGAGTAACTCGTGTGTCTTTCCTGGACTCCTTGTCTGCATGCTAATTCTATCACTTGGGCAAAAATCAGAAAGTTTGTTTTTAAAGATCCTGTAACCTTCATTGTTGCCTTGAGCAGCAGTGAAGAAGTTGACAGATTGCCGGTTCCTATTTGTAGTCAGCAGAACTCCTTTTATATCTCATTCTCTGCCAGAAAAGAAAAGGAAGCTACTCAGTCAAGAAGATATAGTACAGCATTCAGGAAAGCAGAAAAAGCAGTGAGAGACAAAGGGAGCTGATTGCTGGAGTTCGTTATTCCCAAGGAACTGAGTACAGGCAGAAGTAAGTTAGAGCTCAGGATAGTCAGGCCATGTGAAGGAGAGTCACAAAAAGGCACTACTTATATTGATAAAAACCCTCTGCAATTCTTGTCAATTTCTCTTGCTGCAAAAGTGAATCTATTTTTGTCTTTTAAATACTGTGTGATTTTTTAAATCAAGCTCTCATTTCCATTTTAAAATTGCTTTCTCCTTTATATTCCCATGATTTTTTAAAAATAAATCTTGTAACATCACTTTCATGCCTTCCTGACTTTTTGCATTTCATTCCATTTTGTGTCCTGTAACTTTTAAAACATCTTCTTTTACTTCAGAAGCATTAGTCACTGTCAAAATTACAGTTCTTCACCAGATTTTTTGTCACAGAAATAAAATAGAGAACTTCAGTCCTTGCTTAATAAAACCTTGGCTTCTATTCAGAATGAAAATCAGGAAACAACAGTTTCCACATCCTAAGGAATCTTAGACATATGTAGACAGTTTCCTCCTAAATTTAGAATGTGACATAAAATTTACTTTTAGAACTAAAAAGACCACAAGAGACACCAGCAATGGGAGGTTAAAGGAATTTATGCACTTCTGTATGCTGACAACCACTTTTATTAGGCAAAATTTCTTGACCAAAAGGGTTGTCAAGCTTTGGAAGGGGCTTCCCAGGAAAGAGGTCGAGTCACCATCTGTAGATGTATTTCAAAGATGTGGACAGGGCACTTAGGAGCATGGTTTAGTGGTGGACTTGTCAGTGCTGGATTTGCAGTTGAATGCATTGATTTAAAAGTCTTTTTCAGCCTAAATGATTCTATGATTCTACTCCCTGTTTCCTTGTGTGCACTGCTTGCTTCACTGAGACCGTGCCAGTTAAAAGACCTTCATTGACCTAGCCAATTAAATGCATAGCACTGACTGGCTAAGCCCCTACATGACAGCAGTTTTTGCCTCTTCAGTTCTTGCTTTACTTAATTACCTTGAGAGAGGTTTTCATAGCCAGATAGCACAAATCTATTTATTTGCTATTTTCTTCTCCCTTTCTGTCCTCTCCCATTATTTGATGCATCTGGAATGTTAAATTCTTGAGTAAAAGACGTGTTTATCACTATGATTTAATTTCATGAAGCACATGTAATTTCCACAGAAAAGAGGCCAAGTCTGAAACATTGTAGATTAATACTGTTATCAATATAATTTCTGCTATAATCTGTCATAGATAGACGTTATTTTCCATTTATTTGTATGCTAGTATATGTATGTTTATCATATAAAATAATACAAAATAAATATTTTAAATAATTTATATAATTGAACTATTTACCTTAAAATGGAGGAAAATTCAGAAGATATATGCAAAAAAATTTCCAAACTTATAAAAGGACTTTTAAGGCAGGAATGTCTGTCTGTTCAATGAAACTGTTGAAGACAGAAAAAACACTGAGCTGCTTACATTGCATTAAATAACATTTAGTTTAGCTATCAGAGAACCTTTTAGTAATTTCAAGCTTAGGGAAGCAGTGGAGTTGCCTGGGGAAATTGTGAACTCTTACATTCCTTCCTGAGCATCTGCTAAAAATCACATAGCTATTGTTGATCATTCCTAGTGGCATACCCTTGCATTAGTGATGTCCTGTAGCCCCTTCGAGTTCTGTGTTATTAATGTCCTGTTTGGGGGAGAGGGGAGAGGAAGAGAAGGGAGGGGATTTTCAATTCCTTTACTTTTTGACTAGTATTATCTAGCAATGTAGGTTTTTGCAAAGCATTTAACACATTCTCTTCAGCATTTCCTAGATGTTTTTGAAAAGAGAAAGAGAGACACTGGGGGTAATATTACCTTTATTTATAAATATTTACATATATTTTTATATTTATATATATTTAGATATATTTTTTCATACATTTATATTCATTTATTAAAAACAATTAATTTCTTTCCACTGGATTCCAGAGGATTTCCAGTGCACAATGAACTGCTTTGGTGTGCTGAGTCTCGGGTTTTATCCAGGTAGGAATGCTTGGCTCGTCCTGCTGGGTGGATCCCAGTGGGTTGATTAAAATGGCCCATTAACAGCAGATCCCCTCTGGAGGTAAGATGGGTAGTGCCCACCTGCCTACTTCTCCTGAAGTTAGAAGAGGTGAGCAGCACAAATTTATTCCTGAATTTGCTGTTCCCTTTCACTGCAGCTTCTGCGTGGAGAAGGAAATTGAGTAGAAAAGAGGTGAGGAGGTGACCACCTTGTAGTTCTTTGCATCTTTTAAACATTGTTACCTTTACTGGCTTGTGTACATTTCTTTTCTCGTAAAAAGCATCATGATGTGACATAACACATTGTCCAAAGAGCATAACTCAGTATTTTAAAATATTAACTTGTTTTTTTAAGCTAAAGAAGCACTGACTAGCCTGCCATACAGGGAAGGACCTGCTCTGACTTAGTAAGGAAAGCTAATGTTGTTCTCCCAAAATAATTAAAGCATATCTGGAAATTCCTAAGAATCTCTTGATCTAAGAAAATGAAATGTTTTGCTCAATTCAAATTTCAGTTGCTCCATTTCAAATGTAAAAAGCAACTTAACTCAAGAAATGTCTTTGGAAAAGGAAGGAAATAATTCAGCATAACTATGTTAGAAAAATCAGATTCCACTTGATTATTGAGAGAAGGGCTTAATGTTTACATTTATTAGCTTTAAATGAAAAGATGGGAAAATAATGAAAGAATTTTACTGCACCACAGGGGGGGTATTTATGAAACTTTGCATACCTTTTTTTTTTGTTTTGTTTAAATCTATGTTATCATTTTGGGGTTGCTTTGTCAGACTCTGTGTGTGCATACAAATAACAGAGAAAAGAAAATTGAAGTGCTACAATTGGCAAGCTTAATTTAAGTTTTTTAAAACAATCAGTGCTGGTGGTGATGGTAGTAGCTCTCTTTCTGTATACTCTTTCTAACATGGCTCATTTGTTTGTGATTAAAAATTAAAAAAGCCACTTCAAGCATCCTGGGAGGATTTTCTGCAAATCCCTGTATTTGTGTCAATGGGCCCATATGCAATTTTAGCTCAAAAAATGCCCTTATAAATCTGCATTCTGGCACCTAGGATGTTAATAAAAGACGAGGGCATGGCCAAAACTTGCCTCTCCTATCACTGCTGCTGAAATGGGAGATGTTTAGCCTTTAATTGGTGTTGGCTCATCCTGTGTGATCATGAAACATGATAGTAACACATGGGGTTTTTATTGTAATTCCTTTGCAAGGGACATTCTTGGTTTTTTCCCTTTTCTCTAGCTTGCTGTTTATCTGATTGGCATCATATTGCACTGTTGGTACGAATTTTCACAATCACCTCTTTTGATTTTTCATCCTAGGTATATCACAATCTTAGATGAGCTTAAACTGTAAGAGTACTTCCACTTACTCTACACTTACATAAAACAAAGCTAGGACGGTGCAGGATGTTGTTTGAGGGTATATAAGGAGCTGGAATAAGTGGCTCTGTATAAAAGAACAAATTGAAGAAAGCTTTTCCTCAAACATCCATCAGGCTGAAAGACATTAAATCATGACAAAGTGCAAGGAAATTTTCTGCAAAATGTTACAGAAGTATGTTTTTCTATGAAAATTGTAAAGAATTTACTAGTTCTTCAGCATTTTTCAGCTACTACAGGTTAAATAAAGTCTACTTGACATACCATAGGGCAAAGTAATTTGGGGATGGGGAAGGAAATTGCAAACTTGGAGGTTTTGCCAGTTTGCTATAACCCCAAAAATGGCTACAAAATGCTTCTCATCTTTATTCACATTCAAGCAGGCTTAGAGCTATGAATTAGTCATCACATAAGACAATCAAAATCCCAATTTTTCGCTTCCGTGGCACCACCACAAATGTCAGGGCTGCTTAGTTAGCCATGAGGAATAAGCATTTATGAATGAAATCTATTGGCTAGAAACAAGGCAGTATAGACATTCCCTGTGAATGAACTGAATTGCATCCAAGGAATATATGGCTCTTTTGGCATGAGTCCTGTTTTCCAGCAAAAACAACCCTGCAAAACTCACAGTAACATTCTTAACTAATTGCTTAGTGTTCTAATTATCAATATTAGCTAATTGCTTTGGCCTGCAGCCAATACTAGCGGTTTTTATCCTTCTTCACAGTCTTGTGGATTGAGTTGTACACTTTCAAAACTGCCTACCATATCAAAATCCCACAAGAAAAGTAATGCAATGTTTCCTTTATCCTGCTCAGCTTCACTTCAGAAACAAATATATTTTGTCTGTATGCTTAAAACAGCACAAGAGTGCATATATATAAAATTTTGTCAAAGCTGTACATGAGGAAATATTTGTTACTTTCAGTTGAAGCCCATGACACAAATTACTTGTCTGTACTTTTTCATTGCCTATATGCCTCTTCTAGGCCAGCAAAACAATAAATGTATGAACAAACCCGTCAATTCTCACAACTCCAGTGTGCTGCATTGCTGGAGGAATTCCAAATATATTTGATTTTCAAAAGCAGATCTTCTTCCAATTTTGCAAGGAAGATAATTTTCATATCTTAGTGTAATGGCTCACACAGTTGAATAGTTGAATAAATCTCTTCTTGTTTTATTGTCAGCTAAAGTATCCAATCATCCTAAAGTATCCAAAGCATTCTACCAATCTTCTGTAGTAGATTTACTGTATTGTATTATTAAATTTAATGCAAATAATTTTGAAAACTTACTGTTGTTTAATTTAGAAATTACTTTCTGCTATTTTGAGATTTTGGGGGACAGGTCAAGTGTGACCTTTGCTGTACATTGGCTAAATTTTTTGATCATACGTGCTCTCATATGCATTTATTTTACATACGTTGTCTGCAAATACTTTTACTTAGATTTCTTTTAAGCTAAAATTCTTTCTTTTTACAGTGTTCCTTCACATGCCATACAATCATTGTTTTTAATATTGCTGGATAAAATCAGCAGAGTATAAGTAAAAATAAATCAGACAGTTGCTTATTACCATGAAGTAGTGTTGGTCCTGATGACATACTGCCTGAAATACTTGTCTGTATATTCTTCAATGACAAAAAATTTATAGAGGTTTCTGAATTTTTATTTAATTCAGTTGATAAATGCTGGCTACTTGATGTTCTCATTATTTTTGAAATATACAAAATATATATATCATGTTTTTATATATACGTGTGTGTGTATATAAATTTGAATCAGTAACAAACACTTTACACTTTATGTAATACAATGACAAAAAAAAATATATATATAAAGTTTTTCCTGCTTTACTGGTCTCCTTCCAGTACCTGAATTAGTGCTGTGGTGAACTTCTGCATTGTATCTTCAGAGAAGGTATGAAATTTTAGATGGTGGGAATTTTTCCTCCCAGGCCTTCCTCTGAGCATTTAAAGTAGGATTTATTCCACATAGTATTGGATGTTTAATATATAGATGTGTGAAGCAATCTGAATTCACTTACAGTCAAAGACACAATTAAGTTGATTTGGTAAATGTTTCCTCTTATCTGCTGTAAGCATCTTCAATAAGGTGAGACAAAAAACTCTCTACCAGTGTTCATCTGTCTAACCTGTCTGGAGACAGACCTCTGGTTCAATAATTAGACAAATCCTTCCTCAAAGTTCCCTTTTTGATCTTTCTGAGCTGGTGAGATCTTGCCAAAAATATGACAAACACCCTGCAACAGAGTTTCACGTGCATTTTTTATCATCTGTAATGATCCACATTCTATCAATGATTCAAATTCTTTTGCTTGACAATTATTAGTTCTTTATTATTTTGTACAAATGTTAATTATAGTGATTTTTTAGCAAGCTCACAGAAACAAGGCCTGGATTTAAACAGGTAACTAATAAAACACTACACAGGAACCTGGAAATCTAGGGAAAAATAAACTGTTAAATACTGTTTATTGAACAGTAATTTTTTTCCATGCACAAATACCAACTAGTTGATGTAACCATATTTTATTTAAAGTGAAAAACCCGAAAATTTGGCCAAATAGATGTAGCAGTTGTTATGAAACACATCCCTCACTACTCTGCACTAGTGAAGAAACTGCTGGTGAACTGCTGCTCCCTCCCCTTGCAGTGACACCCCCTCAGACAGGGACTGATCTGGACCACCAGCACTGCTGAGACAGGAGCTGTTTCCTCTCCTGTGCCTCTCTCCTTCTCTCTGCACCAGACCTCCCAGACCTGATCTTCCTCCCAGTCTGTGTTCTCCTTCTCTATCTGCTCAGCACTTGCTGAATTCCCACCAGCAACTCTAGAGAATTGCTGCAATATTCCTAAACATCTTCCTTGTGCTTTTTCTTAGGTTACAATAAATTTATTACTTATTACTAACAGTTTATTGAAATTAGAAAAATATTAGCTGACTTGACTGTCTTGTAGCTCAAAGGAAACTAAACTACAATCCCTCAGCAGAGTTCAAGATGCCCTCTAAAAAAGTCTCTGATCTGTTGTCTTTCTGCTCCAGACTCTCACTTCTTTCTTCCTTGGAAGCTCTTGCTTTCTATAGGAAGGCATATAAATTGACTGCCCAGACTTCCACTCATCAAGACAATTACAATCTTTTAAAATAAATATACATTCTTTTTTCATAGAATTGCCTCCAAATGCAATGAAAGCACATCTGGAAAGTGATATTTCACCCCCACCTCTTGGTTTCTTTCTGCTTAGTTGCTTTTCTTACCAATGGATATGACCAGAGCAGAATTTCTTGGACATAAGAAAGGGTAGAGAAGGAGCATATGAGCAACCTGCTTTGTCTTCTGGACTTTAATCATAGGACTTAAATTTGCTCTCTACTTTAGTCAGAGAATATTTCTTAGAAGAATCTCTAGATAGATGGCAGTCATTTAAACCAAAATTTATAGACCAGCACTTTTTTACCTCCCTCCCCCTTATTTTTTTCCCTTTGGCACTGCTGCAATTGCACAACATCAAGAAATAGCCTTCCCATTCAGCACTGAATAATATTTTCACTGATCCTTGAAAAACAGCTGCTGTTTGGCTAAGATTGGGTGTATTCCTAAAAATACCAATGTGCAAACAGCTATTAACCTTTTAAAATTGTGCTCCACACCTATTGGCATTTCTGTTTGAAGCAGATTATATCTTTAGAGGCCCAAGTTAGAATCTGAAAACTAAACTAAACCAAACCAATAATGAAAAACAGAGCGATGATGGACCAAACTTTAAAAAGCAACAAATAAAACCCCACAAAATTCAGTAGTTTAGAGAATATAGCAGATGCTTGTTCTTGTTTTTGCTTTTTTTTTTTTTATGTGGTTTAACCACTGAAGAAGATGGCAAAATAATAGTAACAGTGGGTTATATTAAATCTATATTTAGAATATATTTGGTAATGTTTTAAAGAGTAGCAGGGGCTGATGGTATATGGTACTAATGATCAGCCTTGTCTTTAATGACATCTACATGACAGAATTGGGAAACTTTAAAGAATCCATCAATGTTATAACTTCTGGAAGGTTGAGATTGTTTGCCCAGAAGATGAGGTCTGCCTGAAGAAAAATAAAACTTTGTCTGCATGTATAGTGAAAACTATTTTGAGCTATATATTCTTTTCTAATGTAGTGCTCAACAAATGCACAGTAATGAATATGGAAATAGAATCATGAAGCAATAATTAGGAGGATTTTTGTTGCATGTTTTTCATGTGCTACCAAGCTGTGGAAGGTAAGACCTTCCTTTAGGACCTCTAAGTGCTGTAAAACCTTATATTTAACAGCATTTGAAATTAACAAAACTATTTTCACTGCCCTGTATTTTTCTTGAGATTCAGCTATTTTTCTTCAACAGCATAGCAGTTACTGCATCAAATCAGTATAACTGTAGGAGAACCAGTCACATTTGGATTGTAAAATAACCAGATAAGACATGACTGGTATATTGAATTATCTGAACATTGTTGTAGTTGAAAAGGGAATAGTTTATCTTGTCATAGAAAAAGAAAGCTTCATTTCCTTACATTTTGGGGATCCTATGCTAAGGAGAGATTTGCTTCATAGTAGGAAGAAATATTCAGTGTTCAAGGACAGTTTAATTTTACCAGACAGGAGCTGGCAGAATGACTCACAAATTACGGTCATGATGATGTTTGCTGTCAACAGACTTGACACTACAGACGATGTGACAGTGATTCTTTGAGAAAGATATGTCATGAAAGTGAATTTTTCCAAAGCAAAGGTACTTATAAACATTTATATTTATGCATCTATGCTGGTGTATGGTTTTTTTTGTGTTTTTTTTTTTTTTTTTTTTTAATATATATTATTCCTTCTTGGAAGCAGAGATGAACAAGGCTGAAATAGAAAGGGAATAATTGCTCCCTCCTCCCTCCTCAACCCCAGGCACTTCTCTTAGCCCTTGCAAGCATCCTTGGTCAAGTTTCAGAGGTCATGCTGAACCTTGAGAAATATAAAATTTTTGTTTAAGTGCTGTTTATTGCAGATAATTACAGCCAAGCATACGTCTTCCAGAACAGTCATCCTACTGGGGCTGGTTTTTCTAAAATGTTTTCTAAGAGATTTGCAAAATGACTACACATCACTGCTACTTTTACTGGAAAGCCATTAAGAAAAATCTAGCCTCTGAAGAACTAAAATAAGTCCTATTTTTAAACTGACTTTCAGTCTACAAACACAGATTTAGAAATACAAGTAGGACACAATTCACCTTTAATTCACAGTTAACCCCTCCTGCAGTAGTTTCACATTTTTTCCTGTTTGTGAGACACTGGCAGAACCATGTTAAACTGGTCTGTTCCACTGCACAAAATGATGGGGATTTACATTGTTCCCAAGCAGAATTAAAATTAATTTCAGTTGTTTACTTGATATTAAATTCTATGTCTTAGAAGTGTTTGAGAACATATATCATGCCCTCACTTCTTCCTCCCCTTGAAAAGAAGAAGCTATGCATGATGCCAGAAGCCATTCAAGGTTTACTTTGGATCTAGTTTCTGAGGTGAAAAAACTTGCACATATCTTGCTGGAAAAACAAGTAAGGTGAAAAACACATGACAAATATAGATACTTCTGCTGCAAAACTCAAGAGTGTGATCCTACAAGGCACTTAATAATGATTAGCATAAATTAATAAGGGTAATTACATTAAAAAAAGGAAAAATAATTATTAGTTCTGACACTGACAGCATTTGGTTGAAATCAGCCTTTTTACTGGTTGAAACAGAAGGGGATTTTTGAACAGAGTACCTTTCAAGGCTTTTAAATATAGCAGCATCTGGTTTCTTCTCTTGTTCCTCCCTCTGCCTCTTCTTTTATATTTGAATAGTCCTTTTTTGAATATTTTGAATATTGAATTATTTGAATAGTCTCTTTTATATTTGAATAGTCCAGAGTTCCCTCTTATTGCAAAGGAATACAGTATTAATTTAATATAGAAATATATTTGTGCTAACTTTTTGGCTATTTTTTTCAATATCAGTTAATCTTACATTTAACACTTTTTTTCCCCATAGTGACTTGTTGAATTTGTTCCCTGTGAAACTGGTGAACATGGTTAAAAGCTACAGAAAAAAAAATTATTGTATCTAACGTTTTAGTGGATTGACACTGTGAAAATCAGGATTATGTAAATTCATATGCCTTTCCTCTCTCTCAGATTTTAAACATATTTCATTTACAGTGTTCAAAATTCTGCCCATGCCTACCAAAGTCCTTCCAAAAGACACATGTAGGCAAAAGCAAAGTAAAAACTGTTTGTATCAGACAACAGGAGGACACAAACTTAGTCTTTTTTTACTTTATTCAACATTCGTATTGTGATCAAAATTATGTAAAGAAAATTATGTGAAACATGTTTTGGAAAAATTGTCCAGAGTCAGCTTTTTTCTTCTCCCAATATGCTTTTTTATAGTGGTTGTTTATAATCTGTCAGCTTTTATTTTCAAATTTTACCTCACACATATGAGATATCAAATATTTGGTATATTTAAATCTGTTTGTGCCATTTCTTTCATCTTTATGTACATAAACCAGGACATTGTCCATTTAAATTTGGATGACATGAATGTACCAGCTTTCCTGAAGTGCATTACTTCAGAACACTTCAGTATTGTGATAAAATGGGTACTTCCTACTTTATTTCCACCTGTTTTTTCTGTATCTTCCCTGCGGGAAAGAGGCATGTCTAAAATCTGTTGGTCTCCAAAGCTGATGCTTGACACTGTGAGAAGCTGGGTGCATGAGAAGCTCAAACATTCACAGCAGTGAACTTAAACTCTTCCTTGTCAGAGGACTATCCTTGGTATCAAAGTAACCTTGAGAAAAAACACCACAGAAGACAGATGAGATTGAGAGGGTTGTTAATCATTGTGCTGGCCTGGGCAGAGTTCTCTTAACTCTCAAAATATTTAATTCCCTCTAAGCACTGTGAATTTGATATAGCATCAACTATTCTAACATTGCTGAGAGGGTAAAAACTAACAGGGTTTTTCTAAGAAAATAATCTTGTAGCAGTGAGTCAACCCAATGGAATTTTCAGTAAGAAAGCCAAGTAAGCAATCTGTATTTGTGGAAGGTGAATATGTAATCATCAGAAAGGCAAGCTATGGGCATCACAATGTGTCTTTGTCATGGTCCATGAAAAAGACAGCTGGATATACAAACATGCAAACCCAGCTTCCAGGTAAAGGCAGTTCAACCATATGTTTTCTTATACTTGCCACTTCAGTTAAAAAAACTCTGCCAAACATGGTTTTTGCATTGTCTGCACCAAAAGAAGGGTATTTCTTTTCCTAAGGAAACTCTAAAGAATCCACATAGATTGCCAGCAAACCCTGCCATGGTCACTGGAGCCTAACACAGGATTCACCCAGTCTACCTAGACTGCTTTCCAAACAGCTCTCTGACAGCTGCCTCAAGACTTGACTCACTGCATGTCCATGGTAATACCCTAGAAGCATTTTCTTTGCCACAAACAGAGGTTGAAGCACCTGCACTTTTAAAATTCATTAGTATGGTGCTAGTCAGTTTGAAAAATTAAGTAAAATAAAATAAGAAGAGCATGTTCTGTGACAGACATTTTTCTGATTTTTTATTTAAACAAAAATTTAGGCAATAGAAATTTTTAATGAATTAATAATTTTCTTTTATCTGGGATAAAATCTTACCATTTTCATATTTTCTTGGATTTGTTTATTTTTGGGCCTTTTTTGTTAATTTGGTTTTGTTTGGTTTTTTGCTGTTTTTTTTTTTTTCTATTTACTCTTTCTCTGTATTTAACCAAAATATTTCTTAACCTCAATGACTTGTTTTATCAAACCTGCTAAATCAGCACCATTTTTCTAATGAAACAGTGTGTTTGGCCAGATATGTTCCAGCAAAATGGTTTTAACAACATGACATTTAAAGGCTGTTCACCCAAGAAATGCCTATCGTGATAAAAAAACCCCATCATTTGTTCTTTCTCACTCACCCCTTTTCTGCTTTCAGTCATGTCATGGTTGCTAACACCGCATTGCTCTCTGGTTCTGGTCTGGGTGGCTCAAACTCTGCAACCTGATATCAGTCAATACTGTTTGGAGATTGGGAGCTGTTTACAATAAAGGATTAAATCAAATGTCTGTCAGCAGCCTGAAAATCCATGCTCTAGCCAGAATGATTCACCTACATGGGTTTGTAAGACTCTGAATGCCAAGGCTATGACAAACTACTTCAGTGGACCATAGTTCAATTTCTAAACTGAAAAAGAAGTTAGGCTCCAAAATGCAATTGACTCCAGAATAATGAATGTGTGGGAAAGTAATTGGTGGTCAAGTCAAATATGGAAGAATTGTTTCTTTTGGTGAATGTTCAGTTCAATCTTCATTGCTTATTCCACCCCTGGTCTCCTGAGATGAGACTTCTTTCAAAGGTGCCAAATAAATTGAAAATGACTTGCAGTTTTTTTCAGAGGGCAAGTACCCCTGACATGGTTTGGATTGAACTGGAGCAGAGACACTGAAAATAAATACCAAGATGTTCTATTAACAGCAATTTCCTGAAAAAAGTACCCACATTTATTAAACTTATATATTTGTCAATTTGATCCTTGGACTGCAGAATAAGCTTAGGTATATTTCTGGAATTTGTGAAGCAAATTGTAATGCATAAATAATGTCTACATCTCACCAAAATATTAAGCTGAGTTTTTTGCAGCAGAACTACATACTGTGTGCTCATTAGTATCAGCTATAATAAAATTAAACACACTGAAGGAAACCTGGTAGGTCTTAACTAATGCCTGTTTTTCTAAACAGTTTGAAGGTGGTGTTTTCAAGTCTATTAAATGCAGACCCTGTGTTTTAGTACGTGGTTATCCCTCAGACAAAAAGCAAAAGCAAAGCAAATCAAGCTTCTCTTTTCTTCCCAGGAATCAACTAATATCCCTGCCTTTCAGATCGGTAGCTTCCCTTACTGGAAGAATGTAATACAAAAGAAAATTGACAAGGAGCTGCCTTTTTTGACTGAGCAACTCAGTGAACAGATTCCTAGGCATATTTTTTTGAAAACATGTATATAGCCTTTATCCTGTGGTTGGTTCTGCATGGACAAGTTGCACTTCTTCAGGAATTTTGTTGCCTTCTAGGTTTTTAGAGATAAAGGGCTCAGACAAGGCCTGAGAGTCTGCTATCAGATCTGTAATTGCAGAATTGGGGCTTTTAGTGCTCTTACTTTTACCATCTATATTTACAGGTACATAAACCTGCTTGAAACACTTGTAAACCAGAAAGCTGATCTGCTGTGCTTTAGCAGTGCAGGACAGACATTATTACAAGAGGGAATTTGCAAAATTGGGTGGAATACCTTGGAAAACACTGATGTTGGTAAGACATGGTAGCAAATCTGATTCCACATCTGTATAATTAGTCATGTTTTTTATAGACAGCTAGATAGATACATCCATACATACATAGATACATCAATATAGACACGCATAATTTCTAGGACATTTTACCTTTTTTTTCTTTTCCCCTTAGTTTTTATTGGCAGTAACATTTGGTGTTATAATAAATGAACACATGCAAATTCCAAGAATCTTTCAAGAAGTAACAATAAATTCCAGGGTAATGACAGTGTAGTGAAAGCTCATTTGGACTTTCAATGCTCAGTAAGTTGCTCTGTACCAGATTTCCATTTAAAGATGCCATTAAAAAGCTTATTGTTTTAAATATATGATAGATAATATTCTCTATCTAAATAATTATTTTACAGATTATTTCGTCCCAAATAATTTTCATAAGGAAGATTACACACCTATCTCCTTACAGGAGAGAGAAATAGATATGGATTTACAAATGACAAGAAAAGAATCCTTGGCTATTCTTGTAATGATTTAGTTTCAGTTTCATCAAAAACTTAATAGAAATATATTTAGTAGTAGAATTATAGATCAGAGAATCGTTGGTTTAGGTCACAGTACCAGCCAGAGCTCAGGAACTCCAAAACTTTCACCTTTCTTTTTTGCCCATGCTTTGAAAAAATTCAGGCCACTGTAAGGGCATATCTCTTAGCCCATTCCATTTTTGCTTTCTGAATTTTACCTAATTGCAGGGTACATCCAAAGAAGGGTTGCAATAAATTAGGGAGTAAAGAAAAAAGAAAGTGGTACCACTTTTTTGAATTTTATGATTACACAAATACTAGTGTTTATAGCATGAAGCTGACTTAGGGGAGGCGGGATATTAAGAACAGGTTTTTCTCCCAGAGGGTGGTTAAGCACTGGAGGTCCTCAGGGGAGTACTCACAGCACCAAGCCTGTCAGGCACAGGGTGTGATTCTTAGGGCATCCTTTGCAGGGCCAGGAGCTGGAGTTGATGATCCTGATGGGTCTCTTCCAACTCAGCAAATTCTATGATTTTGTAATAAGCTGGAATGGCTCTTGTGCATTTACAGTTTTTGCCTTCAGCCAGTGAATCCAAAAAATGAATTTTAGCAGCCAAAAACTAGTGAAAAATAGGGAAGCTAGGATTAGAACCTATTCCATGTGTACCTTTTCAATGCCAAAAGGATATGGGGAGGCAAATAAATTGCTACAGCAGCGCTCCATTATCAGACAATCCCCCCTTTACGGAACTAATCCTACTGTGCCTGTTAAAATGGCTTTATGGCTTTAATATACTGAAAAGTTAAGACCAGTGGGAGTCTGGAGATTTGGAACAGTAAAACCTTTCCAGATGGAAAAGCTTCTATGATATATCAGGTTCTCTCAAGCAATACACACAATTTTTTCAAGAGAGAAAAAAACCCCAAACAGCTGCCCCCCAAAAATGCAAAGTAAAAAAAAAACAAACCCAAAAAAAACCACAACAGAAGTGAGGGAAAAAATAAGCAAAAGGAAAAAAGAAGACACTTTTAAAATTTTGATTTTACATTTAAATCTTTGTTTCACATTTTCAGTTGGGGTATGTGATTTAAAACTTCAGTAAAAGAGGTCACTAGGGAGAAGGGGTTTTCGCAGAGGCACTCAAAATGGTTTGATCATCATTCAAATACTGAACTAAGAGTCTTTACTTACCCACAAAGAGAATATTTTTGCATTCACTCAGTTAGTAAAAAAATTAAATTAAAAAAATTTAAAAGAGTCCTTTAAACATATGAATTAGTGTGGCAAGGGTAGCAAACAAGATGCTAGTTTTCATTGCTGTAAGCACCTAATTTAGATAGAATGCATCTTTGAATGGTTTTCTGTAGATTGAAATTTGAATTTTAAACTTGAAATTTCTAATGATTTCTTCCATGGATGAGCCTACTCTCCTCTTATGAGCACAGTACTGAAATGTACACACTTATATCCACAGTCATTACAAATTAAATCCAAAAGGAGTCAGTCCTGTGTGAATTATACAAGTTACAACAAACATGCATGCATTTATGTGTGTCTGTGTTGTAGTTTTACCCCAGTCATCAACCAAGCCCCACACAGGTGCATGCTCACTTCCCCACCAGCAGGACAGAATCAGAAGGGTGAAAGATAGAAGACTTGTGGGTTGAGATAAAGACAGGCTAATAGAGAAAGCAAAAGCCACTAATGTAAACTAAGCACAACAAGGAATTAATTCACTGCTTCACGTGGACAGGCAGGAGGTCAGCCATCCCCAGGAGAGCCAGCCCCATCAGGCATAATGTGACTTGGGAAGACACACACCATCACTCCAAATGTCACCCTCTGTCTTCCTTCTCCTCCTAGGTTTATAGACTATGCATTATTTTATATGGTATGGAATATTCTTATGGTCATTTTGGCCCAGCTGCCCTATCTGGGCCTCCTCCCAACTTCCCATGCATCCCCCATCTCCTTGCCAGTGTTGCAATACAAAAAGAAGAAAAGGCCTCAGCTCTGTGCAGGAACTGCTCAGCAATAACAAAACCCACCTCTATTATCAACCCAAAAACCCAAACCACAACCTCATAGCAGCCACTGTAAAGAAAACTACCTTTAACCCAGCAAAGCCCAGCACAGTCTGTAAAATCTTGTATTTCTATTTTGCCCAGGGATTCTGTTGTGAATCAATGCATATTAAGGACTTTTTATGGATGTCTTTGTCAAATGGTTAATTCAGCTCATCTAATACACCGAAGTTCAAGATACTGCTCTGTACACAAAGAAAGAAATCCACCATGTATTTCTCTTTAGTAAGTAGTAGGGATATTCGAACTTCTTGAACTTGAAGCATGTATAGAATAGTTTTAACAGATTTAAGTACCACCACCATTCAAAAAAAGTAACCTAGTAATCAAAAAAAATGGAAAGAAAGTAAGCCCCTCCCATATTATTAATTGTGAGTGTGTCGTGATGTGGGTGAGTTGTTGCTCATTGTCCCTACTACATCAATAAAGCTTCATTTTATAAAGTGTTGTCAGAGTCTATCGCTATTTGGATGACACCCCAGTTAATACAGTGACTGAAAATATACATATATATTAGAAGACTTTCTCTTTGCAAGCTCTACTTACCTATTAAATGGAATCAAAAGCTGGTAGAGTGCAATTTTCAACCCCAAACCCCAATATTCTCTTCGTGAGGAATGTTATTTTATTTTGTTATGGTAAAATATGCACTTATGGGTAATCAGCTTGCAATGCATATCTAGCTTTGTATCTTTTCATTCATGCCTAGACCACTGATACAGTTACAGCTCTAAGATTATTATGTTGAAGGATAGTTTAGACAAATCTTTCATAGCTGTTGTGGCTGAACCCCTAGTCAGCAGCTAAGTGTCATGCATCTGCTCACTCACTCCTCCCACTCCCTGATGGGAGGGAGAGAAGAATCAGGAAAAGATTACTCCCATGGGTTGGGATAAAAATGGCTGAATAATTGAACTAAATTAAACTAGAAATAATAAATGCTACTACTACCACTAATAATAGTAATTTCAATGAACAAGAGAGAGAGAAATAGAAATCAAGACAGACAAGTGATGCACAGTACAATTGCTCACCACCCACTGACCAATGCCCAGCCCATCCTCTAGCAGTTATTGGTCCTCTCTGCCCAATCTCCCAGCTGAGCATGAGGTTTTGCCGTATGGAGTATCCCTTTGGCCAGTTCAAGTCAGCTGTCATGGCAATGCTCCCTCTTAGCTTCTTGTGCAGATCTGCACTGGCAGAGCCAGTAGGCATTGCTCAGCAAAAACTAAAACATCAGTGTGTTACCAATATTCTTCTCATACTAAATCTTAAAAACAGCACTTTACCCGCTGCTAAGAAGAAAATTAACTCTATTTCAGCCAAAACCAGGGTAATAACTTTGCACTAAAAGCTCGCTAAACACTCAAATAACAAATACGTAGTCACTCTAAAATCACTGAAACTGGAATAGGTAGTTTATTAGCTTCAGTACATTGACACAATGCTTCAGATATGGTGGTGTAAGAACGTGCTTTATACATAGTTTACGATCCCTACCACTCCTATTGATCTGATGAACATGAGCTGAAAGCCTTAGGAAGACGGCACTAAATGTTTCCAAATGAAATTTTACCCCATTAAAAAGATATGGATCAAAAGTATTACTTTTAAGGGGCTTTTGCATATTTCTTTCTGGGGAAAGTGCATACAGAAAAAGTGCAAAAACCAGAGAAATTAGTAATGTGACCTAGGTTATTAAAAAGGTGCTATCAGGAGTCATAGAATATATGCCTATCTTACCAATACACTGGAAAAACCTATAAAAAATTATTATAGCTATTCCTATTTCTCTCCTCTAGTGATAACAAATACAGATTGATGCATTCTATTTCTTGTGATAAAAGTAACAATATTGGCTGTAATGGTCAATTGTTAAAGGTACCATTCATCAGGTTTGAATTCTAAGGGCCAGCTTAGTGCCTTTGTGTCTGACAGAGCAATTCTGCAATGCTTGGAGAGAAGAGAAGCTGTGGTCAGCAGGAGGAGCTGCAGCATCAGCGGGGAGATGGTACCATGGAAATAAAATATGCTTGTAAGCTGTCTGGGAAGAACAGTGGCTGCTACACTGGAGGCAGGTGAGAGGGAGAAATAAGCTGAAGTGGCTGCAAAAAGCCTGAGCTGTGAAGGGTATGGCAGGCATTTTGTTTTCAGGTTAATTCTTTTTCAAGACAGAGAAAAAATAAAAAAGGGCTAAAAGTGAAATTAAATTTAAAATGTCTCTCTTCCAGAAAATTTGGACTTGGCAATATTTGCTTTTCTCACATTTGAGTATCACTGGAGGGAAAGAAAATTACAGAAGAAAAATCAGAAAAAGCCAAGTATTACTGGCATCACCCATTCCTTTATGGTGGACATGCATCAATAAAGAAATGCAATCCTTTCTGTGGAGCAGTGGAATTGCACTGTGATTATAGAGCAGGCAAAATGTAGTTAATAACTATGCCAGATGGAGCTTTATCTACTGGGAATTCACTTTAGAAATGAAGAAATTATTGGTAAATACGGGCTCTGTCTTTTTAAATTTAAGATCTTGGGAAATACTGACATCCAGTTTTGATGTTTAGCCAGGAGAAACAGTTATCTTGAGGGATAAGGTGATAGGAATGTTAATTTGAGCAGAGACATCAAAAGCTATTTGCATGCTAATCAAGTCAGCATTAGCAAAGCCTCCAAATTCAGTGTACATCAGCTGAAGTTCTCACATAAACAGGTTTCTGCCTCATGAATGCTTGAGTACAAAGCTGTACAAAACTAAATTATTTGAAACACAATCTTGCACTTTGGCACTAAAGAACAAGAGTTATTGAGTAAAAGATGGATCCTATCTTTAGCTGTGATAGTGTTACTGGGAGCAGGAATACTTTCAAAAAAAAACCTCAGAGCAAAGTAAACCATAGGTTAATTATTGAAACCAGCTTTTCTTGACAATACAGTTTAGCATTAGATATTAATGCATTGACAGAATGCAATGAAGGGAAAAAAAACCCCACAAAATTGTTAAATGCCAATAGGGTTAGATATTGAACTAGTATCAGACTCAGTTCAAGAGTCATAAATCTACCACTGGCTTTCACTCAAAGCACCCAGAAGGAGCATGGGAGATCAGGAAATTGTCTTCACTGAGAGAGATGTCAAGCATAGGAACAGGTTGCCCAGGGCAATAGTTGAGTCACCATCCCTAAAGCTGTTTAAAAGACATGTAGAAGTGACACTTGGGTCATGGTTAGTACTGGACTTGGCAGTGCTGGGTTAATGATTGGACTCAATGATTTTAAGGTCTTTTCCAGTCTTAATCATCCTAAGTGGCTTGGTGTGATTGAACTGGAAAATACTACAAATATTGTCATCAGACTAGGCCTGCAGTGTTAGATTGGCTGGAACCCTTGTATCCTTGCTGTGCCACTGTCCTTCTGTTCCCAGGTTCTCCTGGAAACACAACTCAGTGCAGCTCTGGGGGTGGTGCATTCCCGTGGTCCCACACAGGATTTTTTTTGGTGCAACCACCTCGTGCATTGACATATGACCTGAAATTTGCTTGACATGACAGGTAAATTGGGTAGGTAGTTAGTCCTGTTGTAAAACTCACAAATGCATGCCCAAATCAAAGCCCAGACCCACTAGTTCAAACTGCAGAAAGGTGGACTCAGGTGAACAGGGCACTCTTGCAACTTACAGACGTCATATCTGCACCTGACACCTTGGCAATTATATTAAGTGCCTGGTGTTTGAGTGATAGCTTTTACAAAGCACTTAAAAATACATTTAGTATCTGTTACACCACGAGGTCACTTGACATGTGTTTTAAAGAGGCTTAGGTACTGCATTTCCCTTGGCAGTGAAGGGAGAAAACAACACACTTCTCAGGAAATTTAACAGAAAACTGTACTTGCAAACTACAGAGAATAAGGTACTTGGCAAATTTTAAAGCATCATCCAGTCACAGTAAGGTACTTCACAAGGCATTGTGAAGTCTAACCAATCCAACTTTAAGTTACTCAGCTTTTGAGGAAAAGAAATAGGGAGAGGAGAGAGAAAGATCAATAGTTACAGCCAGTGTGGTCTCAGCTGCTGTGAGGTCTGGGGTAGGTGAGACCAATATCATGGCTTTTGCTCTGATCTCCCCTCAGCTGGTATTTTAGTTGTGCCTCTGGCTTGGGGCAACTTTGGGGCTGGACCAGAGGCTCCAGTGGGTGGGGTGTGAAGCATGAAGCAGTGCTCTGGCCCACCTATACAGAACTTGGCCTTTCCCCTCCCCCCCCATATATTAGTTGTTTTGAGCCAATTATAATTTCTCCTGGCTCCTACAGTATCCTTACTGAAGGGGTTATTATTTCAACTCTTCACTGTCTTTTAAAATTAATTTTTCAGAATGAGTCACATGTATTCATTAATCACAAAGCCTCGATTCAGTCAGCACTACCATGGTTTTCATCAACTTCTGTCAAAAAATGCTACAAAAAAGAAAATATTACTTTTCTTATCTAGTTTATTCCAGATCAGTCTGAGATGCACCAATGCAGTCAGGCAGAACCTGGTTGGGTGATGCCCAAAGGCAGCCTATGGCCAGGGACAAATGACCACTTTAGAGACTGCAGCAAGTACTGCTTTCTCATCTAATCACCTCTCTGTCTCTCAGCAGGCCTGTACCTTCAAATAGCCACAAGCATCCTACATTCCAGAGCGTGCAGTAGACTCTCATTTTGTGTCATATATAATATGTTAGCAGTGATCTTCATCTAAGCTTCACATTACTTCAGAAATTCCAGAAGAGTGCATGCAAAAGCAGTAATTTTCTCATAAAGTCACGGGGGTTATCACACAGGGCAGTGATGCACAGTTTGGCTGCACTAACATGGAACACCCATTCTACCTCTCATTCTAGACTCTCTTCATGTAGTAAACAAGGTATGTAGACATGGCTTATCACTTGCAAACATCAATATTTAAAAAAAAAATTATTTTTCTAGGCAGAATAATCCCACTAATTTTTCCTCCTTTGCTTTAACAGATGACCATTTTCTTTTTATTGACCTCTACAAAAAGGGAGATCTCTTGGTGGTGCCTAAACATTGATATAGCTAGCAATTTAGTGAAAAACTGAAATTCCCCTACGTGTAGTTCTGGATGTAAACATGAGAAGATGATCTTCCTTCATGGTCATAATGAACTAGCTGTTTTTGTTGCAATTGAAAGCTAAAAGGACAGATTAATGGAGAGGAAATAATCTAAAATAGGAGAAGAACTAGTGAACAGACAAAAGGTAATAAAAAGTGAGAAAAAAAAAAAGCAGTACATACCTAGATAATTTTTATCCAGAGCTGCTCTTTGTAGTACAAGAGCAAAATTTTTCATCCATGATTTGTATTTTTCTGATGTGCATATTGGAACACGGAATCTTTGAAAAAAGGTGGAATGAAATTTACAAACAAATAAACAACCAAAAACCAAGAGAAATGTGATTTTGTGCAAGTTGATTCATGAGTTAGTCATTAAGATTTTCAGGCACATCAGGTTTCAATACTTTTCCTTTTCAATATACAAATCTTAATAAGAATTTTTTGCATAGTTCAAGAGATTTTTGATTAGTTATTGATGTATATTGGTGGGAGTATAAAAGGAATCTAGAATATATCAAAACAAGCCTACTCTGTCTCACCATTATAAAGTTTAGTCCTTTAGAAAATTTATGAATATAATTTGACTAAAACATATTCAAGTACAAATGTTCCCATATGTAAAGAAGAGATAATGATAACTACAAGTCAGTATTCAGAAAAAAATTCTTTTTGAGACAAATACAGTTAATAGTAAATAAAAATAGGTTTTTATTGACTATTATAAATGATTCATGTTCCTATATCTTTCTTCATTTCTTTTTAATAGTTTCTGTATCTTTTTTAAATATCCCAAGTTTGTTGAAAAAGGAGCCAAGAGAATTGATGATGCGTATATCTGCAGGGAAGCATAATAAGGGTCTATTCTGGGGTACTGAGAGAAGTAGATATGGGTGCCTTAGGGAAAAATGTATCAAGTAGTTACAAATCTGAATGCTGCTAGTTTGAAGATTTAGGATGGTTTTAGTAAAAATCCCTATAAACTAATTTTCAGTTAAAGAAAAAAGGAATCTAGATATCACTGAGTTTTTGGCTTGAGTTGGACATAAACAGAGGTGACAAGTACATTACCAAATCTAGGCCACATGCCAAGTGTAACTTTTGACAAAAAAGTAAAAAGTGCTTCTTCTTAAGCATTTCGTAATTCTCAATGCTCCATCTAAAATGGCTTGTCAGTGTCTCCCATTATCTCCCACAGTGTACCTTGGGTCATGGTTATGAGTCTCTGACACAAAGGCACATCTGCATATAAAAGAAATGTCTTCAATTCATTTTCTTCTTTCATTGCCCACTCACAATATATGTTTTAATTTTTTATTTTATGCCTCTTGAAATAACACAGAATATAAACAAGAAACTTGAAAGACTAAGTAAAAAACTAGGAAGGATGAAACGTGAGGCACTTTTGTGTGAGCAGATGGGTTAGTGCATGGTGACATAGATGGTAGCTGATGGTGTCAGGTTTTGTATCCTCACCCCAGATGTTTCCCAGCTGGCTGAAAAAATATACTACTTATATTCACTACCTATCTTACCAGAGTTAGACAAATGGTACCAAAACCAACTTTCTGAGTTTTTTAAAGGTTTGCACTTGGATAAGGCCTTTCCAATCCATATTTTATAAGTGGTGAATTCAACAAAGTGCATGAAGATATTACATTTCAAGGAGCATGTGTATCACATCTGCCCCCTCCCTCATATCAGAGAAAGAAAACACAAAGAAAGGATTCATATTCAAAGATACAAAAAATAGGGAATGCTCACTCACACCTTTAAATTTTCTATCTGCAATTAGATACAAAGATAAGGTCTATGAAAGTGTTATACATGTTTTATGTGAATTAGGCTAGAACAAAAGATATATTGGAAGAGACAAAAGGTTCACAGGTCTGAGATGATTTTCTCCTTTTCTCATTGCAATTTCTAATTTCTGTTCCTAATTTTTGAACTCTTTTAATGGGCTGGCTTTTATCTCTGCACATCATGAAAACTTCTAAGAGCTAATTTATATTTTCAGCATGAAGAAAGCCTTGAAAAAGGAAAAACATTTTAGCTATTATTTCAGAGCACATAGTACTGCTGATTCTCTCTTCAGATCAGGCATTCACATAAACAAGTCTTGTATTTTTTCCCAAAGTATTATGTATTGTGTTCCTAAAACATAAGGCCTAGGGAATATGTACATTTACTGGTCTCATAGCAGTAGCCTTCAATTCATAGGTTAAAATGAATGGAAGTATTTGACAAAGAAAGCGGGAGAAAAAAATAAATGAGAAACTACATTTTATGAATGATCACTTTTATAAAACACCCAATTTTCTCCTTGTTTCTGCTTTCTTCTTAGACTTTGGAATTTGGTACTTATAAATAACCTTCAAATCATTGTTTAAAATTGTACAGTTAATCCCAAACTATTTGAGCATTAAATAGGTCTCCAACTTTGTTAACCTTACATGTGCAATAGTGCAAGGCTGGAGCCCAACTATATTGCAGGAATTCTGTATCTCCCAAAAATATAGGAATACCAAAGAAAGCACAAAAGTAAAAATCTGCAGAATGGCAAGTTAGTGTCTATAAACCTTTTGGGAACGTGCTAAGAAATTCTGAGTGAAATCTCATAAGCATGGGCATAAGGACAAGAAAAGAAATTGTGTCATCTTTACTTACTGAAGTGGAAAATTGGGATGAACTCTGTTTACTTTTTATTTTCCTATGCTCTTCTGTGGGGGTTTATTTTGAATAAAATAAAATAATATGCTTCAAGCCAAGCCTAAATAGTCCACGCCATTCTGCAAAGCCAGACTGACTGCTGGTGAACCCTTTAGGTGGGTAAATCATACAGCCAGGCTTCAGGAGTCAGGGCAGGGCAACCTAGGTTTCTCTTTTTTTTTTTTTTAGTGTGACAATGTTTGGATGAAAACCAAGTGACCAATGGCTGGTAATTTTATCTGTTTGTGAGTTTCACATGTCGGTGTTAGCCATGCCTTCTGAATGTGCGTTGCCATAGGCAAGAAAGCATCTTTTGAGTCTGCACTGTGGGCAGCAGTGTGGCACTGCGCTCGGGCTCCTGCTGCCCCAGCACAGGCTCCCCTGTAGGAGTGCAGGACGCTGGCAGTGAGACACAGCCCATCTAGCTCAGCATTTCACCACTTCATAAGTCCTTCTGAGCCTTACGAGCATTAAAGTAGGTCTCATACTGATAACAAAGGTTAAGGCAATAATCTCTTTCCTTTTGCAGATAAGGATGTGAAAACTGCCTTTGCAGCCTCTCTGCCGTGCTGAACAGAGACATTTCCTCAGCCTGCGATTCCTCTTGGTTTAAGCAGTATTTATCAAATGGAAACACATGTATACACTAGGTAAGTAAATATTTGCCACACTTTAAAGGAGCTTGCTTCCCTTTTGTTTTGTTGCTGTTTTTCCTTAGCAGAAGTATTCTTAAAATATACATAGGAACAGAAACATGATAAAGTAGCTTAATCATTTCAGCTCCCCTTGAACCATAAAACAAATGAATTCTTAATCATGTAGCTTTATGCTTGCTTGTAGTCCCTACTGAGAGAAGGATGGAGCAGCCTGAATTCAGACAATGCTGTGTTGTTCCCGACTACTGTTTATAAATCCTGAGGTTGTAAAACTTCTTGGGGAATAACTTAAAAAAATTAGGAAAATTTCCAAAGCAGAGTAAACTAACTTGGACATATTTAATGTATACTTTGCAAATTGCCTGTGTTTGTAAAAAAATTTTGGGGTATTTTTTTTCATGTGTGTTTTTGGTTTTTTGTTTGCTTGGTTCAGGTTTTTTTGCTGGTTTTGTTGGTTTTATTTTATTTGTTAGTTTTTTAATGTGTTTATGAATGTTCAAGAACTTTTCCCACAATTTGTCATAACATTTGCAAGACTATGCTTTTATTCTTCTCTGACCTTTCCTCCAACATTTTGTTCTTTTTCTTTCCACTCTTGAACAGTGGGTTATTTTTGGAACTTTATCACAAGCACCAAGTGCCAAGTAAAATATAAAGAGTACAACAATTAAATAGAAAACATAACAATTTTGCAGGTATTAACTTTGAATGTGAGGGACCAGATCCTCAGATACTATTTTTCAACAAAATAAGCTCCACTGAAATGAACTGTAGTATTTCAAATGAATACTGTATATGCAACTTAACAAGTGCAGTCACTATTCCATTATTCACATCAAATCATGGCCCAGCTTCTTAAATCTTGCAAATTTTTCAGTATCTATTGCTTTTTTAACACTTCAGCTCTAATTCATCTTGCCCAAAATATTATTCTTCTTTACAAGTTTTGGAAAATTCTATCCAGTGCAATTAGATATAAAATCAAGAGTAATTTGAAGGTACAGGGAAATTTATTTAAGATGATGCAGTATTTTTTCCAGCTTGCACATTTTAGTACATTTCCATGTACTAAAGTCAAAGGAGCCCTAACTAACATTCTGCTTAAGATGAACTGCAGGAAATTAATATTCCTTTTGTGGAATTTATTTATGCATTGTGTTAAGGTAAAAAAATGGAAAGGAACATCTAACTTTCTCTAGTACATTTTAAAAATCAGGTGAGAGTCACATCTACTTAGTACCATTTTTGAACTCATCAGTCAGTTTTAATTTAGTCAAAGATATAATTGGGTTAACATTTACTTAAGACTGCAGGTGGGGGCATGTAACTGAATACAGAGAAGTTGCACAGCTTTCTCCACTTGTATCAAATGATATAGCTAGTGATAAGTCTACTCTTACATTGCTCTGATTCTGAATTATAATAAAAACAGAGACTGAACCTGAATAAAAGTATACAATGAATAGGATTCTCCTCTAGAAATCTTCTATAAAACCACACTCAGAATAAAAAAAAAAAAGGAAAAAAACCAGAAAACATTTTAACAATTTTTGAATTTTAATTGACATTCAGAAGATTGATTTAAACTGCATCAAAGAAATAACTCTTTTTCTATTGTATTCTCAGACTCCACAGAGAAGAAACTATATTGTATATGGATGAACATTCTTAAATGGAGAAAAGCTTATGTAAAAACCAATGCAATACCTTGACATTTTCATTACTTTGTACACATGCATGCAAAATTTACAAACCTTTCTTAATTTGTTTGCCAAGATGTTTTTGGTAACAGCAGAATGAGTCAAGCAGGAAATAAACTTTAGGAATCTATTTATTAAAGAAAAGTCTAACAGAGGAGGGTGTATTGTTCCAGGTACATATTACCATGTTTCTGAAACAGACATTGGAATAAAAAGCACAAATTATTTCAGAAACTCACCATCTACATTTGAGACATATCTTTGTATTTTGGCTTCCATTTCTATTCCAAGGTCTTTTTGACTGTTTCTATTTCTTGCTTTTCTGTCTGTAGCTTCCAGTGACTTGAGTCAGTCAAGGAAATCAGAGGAGTCTTCAAGCCAGCATTCTGCATTGCCTGAAAAATCAAGACAAATATTATTTAGGTTCTAAAATGTGGCATNGCCTGAAAAATCAAGACAAATGTTATTTAGGTTCTAAAATAGCCATTTATTCCTTCCTGATTGTACCAGCCTTTTTAATGTTCTTCCAATTTTGCCACAGAACTCCTTCTACTTCTCCTTTTTTTTTTTTTTTTGGGAATTCAATGCCACAGATTTTGCAATTAAAAAGAAAAAAAGAATAAACTGTGAAAGTTTGCTGTGTTTTGGTCTTGTGTGGATGGGCACTGTTTGCTTGGTTTGTTTGGTTCATTTTTTTTTTAACTATGACAGTGGTCAATTACTGGAACAGGTCATCTAGGATACTATGGTCTTTACCCTTGGAATTAATAAACATCTATATATTTATATATAAGACTGTAGCCGTCTATATATATATAAGGCTATATCCATCTGAGTGGATATAGCCTTGAGCAAACTTCCCAAGGTGGTGGGTCAAGACGAACTGCAGAGGTGTCTTCCAGCCTAGGCCATCCCCAGATTCTGTGCTTCTGTATGTGAATAAGGTAACTATGGGACACCCATCCTGAACTCCAGCTCTAGCCAAAATAATGGGAATGTTAGATGATTCAAGAAAGTCTTAAAAGACAAGCTTGCAACTGGTGCAAGTGTAGCTTTATATCAGCAAACAAGTGGCAGAAACATACAATATATTTTAACATAAAGGCATGAGACCCTACCCACGGACTGAGAAAATGAAACGAAAATTTATTCTGGTAAGTTAACTAAACTTTTATGCCTCTCAATTATTATTTGAAAGGTTACTTACCAAGAATATTTTGAATAAAGCAGCTGAAGAACACTCCTGGTAGGTTAAGGCTATCTGACTCTCAGAGTATAACCTCATCTATAGAAATGTACCGTGTCTTCCACTGGAATGAAACGTTGAGGCTGACTAGCTGTTTCTCCCCCTTGCACAGAGATGTCCATTCACTACTGCCAAATTGTTTTTTATTAAGCAGGGAGCAATGCTATTTACTGCTCTGAATTGTTGCCAGGTTCTCAGATTCCCATTTCCTTAACTTACCTCAGGGCACCAGCAGTTATGTCTCACCCTGCTCCTTACATTGCTAACCCGTCCCATTCCCATCCCCTACAATACATTTTTTACTTCAGTTTATGAAAAGTAGCATAGAGAACTAATGCTTCAGTCACAGGAAACTGAATTCCTTTCTCACTCAAATCATAGAAGACAAAAAGGTAAATGTGCCTGTCCTGATGGACACAGTTTCCTCTTGCATAAGCAGAAACTTGATGTTAATTTGGCTTCCCCTGAAAGGTTTTAAAGCTAATGTTCTTCTTCTCTTTCTCATTATAGCAACAGTACCATCTGGTTTTAAGTTAAACCTGCAGCCTAGAAGCCCCCAAGGAACACCAATATCCACAGTTCTGTGCAAAATAGAAATTAATAGGTCTATTGGATATATATATTTTAAGAGTCCCATCTAATAACAAACTACATTCTCATATGTATAGAGGGTAAGTCTTACATACTTAGAGGAGTGACAAATAAATGAATGCCACAAAGGAATTCAGTGCTGGAGTCTGTCCCCTGTCTGTTTCATGGTAGTTTCATGCAGATGTTGCCACTCCAACATTTAAAACTGTATTAGACTTTTAGAGACTGACATTGCCTCTCAAAACAGTACTTTTGTCCCCAACATATTTCTTGCTGAGATCACCTAAAATTGAACCCACCAGTCCTACTGTGCACACTTCCTTCACTATCCAGGTTTCTGTATTCTGAGCCTCAACAGGAGTGCATATGTCCTTTACAATGCCAGGGAATGTCTTCCCCAACCCAATTTTTAGCAAACTCTGCCTGAATTTCTTAATATTCCAGACACATGAATTTACCGTGTATTTTAAATTGATAACAGTAGTCTTTATTTGTTTATTTCCCATTTGTTCAGCAGTGATTCATGTGTCTACATGGAATTCAAGAAGGATGGAATTAAAAAAAGAGGCCATTACTACATTTGAGAGAAAACCTTGAATTAAAAGTTCTAAAAATGGTTCAAATTCTTACTTCTGGCTAATCTTCACAGAATTAAAAAAAAAAAAAAAGCAATTCCTAGAGTGGAGGTACTAAAGTGTAAAGGAAGACACTTGACCCTTGGAGACTAAAGTTTTAAGTGTGCTCCAGAAAGAAATAAAGAGCTTAGACAACACATATACACACTTTTGTAAAATTTTAGAAACATAATAATGGAAAATAACAGAAAAGAATAACAGAAGGTAAAATAGTTTGACAACTCTAACATAGTCAGAATATAAAAGGCTCACAAACCTAGCATATTTTGAGTTATGTATCCACTTGTTTGTATTAAAAAAAACAACAAAAAAAAACCCAAAACAAAATAAAACCAACAAAAAAAAACCCCAGAAGTGGAGAACTGCTTACAGTTTCTACTAGCTAAGTGTCTGTGCTCGTATTTTTTCTTGGCCACATAATTTATTATTTTGCTGTCTTGGACTGTGAATTAGCTTTTGAATTCACTCTTTTCAGCCAGCTTCACTGTTGTATCCATGAACAATACCTCTTGCTTCTACCTCAGTGAGTTATTAAAAGCTATATGCTATGACTAGATAAGGAAAGATATTCTCTGAATAAACAGAGAATAGGAATAAAGTGGCCATTTTAAATAACTTCTCAGCATCATGGTCATGGAAGAGTAATCTGATGATTCTGTCTTCACAGGGCATAGCACTGATATGATGTGAGATATGTGTGGGCGTCCTAGGGCAAAAGATTACTATTATTGCAATCATCATTACTGTTACTATTTACTGTTGTTTAATTTTTAACTTCTGTGTGGTTTTAACAGACAGATGGAAAATCTCATTCCTTAACCATTGTATTCAATTAGTCTTTAGAGTAGGAACTTGCATAAACTTTCTTAAAAGTACAAAATTTTATTAAATTTCTCATTATAGATATGTTTTACTTTGTAGACAGCATAGGCAGAATTAAGTAAATATGCCTAAAGGACCCCAGCTCATTGCAAGGAGGAGAAGGATATCTCCTATCCTAAAGATAAGGACTCTTGTGTCTTGATATCTTGAAGCCAACCATGAAGATTAAAGAGCACTCCTAGGCTATTGAGATATATCAGCATCCTAATCTCTGCAACATATCTGTGAAACCCTCCATGCACATCTTATTTAACAACATGGACAGTGGGATTGAATGCAAATTTTGTAAATTTGCCAGTGACATTAGGCTGCCTGGTGGGCATCAACATGCTGGAGGGAAGGGATCTCATCCAGAGGGGTTTACCCAGAAAAAGCCCCATTTTGTATGGTTATTTTAAAATCCAGATTCAATCAAGACAAAACCGAACAACTAACCACACAAAACACACCACACAAACAAACAAAATGAGAGAAAACCTTGCAGGTTCTCATAAAACTGTTTCAAAGCATTAAGAACACCTTGCTGAATGAAATTTCCATGCATAAGCAGCATGTTCATTTTTCATATCTTTATATTTAATTACACTCTGATAATGGTACAAACAATGGGAGATAATAGCAGTACTTGCTGCAAGACAAAGACACCATTTTTCATTAAAAACAAAGTGCCCATTCTGCACAGGAAAACACTTTTTGTTTAACATAGAAATTTAACTGCAATAGCACTAGCAATTTTTAACATTGATCAAAAAATGGGTCTAAAGTTGGCTTATGGAACCACTCATGAAAATTAGCGAGGTGCACCATGCACCTGCAAATCTCTTAATTAAGTTTTTGGATATACCTCCCTTATCCTGTTTATTTAATTTTTTTTTTCAGAAATGATCATGCTATTTTATGGGATTTGCAAGTGGCACTTAGAGTAGGAATGGAATTCAAACATCCTCACCTTCTTATTTCTGCACCAAATGTACATCTTTACTTAACATTGGATCTTCAACAATAACAGTAGTATTGTATCCATTTTATGTTCAGTGCTTGCCTGCTTACTTTTTCTTCAGTTGAAAGTTTTGGTGGTTTTTTTGTTTATTTTGCATCTTTAGTTTTCTAGCCAGTCTTTTTCATGGCTGCAATTATTTTTTTTTCTTTAACTTTTTTAATTGATCAATATAATGCTGTTTTGTGTTTTACTTCTTTTTATCATTTGGATTGCATGCTGCGAAACCTCTGAAGTTATCTCTATGGCAATGACAACCTACTCTCTATGCAGCATTGGCTATTTAAAATACACTGACTCTTGCCTGGTATTTCTCTGAAGACTTTCCCTATTTTGGAGCAGGTTATAAGATCAACTTTATAGTACCAAAAATTTTTTTTTTATTTTTCTTTTAATTGCAAGATACGTTTTTCTCTCCAAACAGAATTGTTTAATATAATTAAAATAAAGACCAAACTCAAATCCAGCTGAAACCTCTTCTTTATTTTAAAGTTAATGTCTGTTTCTTTGAAGGGAGTGGCAGAAAAAAAGAAGAAGCAGGGAAATTAGAAGAGAGAGTGAGAGGAATAACTGAGTGAGAGGAATATAAAAAAACATGTAAAAATGTTATTAAAAGCAAATCACCCACTTATCAACCTACTTGGTCTATTTCTCCTGTGCTTTCAATTTAAAAAGAAAAAAAACCCCAAACAATCATCCAATCAAACAGAAAATCAGAACAGACTGATTCTATCAGACCTGGGTACAAAAATAACAAAAGTTACTAGATCAAACAATTTGTATTAAAATATAAGCCATAAAGTGTTTAAACCAGATGTCTTATGTTTTTGTTAAGATCAGAAGATATTTGCAGTGTTGACCTCAGAAAATGAGGAGGCTGTGGACCAGCAGCTCGTCCCAGAGAAGAACTGAAAAGGCTGTGGGGACAAGAATTATTTTAAGGCATGCAGTAATTTGTGGTTCAGGAAATGGATTTCTCTGACCAGTTTGACTGAATTAACAACTGTTCAAAACACTTGTTCAGGTAACCCTTCTTTATGCAACTTATCTTTTATGGCAACTGAGAGAGAGAGAAACTCATGCTTTAGTGAAGCTCTTCATTCATCATAAGGAGACAAGGACTACTTGATGCCCCTTGAAAGTACAGTATTGAAATCTAAAATTAGATAACATCGTGGGGAAAGCAATTACATTTCTTTATTAACTTGACAGGGATTTTTCCCTACACTGCAAAGAATGCAGCTGTCTTGCTAAACATACCTGAAGGAGTTTGAAGAAGGGTACATGGTAAGGCACATTTTCACCAGCTATGACAGGTACTTGTAAAAGTGCAGTTTATTTTGTGTTTAAAAGACAGTGGTTCACAGACCTCTGGGACAGATATTTGCAGTGTTACATTTGTATGACAAATACATTTGCTATAAGGAGTTACTACAATTGAAGAACAAAATTTAGTTCCATTATCTTCCCTTGTTGTAAGACATTCACCATAATAAAAATATTAGACTTCCATAATTAAATCCTACTTAAACTAGGACTTTTCTTTCATATTTTAAAAATTAAAATAAAAACATCCTTCATTTGAAGAAAAAAAAATCCCGTAAAACTGCCATAATATTTTGTATTCAATTCTGGTGGCTACTTATTATCTTAAAAAAAATTGCCTATACATTTTAAATGTAGTCAAACTTTGTCCAGCAGTAAATCCTAGTACATTAAATTATATGTTTAACTAATAAAACAAATATCCTCCATTGTCCAAATTTTTTTTTTCTGCACAAGTACTTCTGGATGAGAATCAGGTTACCCCTTGTCTTTCTCCTGGCTAATGTTACCTGTATGTTTTGGTGTTTCTGCCTGATATTAAAAGTTTAAGCTGTACAGGAACTATAATGCTCCAAGAAAAAAGGAATCAACTTTATGAGGAAAAAATCCCTTAATTGTAGGATTGGATAAGAAATCTTAGCAAGTTTCAGTCTTGAAACGTGATTGAGACCAGGCACTCTTCTGAGTAGGAAAAATAACTCGTTACTTCTCACATGCAATTTTTAATGAAGTATTAATTTATATGAAATAAAAATAGATAATTTCAATATGAATTATTGAAGAAAAGCTAGTGGAATGAGCTCCTGAAGACTAATTAGGGAAATTAGGGTAAGCAATAGAATACCTTGAATTCATTAAACAGCAGCTCATACCCTGCATTCATTGGGCAGTTCAACACAGCTGCTTGTGCATTTCCTCTCCCAGTGGGGGAGAGAATAAAAAAGGCAAAAAGCTAGAAAACTCTTGGATTGAGATAAAAACAGTTTGATAACTGAAGTAAAAGCCGTACACATAAGCAAAACCAAGGAATTAATCCACCACTTGTCATTGTAGGCAGGTGCTCAGCCATCTCCAGTAAACCTGGGCTCTATAACATGTAACAGAAGGTTGGGAGGACAAACAACATCCCTCTGAACATTCCCCACTTCCTCCTTCTTCCCCCAGCTCTATATGCTGATCATGGTGCTGTATGTTGTGGGATACCCCTCTGGTTAATTGGGGTCACCTGTCCCAGCTGTGTCCCCTCCCAGCTCCTTGTGTAAAACCCCATCCCTCTTACTTGACAGGGTGAGGAGAGGTGCAGAAAAGTCCTTGCAGTTGTGCAAGTGTTGCTCATCAGTTATTCTAGTCCTGTTCACCATGGGGCTCCCCCTGAGCTCCTTTGCCTTTGTGTCCTTGCTGTGTTGGGGTGCCCAATGCTGTAGGCAGTATCTAGACCTGCTGAAGGAGGAGTGCTGCATTTCATTTAATGCATCCTGAGATCAGGTTGGTTGCCTTCCCTGACAAAGCTCACGGATGGCTCATGTTCAGTCTCACATGTGCTAGGAACCCCATGGACTTTTCAGCAAATCTGTGTCCCAGCTTCTCCATCAAGTATATGTATCATATATGGTTATAATTTATGAATCTATGAATTGGTTATTGTGAGATAAAAGGGTACTAAAGAATAACTTCTTTTAATTGCTTTCCAAGGTGACATTGCATCTTGCTAGCTTTTCTCTGGTTTCTGATATAACTGTTTTGAACTTGGAATCTATCCTTGTGAAAACTAATCTGCAGTGCTTTTAATAGAGAGCTATAATTCATCATTTGTTCAGTTCTATTCAAAAGAAGTCTGCATAATAGACTTCCTTTTTTCAATAAAAAAATAAAAAAAAATAAAGGCAAAGAAAATTCCACTAAACATAGAAAATACTGAGTTAGACACAAGTGTAAGGCAAAATCCTTACAACATTGTTTTTTCCCAGCAAATTTCTTCCTCCTGACTTACTGGTTCTTAAATTTAAGTGAATTTAAGAATTGAGAGTTGTGAGTAGGGATGTTTTAATATACATTTGTTATATTTACTGAGAAGGTTCATCTGTTGTTTAGCAGTTGCATTACAAGACCAAATGCATTCAGTTTTGGATTACAAGTTTTAGGCAGTTTCCTCTTGTACTGTACTTCAGCTATTGATCTGCATTTCTTGTTTTGCTGCTTTCTGAGATTTGAGTTTCTTTTTGTATGTTAAGTAATGAAATAAGTTTTTACTCCTGCATAATCCCTAAGATAGTCTTCTACATCTACAGTACAGCACAGTTGTGGTTTTGGCAGGGTTTTTTCTGTATCATTTAACATAAATTTCCCTGTGCTCTCCTCTAACTTCCTTTATTGTGTCTTCCCAGAATATACAATCCAATTGTTAGTGGTTTTCTTTAATTTTGAAGACCTTGCAATGAAAGCATTTGTCCCTTATTTGATTGTCATATCAGTGCCAACAACTGCAACAACCGAGGCTTGAAACCATTGACATACAGGGAAATGTATTTGCCATGTACTGGAAGCACAGCAGTAGAGCACAGAGCCTTTGAGAAGTGCAGACCTTGCAAAGGAATGCATGTTAATTGACTGCATTTCTTTGAATCACAAACTGCATCACCAATTCTGGCACACTCACAGTAACCAGAAACGGCTGAACTATGGGAGAAGGACTACATATTTTAAGCATTTTCATCAAATTAAGAACTTGATACTTATTTTTTTTAACATGATTTGTCTAACATATATGAAAGTGACAAAATATTATGGCACTCAGCAGAGCACAGCTGGGTGCCTGAGGCTACCTCACTGAAACAAGCCGTCCTCTCAGTCCAAAAATTTACCAATGCCAAAAGTTCACCCACAGGGGTGTCATCTGATTTGCTATCTCAAATACAGCATGTTGAAACTCTGATAAATTTTTATGTGGGATACATTTTCACCAGTTATTCACCCAGTATTTGCAACAGAGAAAATTCAACAGTGAGAGGCACTGCATTCTGCGGCAGATGCTGCTATTTTGGATATACTCAGCACATTTCAACCTACTTTAGTATTCACAACCAATCACTGCTATAATGTGATCTTTACATGATGCTTGTAGCACTCATATAGCTTGTTAAGGTGCTATTTACAATCCAGGCACTCTTGTCAGATGACACCAGCATTTCCTAGCTGATAGACAAAGACCCATCACATCTGTAGTCTTAACATCCTTCCTTTTCCTCATTCCTTTAATCTTAAAAGACATTTCCTCATCATAGAATAATTTGTCTGATTGCAGTACTTAGAGGATGAATCCTATTCATCAGCTTCATTCCTCTTTAACAGAATTGCCAAGCCTCCTGTTGCATTTAAGATGTTCAAACTGAAGTACAGAGCCTATGAAGAAAAATTATCTGATAGCTGTCCAAGTGGTACTTGTTAAAAACCTTGTCCCAGTTCTCATGTTATTGTTGATACTGATGTTCTGATTAATTTGCTTCATTTGACAGTTCATCAGCATTTGCTGAGCTCTTACCCTGCTGTTTTACATTAAGGCTTTTAAAAGCCCATTGTAAAGATATTGAAAATAAAAGTAACACCCAAATATCAGCCGTTGATCACATATGTGGAATTTCAAGTAAGGATTTGTTGGGGCCCCCCGGAAATTCTGAGTATATTAGCTTATTTGTTAACAACTCTACTCACAAAAAGGAAAAGGAAGAACTACTCCTGATTAAGTACTTAACTTCCTTTTCCACACTGAAGAGTAATTGGCATGATAAAATTTATGGTTCTCTTCCTCTTAAGAATCAGAAATTAAGAGCCCTTGCTGCAGAAGTACTATCAACATGAGAAAGGAAGTTTAGTACTCTCTTAGCTCTTTAATCCTAACAGTTGCTCAAATAGTCTGAACCAGATACAAGTATTACTGCAGAGAATACTTGTGAATCTCTAGTGAATAATTGTGCACAGTGATGCCATCAATGAAATAAGTGTTGCAATTTTCCACAGAAGCTTACATTCCCTAAGCCCTAGTGGTTTCCTAAAGAACTACACCAATCCCTCACACCTCCATCTCTACAAGGGCAGTGTTGAATTTTCTCTCTCACAGTCACTTTGAATTTTTGTCCCTGCTACTGAGATTCTACAACAGCTCCAAAATCACACTGTATAAAATTCTGAGAAAGGAAATGTCACTGACTTCAGTTACTTAGCATGTGTTCAGTGCTCATGCAGGATGCTTACAGAGAGGCATCAAGGAGAGAAGCATGAAAGGCAGAGACATGAGTGTGAAATGTCCTGGGGCAAACACTGAGATGCCAGAAAAAAAGCAAGTGGTGTCAAGGTGCTGCTGTGTACAAAAGACCGGTGGTGTTTGTAAGAAAGGAGGGCACCCTGTGTCATTGTGAGTGTTCAGGGTAAGGAACGGAAGGCAAGAAAGGGAGACATCAAGGCCATTTGGAGAGCAAGAAGTGAAGCAGAGCAGCAGAGAAAAAGAGCATAAAAGGGGCTGTTGGGGTGTAAACAGGGGCCTGTCAATCCATGTGCCAGCAGTGTCTGCAGCAGACAACACAGCATCTCCTACCTCACCATTAGGCTCTCTTTTAAATGTTTTCCCTACACAAAGGCTCCTGAGTGGGAAGGCTGAGCACCCACCTGGTTGTGCAAGTGTGGGGACATTCTTTTGGTGTGTGCATGTAAAGGTGGGCTGTTCCAGCAGATGGAGTGATGTAGGAGAAGGGAATACAGGTGACCTTGCCCTGGTAAGTAACAGCTGTGTTAATTATCCAATACAGCCTCACCCCTGCTGAGTCACAGCTACAGCCAATAAAGATAGGTGTGCTAAAGGGGTGTGGGTGAGGGAACTCATCATGGGGAATTATGAAGGAGGAAGAACCTTGATAAAGAGGGAATGAGAAGATGATGAAGAAGAAGGATCCTGGGGAGAGAATCCCTGCTGTGAGGTCAGTCTGGATCTGCAGTTAGAGCCTGTTGTTGGAATCTGCAGTCACAGTCTAGCTGGCTAAAAGCCTGCATTCAGAAGCTGCAAACCAATCCATGCAGTCAGAGTTTAGCAGGAAATAAGCAGCAGTCAGAGGCTGCAAGGGAAACCCACAGTTGGGGCTTGTTGCTGCTAGAGTCAGTGAAATAGCTTGAGTCGGGATGGCTGAGCTGTAAAGAGGAATAAACCAGGGCCCTTTCATGCTGTGATAAACAAGGAGTCTGTGTCTTGTCTCATTTCTGCCCTTTATTAAGAGGGCTGCTGCAACAGAGTGGGACTGCAGCTAAAGAAGATTTTAGATATAGGTGCCCATATGATACCAGGGACAGCGACTGTGTAGGTGGTCTTAAGTACAATTCCTTGAGAGTCCTGTCATACTTATGTTTATGCATGCATTTATTTTATACTAACAGGCCTTCTTCCTGATCAGTCAGCAAAAGGAACAGGAAGAGAGCTTTGGTCCACTCATGTCTGCCTTCCAGCATTTCTCTCTGTGGTTTGCCAGCAGTGAAACCCTGGGGTGCTGGCAATACATATGCACCCTCACTGAGGTGGGACCCATGGGCAGGGAGCTGTGCAGCTTCACCTCTTTCCTGCTACCTGATTTGGCTACTTGTAGCAAACACTGTTTATAAATCCTTTTTAGTCACTAATTTCACAGTTTAACTAAAAGGAAAAACAGGCACTTCACAGTGATTACTGAAAATTGAACCAAGTCCCATCTGTGTGTGCTACTGCCATGGTTAAAATGCTTGATCTAAGTATGGGTTTAGATCTTACAGTTGAGTGATTTTCACTCCTTTATTCAAGGAATGAGGGTGGGGTTTTTTCTTTGTTTGTTTGTTTGTTTATTTGTGGGGTTTTTTGTTTGTTTGGGGTTTTTTTTCCTCACTGAAGGTGCTAGCACAAATATACCTCTTCTTCCCTGAGCATATATTCTAATTATTTACCCAGGAAATTTCTGACTATTTCTTCAACTTCTATTGGCAAATGACTCAAGCAGAAATGCCAAAGTGCACAAGCCTTAGCCATAGAAGTAAAGGAGGACAAGCAAGAGAAAATGAAAAATCTACAGGGGTCCCCAAAATAAATAGGATTCTAGTATGATTCTGCAAATTGCAACTAATAGTGAAGGGTTTTTTCTGGTATGCCAATTTCTTAATGTTGGACAGTGAAGCTGGTGAAGGGTCTATAGAGTAAGTCCTATGAGGAGTGCCTGAAGGGGCAGTGTTTGCTTAGCCTGGAGTGAAGGAGGCTCAGGAGAGAACTTTTCTCCCTCTACAGTTACCTGACAGGAGGCTGTGTGTGAGCAGGGGTCAGCCCCTTCTCCCAGCCAGGCAGTGACAGGACAAAAGAACATAGCCTCAACCTGTGCCAGAGTTGGTTCAGGCTGGACATCAGGAAGAATTTCTTCACTGAAAGGGTGGTCTGGCATTGGAATGAGCTGCCCGAGAAAGTGGCGAAGTCACCATCTCTGAAGGTATTCAAGAAAAGACTGGACATGCCACATAGTGTTATGGTTTAGTTTACATGATGGTGTTTGGTCAAAGATAGGACTTGATGATCTTAAAGATCTTTCCCAACCTCAGTGACCCTATGTTTCTACAGCTCTAAATGTGGCCAGAACCTCAGTACTGTAAAATAGAAGTGTGCAGATGGTTGAATATAAAAAACAACATAATTGTGGTAGAATGAGAGTTGTGTCCCTATGAAAGCATGGTGCACTGGTTACAGAAACAGCTGTTTAAATAGCATGGGAAGGAGAGCCACACAAATACTCTAAATTACGGGTTAATGTCACTTAAAGAATCCCCAGCAAAGGTGTCAGCAAAAGCAGGTTTAATACAAAAATTAAAGTATAACAACATTTATTGGCAAGGTTCATTCTACTACTGACTAGATGGTTAAAGCACACAGAGAAAAAAAATACAAACCTAAAATAATGAAAAAATCAATCTAAAATGAACACAAAATTATCTACATGGAGGCTGGGGTGAGAGGTGACCAGGAAAAGGGTAAGGATATAAAGAAATTCGGAAGAACCAGCTGTTGAGGCATAAGGCTCACGGTGGCTTTGATCAACAAATTAGGTCTAAAGGTTTTAACAGTACTTAATCAATAACCTAATAAAACAAAATGAACAAAAATTCTTAAAATTACTGTATCACCACAGTAACTCACAGATAAGTGTAACTTATGACTAACATACAGAAGAATCTGAGACAGCAGCATTTGTAGCATGTTTGATATAGCTTATCCACACTCACATGCTCACAGACCTAAATGAGTATGGAAAAATACACCTCTGAAAAATTTCCCCCAAATCCAGTGAAGTACTCCTTTTGGATACCTTTGTATCTTCACAATGGGTGAAGAGTTGAACCTCTAAGAGTGGGGGTACCAGCCCCCAGCTCTCTGTTAGCATTCAGCAGTGATCCTCCAAGTATAGCAAACTTGAGAGTTTGCTGGCTCTGAGAGAGGTCCCACTCAGAAGGTCATCACTGGTTGCATCCTACAGCCATCCAGGAGAGCTCAAAGGATCACTTAGGAACACATTTGTAGACTTTTCAAATAGGTCACTAAAGTTGGCTTTACTAAATAATTTTTCATGGTGGATGCAATTTGGGTTGGTAATTGTCTTTTAAAGTTCAATAGCAAATATTGCACTTGGGTTGTTATGCAGACAAGAAAAGTAAGTTTCCAAAACTGTTCATTAAAAAACAGGAGCTCGTTAGAGAGCGTGAGTTCTGAGGAGCAGACAGTGTTTCTGATAAACTCAAGAGGAACTTAGTCTGGGTGTTGTTGATCAAGGCTGAGGCCTAATGAGTATTTCCGAGATCACAGAGCATCCCAAGGAGGAAAGGAGGGAATGCACCACCTTTCTAACGATCATCCAACATTTTGCATTTCTGACTGGTCCAAATCACACTATGTAGCATAACACCCACAGAGCCATGCAGTTTTTGGTATGAAAGAAAAGATGGAGTGAACTAGTACTCTCAATCATTACTTTCACACACAGATGGGCCAGAACACTAAGGTTTTATAGTAGCTACAGTTATTGCATTCAAGAAAAGGTTGGTTTGACAATCAACCAAACACCTGGCAGAAGTTAAAGCATGTGATATTCAGCTGTCCCATGCTCAACTCACCACAGAATTGCTTTCTTTCACCTGCACTTGAATATTTTCATAACAATTGAATGCTTACTTTGTTCTGAGATTGTACTTGTAAATGCACTTCACTTTTAAAGTTCTTATCAACACAGGATGCTCATGATCACACTTGTTGTGAGTCAATTCTATAAATTTATTCTTTTGTTGCAGTGTATTTGTGACTTTACTAAATGGAAGAAACATTTCATGGTGAAAAAGTTAAAAGGTTCTGGAACTGTACTCAAAATAGAAACTAGATAAACTGGTAAAACAAGGAATTGTGTTAACTTTAAACAGAAATTAAAAATCCATGTTGTTAGCAACCCTCATGAAAAAGCCACATCAAAATGAAGCAATAATTTAAAGACTGGGAAAAAGATAAAATAATTTAAATATCTCCTCATATGTTTGAAGGTAATAGTTGAGAGTAAAAAGACCTGGCAAAAATCCTCCTTAGGTAAAATAAAATAATGTTTGGGTTACTACTATTTGAAGTAAGGTTCATATCTATATCAGCTGAGTTTAGAAAGGAAATGTGATATTATGCAGGTGAGATCTTCAGTGAAGGGAATCTAGGAAAAGACTTTCCAAAAAGTCTTGGGCTTCTGGCTTTAAAAGTAAATGTGCAAAGGTATGTCTGAATTTTCTCCAAGCAAACTGCCAAATTTAAAGAAAAAACCTCTCAGGTTCCCAGAGATAGGAAGAATGACAGAATGCTTTCAAAATTGTTTTGTGGGTCCATGGATAGAAATCCCTAAAGAATAATTTCTACATGTAACTGTAGGTTTCCTCCCTCAGTATTTTGTAGTAAGGTGATAACATTTCTTATACAGTGGACTGTTGAGCAAGCCACAGCTGTAGACAGGTGGAAAAGTCTTTTTTCTCTGTAGATAATCCCAGTGAAGATTGAATCTGACAGCTGTTCTGAGAATATTCAAATATGTGAAGAGTTCAACGGCAAGAAAAAAAAAATACATTTCTTATTAACTCAGCCACCTGGAGTAGTAGAACAAATGAAACAGATGCTTAAACCAACACTAAAACAACCCTGGGAAAATAACCAGATGAAAAAGGAAAATTGGGATTTGATGAATCCCTTAGTTCCAACAGCTTCAAACCTTCCTTGCTACTAACAGAAACTCCCTTTGAGGAGTTTGAGGCTGAAGTATACACAAGACAGGACATGTGATGTGGTACAAGTGCTGTCAGATACATGGATTAAAACACTATGTAAACACTATGTTAATTTTGGAATCAGGCACATTTTAAAGTAGCTATTAAATTACAGGAATACAGGACTAGAGCAAAAGCTTGTTTTTACAGGTTTCAGAGAGAGAATACCTGGGAGGGTGGTGATCTGGGGATGCAATTAGCCTATGCAAATGCTGGACATAGGCTGTGTCACAAATGCAACGGGCTGTAACCAAACTACAGGCAAGGTCAACCCTTTTGCAAATTAAAGTTACTGGAGAGAAGAAAGCAATAGATAAGTTTTACCATTCAAGTCAGCTGAAATTGTGCAAGCAAGGAAATTTTTCATGACTGTGGAGATCCATCTCTGGTGTATTCATGCAAAGATGGGATTTGGAAGAAAGGTTAATTTTTGCTTCTTTCTTCTGAGTGGCTTTTAGAGAGCTGATTTTTGTGTCCATAGCAATTTTTGTAAAAATGGAGGCTAACATTTAGAATTACTCAAATGATTGCCATAAGAATAAAAAATCAGAAGTTTTTAATTCATGATGATCTTATTTTAGGAGTGCATTCTTTAATTAAATTTATAGCTTTAAAAAATTAATTCCCATTAGAAAAGTGATTAGATTTGTGCAAAAGAAATTTTATCAAATAAAACTCAGACAATTATATAAAAATGTGAAAAATTTCTACACCTGAGACTTTGCACAATACAGTAAATCTGATTCAGGGTGCAGATAACTAGCACCATTCAGAATACAGTAGAATCTTTCAGAGTCTCATGAAGCGCTGTGGCCTAACACCCTTTCTCTTATAACCTATTTTCTATGCTACAGGCACAATGGAAAATTTAAATGTGGTCACACTTGAGATGGTAGAATATCAGGGAGAATCAATTGGGAGGGTTGTAGTGAGTAGACTGATCAAAATTTTATTTGTATGCTCTTATCCAAAGTTCACTGGCTTTTTTGAGGAGTCTATTGACTTCTGTGCCCTTCAAAAGGGGTTTAAGTGCCTCTTTCTGAGAGATTACTGCAGGATGTTTTGCTCCCCCATGGTAAACTGTTCGATTTTCCATTGAACAGACTTTTGCAACTGGAAGTAAAAATCTCAAGCACCTAAAATATAACAGCATTATTTTGAAGCAAAAGCATTATTCAGAACAGTTCATCAATGCAAAAGCTAAATCTTAATGTGCACATTGGTATTTGGAAAGAAATCAGTCAATGTTAATATCTGTAAAGAAATAGTTTCTGAATTTCATGTTTTCACCTGGGGGTTTTTTAATGATTTTATGATTACACACGAGAGGTCACTTCAAGATGAACTGTTCATCTATTATATTGAAGACTGTATAGACATGGTTCATACATCTTGCATAAAAATAAATTAGTATGCATAAAGATATATAAAAATTCTAGATAAACATTCTAGATAAATGGATTTTCATGCTGTCAAACAGAAGATGAGCACAGTTGAGCTAATATGATCAGTTGCCACAGCTCTCATTGGCCTGTGCACCTTAAATTACAGCTGGGTTCAGGGCCCCTGGCTGCTGCCACTCCTCTTCATCCTGTCTTCATCCTAGGCCCTGACATTAACAGAGTAAATACACACAATCGAAGAGTTACTGCACTCCTGACTGGATATGAAGTATTCTCTTTTGTGGTTCTGTGTGATGGATTAAAACCTCATTCCTCATGAAAAATGGGCTTATAAACACACACAAAAGGCCACAATCTATAAATATGGTTGTTTAATAACTGTATGAAAAGTTTCTGTGATTAAAATTTAAGCAACCTATTTTTTCTGACTTTATCTTTGCACTTCTACTAGGCAAGTCAGTGAAGATCTAATTCAAGTGACGGGGTATAAACAATTTTTCAGGGTGATCGGATACCTAGGAGATAATATTATGGCATTAAACAATACATCTCATTCTCCTTATTTAATGATTAAAATTTGTTATAACAGGATATAGGATAGAATTATAACATTTTGTCATGGTTTTGCCCTGGCAGGCTATGCCAGCGCACCCATGAATGTATATTTCTCAACCATGACTGTGGGGTGTGAGTAAGAACGGAGCAAAGCAGGCCCAAAGCTTGAATACAAAGAAAAATTTTATTAAACAACAGATTAACAGAAATGAAAACTTTCTAGAACATTTTCTCTTCTTCCCAGTTGCCAAACCCTCTACACTCACACCTTTTGCACTTAGCTCATTTCCTTCTAATTTACATACTTTTTACCATCTCAAAAAAAACCAATCTTCCCCTCAGCAAAGAGACAGAAGTCTTTTCTTATCACCACAACCATCCCGAAGGTCCATTCTTGGTGCTCTCACCACCATCTATGGACCTGAACTGCACATTGGGCCTTTTTAAGGATGCTTAGCCAATACCCAAAATTGTGACCTCTCCTGGCCACCCCCATTTTCCCCTGGGGCCAAGGGCTTTTCAAGAACAGAGATCTTTCCCATGAAGACAGAGGGCTCAACCACACCCCCCCCATCTTCTTATCTCCGTTCTCTTCTCTGTTCTCCACTCCAATCCTTTGGTTCACGGCTAAACAGCATCCACCCAGTAATCACAGTTCCAAAAGCATTCAGGTTTGTCTGTGGCTATATTATGCAAGAAAAAGTCCAGCTTCAAAAGCCACTTCTTCTTCTCTGCCCCTTAGAAATCTCCTTCCATCCTCTCTTTAACATTTCAGTCTCAGGTTGTTTCTCTCTTTCAATAACCAGCATCCAAAAAAGACACAATGTCTAGAACGATTCCTTTCTGCTACAAAAGGGTTAAAGCTTTCCATCCTCTTATCTCCGTCCGCCGCTGCCTGTGCCTGTTGCTCACTGCCGTCTTCTCAGTCTCTTCCCCCACGCCTCACTGGCCCGGCGACGAGGACGGCTTCCCCCAGCAGCTCGCTCCGGGAGCAGGTCGTTTGCAGTCTGCCACCCACACGGGGGTAGAGAAGCCCGGGGGAAAAGGGGGGAAAAAGGGGGGGCCTGCGCCTTGCCCCCATCTCTCTTCACCTGCTCTCTCTCTCTCTCGCTGCTTGCATCTAAAGCTTTTCTTCTGGTAAGAGGGGGAAAAAAAGAAAACCCTCCACCCTTCCACTTCTTCAACTCTCCTGTCTTAACTTCTGTTTCTTCCTTCCCCTCCCCCTTCCCCCCCTCCAGCCCGGAGCTGGGGGGGGCAAGGACTCCTCTTACCTCCGCAGCGGAGCCAAAAAGAGAACCTCCCCGGAAATCCCTGGAGTTTTAACCCCTTGTATTATCAGAAGGCGTGGTCTGACCTTTCTTTAACTACTTCCTTTGGGGCATTTCCTTCTAAACCACGACACATTTTAAAGTACTATGGTTTCCAAAAATTGTTTAAAAATGCCACCAGCTAAGTTTTTTAGCCTTGATTGAAAATCATCCTTCAGCTGAGAAGCAGAAGATTCTTGAAAGTAAATACACAAACCCCGATGCTTTCTTTATGTTGTGAAAGAAATTTTACATAATTGTGATCCTATTTTGGCATGAATGGATGGAGTATTGGACACTACACTGTCTGGAAGATTTTTCTGAAATGGTGTTGTCATCCTTGTGATGTTGAAAGACTCAAACTTTCATAGCCTTTTGTGTGAGGCACATGAATAACAAAGCAATATGTGAATTACAGAGGCTAAAGTTGAAAAGGCACAAAGTTCAACAATATCTAGAAAAACTAGTTTACAATTCCAAGCTAATCAGTCTTAAATATGAACTTTCTGCATGTGGACACCTAATTAAGTTTTCGGTGTTTCATTGTATGGGTTTTGTTTTTTAATACAGATAAAAGGCTGTTTTGTGAGATTGGTATTTAACCTTGACAATATCTTTTACTTCTTTCTCCAGAGTCTTAATATATTCCAGGCATCTCAACCTTTATAATTAAATTAAAATTTGAATAGCAACACATTAGTAAATAAATAGTACAGAAATTTAAAAATGCTACTTGTAGACTGTTCATCTACCTAAGCAAAAGTGCAAAAAACTAGGAGCCTGAAAATTTCTATATGTATTCAGAAATATGTCCAGTCTAAAGCAGAAATGAAAATATTTTGCTAGCTTATTTTTAAACTCATTTTTCACAACTAGCTTCAGCTTTCATCTATGCCCATATGGAAGAATACAAGCACTGAGTCTGGTTGTGTTAGACCATATAAGCACTTCTGGTACCTGTGTTGTAACTGACAAGCCTGTGAAGGCCTCTAAGTACACACACAGACACATTATAAGCATAACATTACATCCTGGGATTTGGTCCATCTGGCAGTAACTTGACAATTTGCATGTATTTCAATGTAGTTCAAAGTTGTTCACTGAGCAGTAATTTGTTTTCTCATCTCCAACATATGCAAAGCCCGAGTTTATAAGTTTCAGTTACTAATGTCCTTGTTGCCATGCTTAAAAACAGTAATCTTATACAGGCAAAGGCTTACAAGATGAAGAGGGGAAGTTAAAGACAAACCCCCATATGTAATAAAGAAATATACAAATTAAATAAGCTTCTGTGAAAAATTTTGATCAACTGGGAGTCATTTGAAATGCAGGAGTTTTATCTTCCTACTAGAGGTCAAAAGACCTCCTGTAACAGCTCTTTTGTCATTCTATTGGGGATTTATTCTGTGACCATGGCCCATTCTTTGGGCCTTACTGACAAAATTTTCTCATCAGTGCAGTTTGAATAATGTCGCTATCTAGCAGAAATATCCTAAAGTATTCACTAATTTATTTCACAATGTATAGAGATGGGAAATGATGCCAGATGTTAAATATTACCCACATCAGTAATCTCCATTTGATTGCAACAATGAGCAACTAAGTGCTATAACTGGAATACAGTACTTTTTCCTTCCATAAGTCAAAAGGTACAGTGTGGGTAAAAGTTCAGTTTGAAAATTTTGCATTAGTTTTCAACCCAAGATGCGTTAAAGCAAGATCCTCAATCTGGATTTTATTGTGTAAGAAAGTTAATCTCAGATACACTGTGGAAAATGGCTGAGTAGTTGCATAAAATTAACTGCTTGGAACCGAGTTATGGAGTGCTGAGATAACTGAAACAAAGTTCAGCCTAATTGCATCACACCAAGATATGTGTGTTCTCACACCATCCACGTGAAGCACAGTGTAGCATGAGAATATTTGAACAATAAAATGTTCTATGTAGTGACTGAGAGGTATGATTGTACATGTACTTACCATAGGGCATTAATAAAGACATTTCAGTGTGCCTAGTACCTGGGAAAGATAAACACTTGGGAAAGGTATTCTGAAAAAAAGGCAAAACCTGTATGAGAAGAGACTGCATGCAGACTTTTAAAGCAAATGTTGTTTACAGGATCAAAATAATGAAAAATGTAGTCTGGGACACATAAATTTTATTAATGAGCATATATTATAAAGAAACACAGCAAGACATAACAAAATAGACTGACAGGCAACATGATGATTAGTACACTTGGTCACTTGGAAGTTGCCCTTCAGGTGGTCTCCTCTTCAGCAGCAGCAGACAAATTGGGTATTTGCTCTTGATCCTCTCATTCTTTTAAAGGGTGTCTCTGTGTAACAACCATCTTATTTACTTGTCTGCTCTCCTTAGTATCCACATGGCCAATGCATGGCAGGCAATACAATAAAATAATCTTGAGGTTACCCTGTATTGGTTTTGAATCAAAGCCTTTCATATCAACTTCAAATTAATAAAAATAATAAATAATACAATTAGTACAGATAATAAATTAAAATAATCAACTTTTCATATCAGCTTCAAATTAATATGAATAATATAAGAAATTAAAGTACCAAAATTCAGTCTGATATTTATTTACAAAATTTTAGGGGAGGTAATTTCAGCTATTACACCCATTCTCACATGGATTTTGTTAATTCACATACATATTTTTGCACCTACAGTCAAGATCATCATGGTATGCATGTTCATGTTGCCTATCCAGGAACATTTAGGTGTATTAAAGAGGGTTGTCTTGGCTTCTTCTTGGCTGACAATAATGAAGGCTTGTTTTTTTGTTTTTTTGACAACATTTTAAATACTCTGCTAAAGTCAACAGGTGTTATTAGGCAGTCCTTTGCTTCAGTATGTTACTTACTCCAGTCTCCATAAACCTTAGGCAAGGTTGTTGTTCTGAGTTTTTTGTTTGTTTGTTTTGCTTTTTATATTTCAGTGTACATTTGGAATCTGCACATATATCTGGCTGGAGTTGATTTTCCTGGTAAAGTAACATTATGTACTATAACCTTACTTTCATCTTTCAGCTGTTTAGGGTGCATGACTTCCTGCTGATGAGTTGTTCCTCGTGTGGTCTTTTCAAAAAATAGACCTTTTGATCTTGATGAAAAAACCCTCTGTTTTCCTTGGTTTTATTGCTTATTGCTTAGAAGAGTGCTGCATTAGACTGGCTTGTGCCTGTGAAACTCTATATAGACTTGGCAGTGTTACAGCTGGTTCTGGCAGTGTATTTAAATTGTGTATCAAGGGGAATTTTATTGGTGTATCTTTTTTTCAGCTGATTCAATTAGATTTCTATATTATAAATTATGATTTAGAATAACACCTGGATTTTATTACTAATAGCAGCATAATAAATGGAAGATTTTCTAAGAAATATTGATTGTCCCCCATATCTTCCCCAGCTAGATCCCTGAGGAAAAGGCACTAATAACAACAGTCATTTATAGACAGTTGAAAATGTCTGTTTCTTGAAATGCCCTAAATGATCAAAATATCTAATTGGTCTTTGCATTACAATAGTACTGAAATATTTTTCCAGTCTGTGTTACAGAACAGCTAGTGGTTAATGGGGGAAGAAAACTCTGAAATGAGCAGTTAGTAGAACTTTCCTCTGCTACCTTCCTTTTGCAAAAATTGACCTTTGGCTGCTCTCTCATCAAATCTCTTTATTTAGCAAACTTTGAGTGTAAAAGCACAATTTATTTACAAATTCATGCCAAAAAATTAGGACCAGTTTATTACAAGAGCACTGGGAATTTTGTGGAAAGGTCTTTGAATAAGTTCTGGACAATACTGGAGAAAAATGAATACAAAATTTAAACCATAATCAATTTAATAACAAGAATATAATTATTGGTAGTCAGCATGATTTACCTGAATATAAATATTACAAAGCAAATCTGATTTCATTGTCAGCCTTTATAAGATTATAGATTTGGTAAATAGAGTTGAAATTATGCAGAGTATTTGACTTGATACCGTGTAATGTTCTAATGAAAGGAATCACACAAGTAGATCAAGCAGATCATTGCCTGACAGAAAGGGGAGTTGTTACTCTGTTTGTTCTCTATCATGTTCCACAAAGGTTTGTACTGGACACAGTTCTGCTCAACATTTTCATCAAAGACTCGCTAATAAATATAAATCACTACTGAACAAAATGTGCTGGAAGGTAGACACACAAATCCTACCAGTAGAATTACGGAAAAAGCACAGCTGACTGAACTTAAAACTATGTCTTGGAGCAAAGTAGTAACAAAAATGTACTGTTTGTACTAGTAATACTTTAAATAGCAGAAGTAGAATAGTAAATACAGTTGTGAGATACCAGATTTGTGTGATTCATATCATTGTTTCATAAGATATTGTTAAAAAAGTTTTAAAAGGGGGAAAGGTGATACCTTTGACGAAAAAACCAAACAACCTAACATTAATGAAATGTGAAACATAGTATTCAGTTTGGCTGTCTTTGAAAGTCATAGAACGATAGAATCATTAAATTGGAAAATACCTCTAAAATCTTCACTCTTGTTAACCCAGCACTGCCAAGTCCTCCAATAAACTGTGTCACTAAGTACCACATCCTTTGAATACTTCTAGGAATGATGACTCAACCACTTGGAAGCCTGTTCCAATACTTAATGACCCTTTTGGACCCCACCTCCCTCAGCTGCTCCTCATATGATTTACCCTTTACCAGCTCTATTGCCCTTTCTTGAAAAATGCAAAAATAAGGGTGTTGAACAACCACACCAGGAAAATTTTAGAGACTTTGAGTCTGCATTAATGTTTAGCTTGCTTTATAGGGGGCAGTTTAAAATAAATCTCTTGATTCTGCTCCATCACTGTGCTTTGGATTACGCCACAGGGCCATCTCAGGCTGATGTGGATGGATGTAGTGATGTCAGTTTGTGCTGGGAGTGCAGTAGGTGTGCCAGATGTTACCAAGCACACATCCAGCTCAGAGCTTGCTCAGTGTACAAGTCCCCCAAACACTTGTACAGCAGATGACCCTCAAGAAGGTGCTAACCTACAAATCTAATGCTATGTTCTGCCATAATGCAAATACAGCCAGAGTTAGAAATTACTCAACAACTTCTTTCTGTTTTATCAGACCTTGTTTTCCTCCCATAAAGCTAAAATACACTTTAAAACCTCCCCCCAAAAATGGTCTCTAAGTTTCCAGGCTTTTATTTTCATACCAACGCAAAAAAAAAAAAAATTGCATTTAGTAGCTGGACTGAAATGCAGAGTAGGATATGTTAAATTTTCTACTTGTAGAAATGAAGATTTTCTTAAAGATGCACTTAAAAGATTTATAAAGTTTTTTACTCAATACTGGAAAAACTGGTTATTGGCAAATGTATGACTTTCTGGATAGAAGTGTCATTTTTTGTGGGAAAAAAGCATTACTGTTGGAGTTGTTTATGTGAAGAAAAACCTCTATTTAAGTCTGAGAGCTTAAAGGTTAGACCTTTTGCTCCATACTATTCCCCAGCAATATGACTTTTTAACCACCATTTTTTTTTAAATTACACATAAGCTTACTAAAACCTGTTTGAAAATATATACTTAACTGAAAACAAAAGCCTGCTTTTTCTTTTTAATCTCTTCACATTACAAGAAGAGTACTTTTAAAAAGTATTTTTTGAAAGATATTGAATAGGTTTTTTTCCAGTTTTCTTTGGATAAGATTTCTCATAACACTTGAATATTAACTAACAGGGTGAAAAACAGGTGGGAAAATACCCACCTTTCCTAACACTATTTAATGTTCTGGACAGCAAATGGTGCTGCTGCATGTAGAATAAATAATAGTTAAAAATCAAAGAGAAATAAGATCCATATCAAGAAATTACTGTCCTCTGTCTCAGGCAGAATGTATTTCTGAAACATACTTACAGTAATACTTATCTAGAATACTACTAGAATAATAATATGTACACTCTTCCTATATCATGCACTTAGAGTTTTAAAGAAGCTCTGAAAGGGAAACAAAAACTAAAGTAACATTTTTGTCTAATTTACTCTAAATTTTAAGTAGTTTACGGATGATATGTGAACTATTATTATTTCTCATGTCAATTTGTGATATATCTAAATTCTTAAGCAGTAACAGGGAGATATTAATTAAAATTATCAGCTTACAGTTTCATTAGTCAGAAAACCAGCATCAGTGGTGAAAACAGTGGTAGTATTGTATTCTTATTATAATATTTTAAAATCTGCTATATTTTAGTTTTAATAGTTCAAAATATTACTCATACTTGGCTAATTTAATACTGTGGGTTTTTTCTGGTACTTGTATAAATGATGGTTCAACATCTGAAGCAATTCTGTTTCTTTTATTATGTTCTTACTTTCAGACACAGAACATTGGATTAAGAAATATGTGTGAGTATATATATATATATATATACACACACATGCACTGAAACTGGTGTATATACATATATATATATATATATATATATATACACACCGGTTTTAGTGGTACCAAAACAATTCTCATAGAAAAATGTTTCCTATTAATCATCCATGGTACTTTAGTGTCTTACATTCCATTAATCAACATATTAAGGTATCAAATTCCTATCTGAAAAAGCTGTTATTAGTCTGATATATTTACCGCTAGAAGGGCAGAAGATTTTTCTTTCTTATTTCTACCTGGCCAAACAATGAAGTGCATGATGTTGTTCTCAGCTGTCTAAAAATGTTATTTCTTCACATACACATGTATTTTGGTCTGTGTTGTTTCTACACAATAAGTTTTAGCATTTTTTGATCCATTTTTTTTCTTCCAATCCACCAAATTTACAAATTATTTGGACAACAGAACATGAAGCACAGAAAAAAGCTGCACCCCTTATTCTTTAGTACTCTTCATATCCATATTGTCTGCTCTCTAAATCCACTGAAATGAATTTTTTACCTCAGCAATGGTAACAGATGGAGTCCTTTCAAAAACAACAGGGAAAGAATTGTGAATACCATTTCAATTTTTTATGGCAACTTGAATCAGAGCCATCAGGCACTGAAGGTTCAAATGGAAAACACAACAGTGAAATTCCCAGGAACATTACATCCCTATGAGGGGGAAGTTTTCCTGTTTTATTTTCCATTGGGCTGGGCACTGGTTACCAGAGCAGCAGGTAGGAGAAGCTGTATGATACCAGCTACCAAGCCAGAGATCGTAATCATTATGTAACTCTGAGAAGTAAACTTAGCAAAATAAACTTTATAAGCAAACTTATGAAACTTAGAAGTAGAAATGAAAACCACTATTTTTTTGAACTGTGCACAGAGAAGCAGAAAAAACCATAACACTCAACCTGAGTAGAAAAAATTAGGACTCACTTCTGCAATGCCAGTAAATTAACCTCTAGATCTGCTTCTCTGCACTGTTTCTTTGCATGGCAAGGTAATTTCTGAACTGGAAGTTGTGCATTTCTGCTGTGTGGTGTAGAACAGGTATAGGAGCTGTTCCTGAAGAATACTCCCTAAAATTTAGCTTATGGGACCTTGTCCTGAAGATTATTCTCATATTTAGCCTGCCTGTCCACATTATAGGACTTTCCAGTGTTATCTTTTTACAAAACTGAAAAAAGGATGCATCTTCAATTCCTTTCATTCCACTCTTCCTGATTTTCTCCTTTAAGATTGCTTTAATGAATGGATGCCTAGCTAGCAGAGAAAAAGGCCAAAGTTAATCCCTCAGTTAAAATCCTTTATCTGTTAGTTATTCATCTGATAATAGCACAGAACCCCATTTTTTCTTGGATAGATCATCTTGGGCTACAATAGGAGGGACTGGTTAAAAGAGATGAATACATAAAAGGGAAAAAAGATCCCATAACTACTCAAACCTGTGAAAAAAAACAACACAAAGCTATACGGAATTTCTGCAATGTAGATAGATTGAGCTTAATGTTAGTGCTCTTTCATTTACAGATGATTTCTTACATTATATTTTCAGAGAAAAAGGATTAAATATTCCACTTTGTCAAGGTTTTAAACAGAGAATATCTCCCAGGCATGTTTAGGTATGTTGGTTGAATGAGCAGATAATCACATGGAAGAAACATCTCACAGGAAAAAAAATAACCAGAGATGACCAAAGTTGACTGCTGAGCCTATTCATGAATAAATTACAGTCAAAGTGAATTTTTTACTGAGGAGGCAATCTCTACTCAGTTTCCAGCATACTAGCTTGTGTCTTATTTTATTTGCTGAATTCTACTTGTCTTCCTTTTCAACTATGAATCCTCCCACTAAGAAGTTAATAATGAAATAGGGGTAATAAATAGTGGAAATAACTCATGTTCAATATTTATTCCTATGGAATTGTTGCAATATGTCTGGTTTTTTTTTTTAAGTACATTTTAAGGAGTAAGAAAATCAATTATCCTAGGATAATATTGATAGTGGACATCTCCCTCTCTTTTTAAGATATTTCTAACAAGACTGTTCCTAAAACTATCCTGAGGCAGAAAGTGTCTCATTCAAAGTTCTTTTGACATTTGATGACTATGGTAGACCTACCTTACCTATATTTTAGTACAGAAAACTCCAAAGACTAAAAGTAGCTCAGGATAGTTTTGTCCAAAATTTATGTGTTGGAAGTCAATTCTTTTTCTCCAACCTATTCTCAAAATGCTGAAGGAAGAAACTCTTCTGGAATGAAAAAACAGGAAACTTGATCATCACTCCTCCACTTGCTTCCTCCAAAAAAGTTAATAATTTCTCTGTTGTTAAGGCAGAAATAGAACTGAATAGTCAGCATTAAAACAGAAAGTATTTCTAGTCACTGAGGGAAACTTCCTCTTACTCAAGGAAATAAGGAAATTCATGTGTTTTGGCTCTTCCTGCTGTGAGACTAAGGACCAGTCTGGGTAGATTTTTGTACTCTCTCTTAAATGATATTTGGAAGAGATGGAGTATTGAATAAAGGCATAATTGTTATTGCAGGATAAACAAACAGTCATAGTGATAGATTACAGCAGTTTACATGACAAGGAGAGAGCCAAATTGCAATTTAAACAAATTCTTTAAGCTCACTGCTTAAAGGAAAAAGAGAAAAAGAGAGAAAACATATTACCCTAAATTGGAAGTAAAACTTGTTAAGTAAAGGGAAAAGGAAATTGGGTAAAAATGAGAGATTAACATAAAATAAGCCAGACTTCTGCATGAATAGGAGAAAATAATATGTTTAATTGTTGGTTTACCTTGCTAGAAGACTGCTACTCAGAACCACACTGTGTATCTCGTAAAGGTTGCTGTCCCAATGGGTTACAGAATTAAGGCTTCTCAAGTCTCTGCATTCTTACCCTTCTGAGTGGAGTGAATTTTAACAGAATGAAGATGTCTCCTCAGGAAACACTGAGTTGTGAGTGGCTAACTTCCTCTGATCTAAGGTAGCCACAGGTCACATCTTTTTGTGTAGTTCATTTTAACAATCACATATATCTTGACCACAGATACTATTCATTATAGATAAATACCAAAAAATCTGAAGATAAAGAGGGCATTTGATTGACTAAAATAGCCTTCTGCACCATACAGACTATAGAATTTCACTACAAAGTTTAAGAGTCAGAATAATATTTTCTGGTGTAAGTAATGTGGACTGTATTTTTTTTTTTGGAGAGTCAAAGGACTGGACAAATGAGTAAACCTTCTGATAAAGTCTTCTGTATTTCACTATTTCCCCTTGTCAGATTGATTTGAAAATTTAAATAGAAACACTTTTTGATGGCAGATGGAAATAATATTATTTATAATTTTTGTTGGTATTTATTTGCTTGCTTGTTGATTTGTTTTTAGCCTCTGGCTCCCCAACAAGTCTGTGAGAAGATGCTGAGGATTCTCAGGGCCAGTCTGACAGATGAAGGACAGGCCTCTTTAATAAATGGTGAAGAAATGTTATAGATCAATTTTAACCACTATTATTTCTGTACGACCTTACTTTGAGTTGTGCCTCATCTTTCTTTTGAACCTTTACATGTCACAGGGTTTAGCATAATTACATGTATTTCTCATACCACATTTTTATGTTGTAGTAAGACCTTGATACTTCAGCTACCACATAATCCAGAAGGGCAGGTGCTATATGGCAGGTAGAGTGCTATTAATATTAACACCTGCATCAAAGTTCCCTGAAGGACCTTTGACAGTCAAAACATTCTTTAAGAAATATGGCTTTCATGAATTATTTTAAACTGTAGTTTACAAACAAGTCACTTCAGCACTGCTTTCTAAACTAACAATGGATTGCAATGAAAGTTTGTATAAGGTCACCTGTTATATGAAGTCAGTCCTAAACACCAAAATCTTTGAAAAGTGTTGTAGGTGCACCTTCCTTTGTTGCAAATTCCAGCTCTGTCTTGCTTTATATACCTGTCTAGAGCAATTACTTGGTGAAAAAAGTCATCAGCAAAGGAAGCCTTTACTTGTGATTTTTGTCATGTTTGATTTAGGTTTATATATCAACATGAGAGTTTAGAGGGAAAACCATACTTCCCTTCTCTAACTTTAGGTTCAAACTGATTTATAAAACTTAATGTGGATTTATTTTTGCCTTGCAACTGCAATTTAACTTGAACAACATTCATATAAATACAGAAAATGCTCAAGGTCTTAATTCCAGACACCATGTATCTGGAATAATACAGAGATGTTTCTGAGATTCAGGGATTCTTTTGTTGTAGGTTGACACAGGCTGGATGCCACATGATCACCAAACCATTACTTCCCATTCTCAGCAGGACACAGTGGGACAGAAAATAAGGAAAAAAACATCATGGTTCAGGATAAAGGCAGTGAAATAAAGCAAAAGCAAGGGTTGTGTGCATGGAAGCAAGGAAAACATTCTCTATTTGACATCAGCAAGTTTTATCTGGCTGCTTCCCTTGAAGCAAGGCATCAGCACCCATAGCCTTTGCTCCTGAAGACAAGCATCAGAACTTCTGGAGACCCTGAGCATTTCATATTGCAATGTATTTGAACAAGCTTAGGCCAAAGTGCCCCAGCCAAACTGTCTGTAGTTATTCTCATCAGAACCTTTTGTCAAGGTTTCTAAGACATAAACTGTTCTAAAAGTAATAAAAGAAGAAGCTGAGAAACAGAATACCAAGAATGTAAGAACTAGATAAAGGAGGCCCATGAAGTGATGGACGATAACCAATCATGTTTCCTGGAGGTTGCATGCTGGATGCATGGACAAGATAGAGGGACCAATCAAATTATGCATGACTGCATGAACAAGGGGTTTTGGAATGTATAAAGGTAGTGTAATGTAAACAATAAATGGCTTCTGCATAATCATATTGGTGTGTTATCCAGAGGGCCATTCTCCTGCAATCTCATATTGCTGTGTAATTGGGTACAGGGATAAGAGGTGCAGTCTTGGTGCTGTTTGTTCCATACCACACACATCACCATGGAGAGCGGGGAGCAGTTTTCAACAGGAAATGCTGAGGTGTCAGGAGAGGAACATTTTTCTTGCCCAATCACGGAAGGGAGTGGTTTTGTTCCCTTTAAAAACCGTGCAGGTCCTTTTCCTTGTGGGCTCACTTGGGAGCAGCAGTTACCCTGCTGGTCCCCAGTTGCCACTGCCGGGGAGCTGCCACTGGGATTGCCGCCCACAGGAACAGCCACTGCTGGGTGACACGGGACAAGCAGCTCCACAGCACAACTCCTTTCACAGAAAATAGCTTCCCAGGTTTTCTTTGCCCCTGTTTTCCCTGGTTTCCTGACTGAGGGAGGGTGTTAAACCATGGAAACTCATTTGCAACATTGTTTCCTCATTCATTGTTTCCTCATTCATTGTTTCCTTACATTGTTCTCTGGAGCCGCATGGCGCAGTGAGTGACCCTGCTGCCATCTTGTCTTTGTTTCCATGTGGCACAGGTAATGTGCTTTGGTAGTGAGCACCCTTTTTATGGGTGAACCATCCTCTCTGTTGTTCAATCTTTTATTAATATTGTTGTGTTTATCAAGATTTCTTCAGTAAATTGTAACTCCAATTTATAATCTCTACTAGTATGTTTTCTCTACTATCAAAAGGGGGTGATATGAGTGAATTTAATTTTCCCATTGAGTTTTAAAAGGAGCACAAGAACATAATAACATTACCAAATATTTTGATTAAGTGTTATATAAATGGCTTTTAATCTGTAATTTACTTGCCACATACTTGCCCAGAACTTGATACCGCTTTCTGAGGGAAAAAAAACCCAAACAAACCAACATGCAAAGGATAAGTTAGCTATGCCTTGTTTACATACAGTGAAGAAATAAAATCAACACCACCACTAACACTTGAAGAGAAATAGTGCATTTCAAAATTCCCCTTACATGCACTCCCTATAACTGATTTTTACCTCATTTCTAAGGAGAGAGAGAGATAAAGGAGGTGACGGACCTCTCTGTGAACCTCATCTCTTGGTTTCCTACCTTCTTTGGTCAACTGCATGATTTGGGCCTGTGTTGCACTACTGTAACTTCTTTACAAGTTCCTGGAAAAAAAAAAAAAAAAAGGAAAAAAAAAAGAAAAAAAAAAGGGGAAAAAAAAGTGCTGCTGTGCAGTGTGTAATAAGTATGCCTGCCTTTTCAGCTACAGTTCTTTTTTGTACTCCTACCCTTGTCTGCCCTGTCAGACAATTGGCCTGACACAAGACTACTGGGGAGGGCACAAAGCAGGGAGAAGATGAACAATATCTCAGGCACATCAAGGCTGTCCTTGAATAGGATGCAATGCTGTCCTTGAACAGGATGCAGAGAAGTTTGGACTCTGCCCAAAACACTCATAATCTCAAGAGATCTGAACATCATGGTGTACAGAAAAGTTAATTTATGTTTTTTTTTTCCTGGGAGGCCTGTAGATGTGGATCAATTTTGTCTGAAGCAGGCTAGTTTTACAGATGACTGTATTCAGAGCAAAACTCTCTGAAGCATTTCTATAATAGCTTTGTTTGTAAAACATGGAATTTTTCAACAGAATATGCAGTTCTACAGCGTAAAGGTTTTATTGCTGTGGGTTTGGTATGAACTATATAACTCACAGCTTCACTATTCATCATGAATTTACTGACTTCTTTATGTACACAGCCTAGGAAATGTTTAGGGTTGAAAGATTCCTTAAAAACAACTGCTGTGAACTTTACTTGATCATATAAATTACAAAGGTAGCCAGTAAAGCAAAAGTTATTGAATATTTACCTTTTGCAGGGCTTAGACCAGTGCAGAACTGCTTCATGACAAATAGCTTGCAATAAAGGGTTCAGTTTCAAAGAAAAAACCAAAAAAAATCAAGGGGAGATTACTCAGCAGAGATGAAAGAGAAGACCATTTTTATGATGTATCCCATCTATCTGGCAAGTGTATATAAATCTCTTTATATGTACTTTTTGGACAAGTGGGGTAAACATTTGTCTCCTGCTTGAAGTCACATTAATTTATAAATATTTATATATATATGTGCAGGTGTAGGAGACATGGAGTGTTCAGATACAGCATCTTATTTACAATGGATCCATGACCTCCAGGGCAGCAACTGAAGGCTGGCACTGGAAATAGCATGAACTACAGATGAGGCAACTGGAGCTGAAACATGTTATTCATTGACAAGAATTTGAGGTGAGGCAGCTATTCCACATATACATTCTTTTGTGCTTTCACCTTAAAGCACAGTTAGAATTCTTAGTCTTTGCCAGTGGTGAGTGGAATACTTGCAGTGTTGTCTTTTTTTTTTCCATAGTGAAGCAGAACACAACTTTTTGGCATTCTTCTCTGCTTCTCAGTTATTCACCCTGAACATGGAAAATGCCTGACAGTATGACTTGGTTGTTGTTAATATGATGATGGGATGAAACATAACTCCACAAAAATGGATCAGAACTTTCATCTTGGCATGTAAAATTAGACTCATACCAGTTGTCACTGAAGATTCTTATAGTTTGAAACATGAAATGGTGTCCAAAGTGTATTCAAGGAAGTTTAATTTCAGATTTCACTTTTATTAAAGCTTCCATATTATTCCTGTTGGAATATATCTCAAAGGAGTTATTCCAAGCCACTTTGCATTTTTCTCACTCCCTGTATGGCCCTTGTCCTATTTTATTTCGTACTGTTCAGATATTAGTTACAAAGTTAATAAATTTCTCATGGAATTTTCTACCATAATGTCTCCATGGAATTTCACAGCTTCATAGCCATTTAATAAAGTTTTCACAATGAATATGGAGATAGAATTAATGAATAACAAATACTCAAAAACATTAGTACCAAAACTGTTCAGTAAATTTAAATGTCTACATTCTGATTTTTAGATTATTCTTTTGGCACTTTTCCTTCCCAAAGTATTCCCTACTAAATGACAATTGTTGCTACTAAGCATTCAGCATGCCTGCTAATTTGATTCTTAGTTCTCAGTGGTATATAGACAATGGAAAACATACATTTAGTGTGCATCTGAGAAAATGTTCAATTACATGACTTGCCTGTCATCACAGAGAAAGACCTGAACTGTAAACAGCAGACTGGTGATTATCTGCATTACCTGGGCAAAAATCCTTTTTCCTTCTGCCATTCTTAGCTCATTCACTGCACAAAATCCAATTTCTACAGCAGTTGAGACAAAGTTTATTTCACAATTTTCATTTTGGTATCCTGATAAATACTTTGTGCAATTACAGAGGCATAATCTGTGTAAAAATACCAAGTGACAAGATAATTAAAGACTTAATCTGAGTGCTTATACAAAATATGTTAAATTAGATTGTCAACCCTTGTTACCCATATGAATGGGTTTAAAGTACAGTCTGTGCTTTCCTATCCACTGATTGGTTGCCATCAAATGTCATGAAATAGAAAATTAGAGCCTATATTGCTAAAGTTTGGCCAAATTACAGTGATATGCAAGATATTATGATAAATTAAAGACCACAATCACCACGTAGAATATTAGTGATTTTTCAAGAACACAATATAAAAGAATTTTCTCCCAAAGTTTTCCCACCTCAAAATCTGATAATATACCTCTACTGTTCTCAGGTTTACATTTGGGAAGTTGTTTCATCTCTCTCCCTGTGGAAACCATTATTCATTTTTCAGTTGGATGTTGTCCTCTATGGTTTCTGATTTTGCTTAGCATTCTTTTTTCTTATATCCATTATTTGAGATTTTTCATGGACTCTGTTGTGAGTTGCAAGGTTCCTGTGGTGGTGTGTATCTCATGGAAGGAACACATTTGGGATCAGTGAATAACTGTCATTTTATGACTCAGAAGTTTGTTTTTTGTTTTTCTAACTAGAAAATAAGGTGTTGTACTTATCTTCTAAAGTACTTGCAGATATTCTAAAACATATTGTTTTTGAAATAACTAAGTTTCTAAAACTTGCTCGTGATATTCAAATGTACATGCTAGAGAAAAGAATAATCTCCTTTCTAAGGTGCATCATCTCAAATTAAACAAGGTGAAAGATTAAATAGCTGTATCTGGAGATATATGTGCATGCATGCATGTATTTAATTGAAATACTCTTCCATTGATGGACATACATATTTAAGAACGTTAAGGAATACACCTCATTTCAAAGCCATTCAGATATGTATTTCAAAGCTCTCATTCACTCTATAGCCAAATGTCTATAATGATACTGTTGGGACATCTGCATATGGTTAGTCCATGATGAACAATAATGATTTCATTGTTCTAGTTCTTGCCCAGATAGGTCTACCTAGTTCTTTTTGTTTATTTGTTTTTATTTATTCTATATTGTTTCCTTTTTCCTCTTCCTTTGAGAATGTATAAGTAAATTCTGTTAACCTAATGTAAAAAACACTTCTTTGATTGCTCGTGAGTTGCAACAAATTGACATAAAATTAATAATACCAGCAAAAGCTAAATGAAATTGCCATCATTGTAGACACCACATCCTAGGGAATATTTGGCCATGAATCTCATTTAGTTTCATTGGGAAGAGGTAATAGAAAAGACATTTCTAGGTCTTTTTGTCTTAGAATTTCCTTAATAGTCAGAATTCCTGAAGGTGAAATACATAAATTTAAAATACTGAATACTATTTGGTGTAAAAACAAAACCAGATGCTTGTTCACCACTGATCAATGGCTTTGTGCTACAGTTGTCTCCCTTTTTTAAATTGGTTCCTTCCAAATTCACAGAAATACATTCCATTTGAGGTCTGTCTCACAATTCCTTTCTATTGCTAGTTGTAGGAAATCATCATCTGACTTTTGCATTTTACTGGAATTTACATGGTATATAGCACTAGTCTTATAAAAACAAACCTCTTTGTTGCAATTTAAAAGTATAGAGGTCTCTCACTTCACATGATTTCTGTGTTTTCCATTGAGATGTTCTCACTTTTAGGTCCATGGATGTCTTCCTTGATTCCTACTGTCTGAATTACTTAGAATGCATAGAGATAGCAAGATTGGGATCAATTCTTTATCCAGATGAATGGTGAGGTTTTTGCAGACCGTCCACAATGCTTGAGGAGAAGCTTCCATTTTGATCTCTGACTTTCTAGGAAAAAAAGTTATGGGAAAAAAACCCAAACAAACAAACCCCAAAAGAGAAAGAAAGAAAGAAAGAAAGAAAGAAAGAAAGAAAGAAAGAAAGAAAGAAAGAAAAAAAGAAAGAAAGAAAGAAAGAAAGAAAAAAAGAAAAGAAAGAAAGAAAGAAAGAAAGAAAGAAAGAAAGAAAGAAAGAAAGAAAGAAAGAAAGAAAGAAAGAAAACCCCCTAAAAAACATCCCCCCCAAAAAGGAAGAAAAACCAAAAAAAACCCCAAAAAACCAAAAACCAAAGAAACCAAACAACCAACCCCCCAAAAAACAAAACAAAACAAAACAAAACACACCACCAAAAAACCAAACCAAACATCAAAAAACAAACAAAAAAACCCCCTCACCTAATTAATGTCAGGTTCTAACTTGAAGAAGACCAACCAAATCCTGTCCATTGCTCTACTAACTCACTTTACAGGAAGATCTGCTGTGGCAGTAAGGCAAGATTTATTCCTTGAAAAGAAAGAAACAAAGCTGTAGTTTAGTGAGACATTGCTCTGCTTTCTTCTATTAACAACACATGTCCAAACATTTTGGAAATTTGTGGTTACCCTGGTCATAGGAAACAGAGTTATTTGTGAAAAACAGTGTTATTACTTAAGTCAATATATCAACTTGGAAAAACTAAACAGGAAGACAATAGTCCAACATTTATCATCAAGTGCATATCAAGATATTTAATATGCTTTGATGGAAATGCAAGTGAGTCCTGTTAAAAAAACTGTTTATCTTTTGCTGTTAGTTTATGGTTTCAAGTCTGAATCTCACTGATCTTTTTCACTTGCATTTTTTTTGTGATTTTATCTAAGTTATGTGATTTTTAATCACTCCTGGGATAGTTAGAAATAAAGAATAATTTTGTAGTGGTTTTATATTTTTGAATTTTGACAGGTTTTTTTTTTTGCCACTTCATTCCAAAAGAGAATGTATTCTATAATAGACACTGTATATGTCAAAGAGATCCATTTTTTAAGTGTGGGGGGAAGCTTCCTGAGATATAAAAATAATAGACTGTGAGTAGAAGTGAACTGAAGATAGGACAACTCTTAATTCATCAGTCATTAAGAAGCATTATCTCACTGTTTATCCTTTAAGGGAAACTATGTTTTTCTTGACAACAGTGGCAGGAAAATGCTAAACCCTCCTCTTTCTGTTATTAACACTGTCTTTTCCCATGTCTCTCCTTCCTCCCCCTTCCCACCCCATCCCAACAGAGATACATGTCTTCAGTGAGCTTTTTTCAGATTCTGCAACTGCTGTAGGATGAAGTCCAAGATAGCTACAGAAAGTAACTTGGAAGGAAAATCAATTCTATGTAAAAGAGATGCTTTTGGTTAATTTGAGTACAAATAAAGATAACGGGGAAAATGAAAAAAAAAGAAGAAGAAAGTATGCATACAGTGTATGCAGAACAGTGCATTTCCCAAGAGTTTGCTAACCCAGTCACTTCTAGCTACTGATATTCCTACACTAGCTGATGGAGCATGATGAACAGAAAGGTATGCTGTGAGCAAGTTTACAGAAGAACCCTGACTAGTAGCTCTTCAACAGCACAAAAACTTAATCAAGTCTAGGAAATCTAATCTCCCCTGGCAGTTATTGGCCAAACAGCTTCTTGGCCTGTTTTTAAGAGTGTGGCATTATATTGATATTATATTATCAACAACATGCACATATTTTCATTTCTACTGGCAAGACCTCAGGTTTACATGATCAAAACTTCCAAGACCTGCCTGAACATTAGTTATATTTCTTCTACTAGAAGAGAATTATTATAATAGAATTATATTGCTTCTACTATGCATTGCAAAACCTTTTCATAAATTTCAGCTGGATGGAGATTTTCCCTTAATTTAGGATAATGAGAGGCTCAGTTATATTTTCTGTTTGTCTTTTCTTTTAATTAGAGAAGGAGGAGAGCTGAACAGAGAATCTGCATTCAGAAATGGTAAGTGGAATATGCACTTGCTTTTGTCTAATAGTCTCTCATGTTCCTAAGATGATTTATAATGCAATAAGGATTTAAAATTTAGGAAGCAAGTTTAAAGTTTTAAGAAATACACTGCATTAAGGGATTTTTTTTTAAGGCCTGTGGTCTAAATATAACATCAATGCATTCAAGTTTTATTGACAAGAAGTCATATCCAGTTGAATGAAAGATACACAATTAAATGAAACTGTTACATTCTGAGATTAATTAATTGTAAAGATGTAAAGGCTCAGAATTTCTTTGGATAAAGAAGATAAAAGAAGAAACTAGAAAGCATAGAAAGAAACTAGAAAGTTGGTAGATTTTTGAGCAACAATTTTAGTTAAACAAAAGGTTGCTGCTCTTCTGATAAAAAAAAAAAATACTAAGCCACAAGATCAGCAGTGTAGTTATTACCCTTTAAGAATATCCAAAAATGATATTGACTTCAATAGTGTTTTAAGGCCCAAAAAACTTACTTGATGGGGCTTTTAAAAGGGCTCATGCTTCATGTACTCTGGCTTAGATGGTAAGAGGAAATACTAACAAGACATTCTCAAGAGTTCAAAAAAACTAAAAATATTTTACTGGCAAATCAAAGAACTTTGGCAAAAGGTTTAGAGAAGCATTCAATCAACATAAAAAACTTCTCAACACATTAACTTAGTCCATTCAATTTAGCAAATTCTAAGCCTGTTTGATTTTAGCTACTCAGTATTCCAAGCAGAGGGAATTAGAAGAAGAAGAAAGAGAAAAAGACATAAAATATATAGAAAAGGACATACATAGCTATGAACTCCTGGGTTCCAATGATGTTCAACTGACAGAAATCCCAAGTGGAGGCAGGGTGAAGATGTGTGCGTGCTGCATGTTCAGCCTTAAAATATCCCTTGGCATTCCTGGGCCCTTTCCCCACTTGGGACTTTTGGTAATTTGGCTAGTCAGGAGCTGGGTTAGGAGTTCCAGGCAGGTGTGTGCCAGCAATTGACAGCCACTGCCAGGCTGCAATAGAGGCTCTAGGGAGCTTGAGGATGTTGGGGCAAGGCCCAACCTGCCCCTTCCTCCATGCACATGTAGCCCAAAATATCTTGCAACATCAATCCTTTCCAGTCTCAGTATCTCACAAGTGTGGCTGATGATACGGTATGATATCCTCATTCACCATATGTAAGAGTAGTGTTTTGTTATAGCATTTTATAATTTCATTCTTAAATCTGTAACCCAGTGTTCGCCAAATACAACCATATTGTACAATAAGAAAATTGAGATTTTTTCCATCTCTAAAAGTGTACACTGAAAAATTAAACATTTTCTTAATTCTTGAAGAAAAGGCATCATTGACTGTTGTATCCATGAAGGCTGATGGCATATCTTTCATTATGTAAAAATAAAATTTTCATATCTCATCAGTCATTTACATTGCAGAAGGAAACATACTATACCAGCCAACCTTCACAGGTGAGTTACACCACCCAGCATGTCTGACACCAGAGTTTAAAGTCTGTGCAGCAGACAGTTTTCATAGATATCTTGATTCACCAAGACAAAGGAATATTGTTCACAAGCTAATAGCTCTCTGCTACTTCCCAGGCATCTTTCTTAGGTGTGATGGGACATTCAGATTCAATAATCTGAGCTATCTGCAGTTTGCAAGCAATATAAACTCTTGGGATGGAAATTATACAACCTTTGAGTCTTTAGATTTTGACTAAGCACTCTGCTTGTAGACAAAATTTCTGTGCCCAAGGATGGAAGTGGAGGTTCAGATCAAATCCAAACTGGATAAAACTCTGCTGTATTCTACAATAACTAAAGGCTCTACATCTTTACTGTTAGCAGTTGTAACAGTATTGGTTGCTTGTTATTTTCCTTTTGATAACAGCATTACCATATTTCTCTGATCATCATGATCCTATGCCTTCATTTCAATTTACCTGAATGATACATGATAGTTTGCTGTATTTTCTGATTAAGTCATTCATGCTTTCTCCACAAATGAGGATCCAGCCACTTCTCAGATATACTGAATAACAATAAAAATATGATTATTAATAATGATAATAGTAAGAATTTTGAATGTTATTCACTATTTGGAACAGCCTAGCAAGTTTTGTTCCTCTGCCAAGAAAGTTCAGTGAATCTAAACTGGTAACTGCTTTAATTCTTATCCTGCTTTATTTTTCTACCCTTTGTATTAATTTTTTTAGATTAAAACCAAACCAAAAAGATAAATTAAAGAAAATTTCAGGTGTTTTTGAAACTACTTTTTTAAAAAACATTTTCCCTCACACCTAATTGTAAGAATCCTTTATTTTTAATCATCAGTCTGTGTAAGATTTAAAAAAATTGTCCCTCTGTTTTCTCAAGAGAAAATGCATAAGATATTATCTATTTATATGGAGAGTATATATTTATAGAGAGTTTGTGAACAGATCTAGTATCAGGATCAGATATAAAAATGTAGATTCATCATCACTAGCTCATGTGTGGCTTTATTCAAGTCAGACTTAGGTTCATAGCAGATGGCATCAGTATTTGTGTTTACTTAGGTTTAATCAGAACTGCCTTTTGTCATTCTATAAAATGTGCTAGATGTGTTTCTATCCATATCCTGTAAGAGGACATGTTTTCAGTGCTCTAAGGAGTATTGAAAATTTGCTAAGGCAAACTTTTCTGTCATGTGCTAATATATCATCTGTGGGGTGTTGTAGACAAGTGAAACGAATACTTTTATGAAGTGCATTTATATTACCAGTGTAAGATAGTGTACTGAGTCTGGAAATATTTTCTTCTTCTCTTTCTGCATTTGCAAGGGTTTCAGCAGCTCCAATACCAAGAGTGAATTAAGGATTCAGTAGCAGAAAAGGAACAAGTGTTTGCCTCTACGCTATGCTTCTGGCTGGCTCAGATGAAATTAAAAATAGAGACCACTGCAGCTAAAAGAGCTGCAAATGGAAAACTGATCACGGGATTCTAAAATTCAATAAATCATAGTCTCTGCATTTAGTCTCTATGGCTATAAAATCCTACAAAAATGTATTACTGAGTGCACTTAAATATGCTAGTATGTGGGCAGCTTTCTGGTTCTAAACACTTGCCAATGTTTTGCTTTATTCTTTGGAAAGAAGTAGATGAAAATTTCCCTTGGTTTTTTTGTTGGTTTTTTTTTTTTTTCCCTCTATTTGAGAGACTTGGCAAGTTTGAAATGCATAATTTCTGAATTGTGCACCTGAAGAGGGAAGTATGTAGGTTACTGAGACACTTGTAAAGTATCTTGAGGTGGCTCTAGATGGTGTGAGAAAGTCACTTAGATACAACTTTTAAAGAAGAGATTGAGAAGCAGAAGAGCATTTCTACCTTAAATACTCTTCACATTTGCAGCAATAAAGTAAATGTGTAGTATAGAACTTCTGACTTTAAAAGAGATTGCCTCCTTATCTGGTCCAAAATAACTGTTGATCTGATCTCCGATTTTACTTATTAAAAGATCTGTGAAACTCAATCTGTTCATAGCTGAACCACTGAAAATATGTCTTAATGAACACTAAAATATTTAATCATCTTTGATTCCCCCTCTTCATGCCCTTCTGCCCCTTCCTGTTTTCAAAGCTTTTTCTTGGTTCATAGGGATCTATTTGCAAGAGCGTTTCACTTAAATGAATTGGATAATGTTTTATCTAAAGTTTTAAAAGACTATGCAGCAGAGCATTAGGTGGAAAAAGTAAAGTGAAATTTGAAGTTTAGTGAGTTAAATATGAAGCATGTAAATCTTTTGAACCAGAAAGTTCAAGTAATGAGAAAGAAAACAGTCGAAATATCTTGCAGTCCTCTGACAAAAAGCACTTCCCTACACCACTTTAATGTATATGATGGAATTAGTTATTTTATTTTGGTGAAATCCAGGTGTTCAGGTAGAATCAAATACAGGCAGCACTTACTTAATAGAATTTAAAAAATGACAATTATTTCTATAATTCATATATACTTTTATCTAACATGTAGCATGTATATCAATTTCTTAATATATTCATATTAATGTCCTAATACTGGCATTACAAATTGGATAAATATTGATTTCTAATATTTTTCATTTTTTAGGAAAGAATTTGGACTTCTATGTAACTTCTATCATCATTATATCATAGAATCTTCAGATTTAGTATTTAGTCCCAGAATATGAAACAGTGGAATTATCACAACCTGTTCATTTAATCTGGAAGAGAAGTTACTCCTAGAGAGTGTGAATTCATTTTGAGTTAACTGATTGTAGGTATGTTGTAGAAATGCACTTTTAGACCAGGCAAATATTTTCTTTATAGAGAAAATATGTTTAATTTTACCATAAGATTTAAAAGGAAAACAGCCCTGGAAAGTTCTCTGCAGTCCAAGCTATGATTGGCCATGGGCCAGGGCAGAGACATGGATAGGTCTCTGCTCCTGCCTGTCACGATTTATCTGTTCCTTATTGGGCAGTCTGCCAAGGGCACTGCCTCCCTCATTAACCATATAAAGCCTTACACAAAGCCATTCGAGGCTTTTTCAGGGGTGCTTTACATGGTGCTACATCTCCGCACCTGTTACGGCTTATTTTTACTTTTATTGTATTGTTTATTATTTTCACCTTTTATTAAATCCTTTTTCTGTTACACGGCATCTCGAGGAAGTGGTCTCGCATTTATTAAGCCATCTCTGCAGGGCTGGCCCACAGAGGTTTGATGTGATCTCCACGCGGCTTATTCCATTCTGGCCACGTGGAGAGCATTACATCAGTATGTGAATACCTTTCATGCTTAAAAATGTCTTCATAAAGGCAACATTTTCTATGTTCACAGTCTAAGTGCACCATATAAATCTATTCTATATTAGATTGGTGTGTGCTTATTATTTTTGGCCTTTACCTTTTATGAATCTGGGCATATTTATTTTATTTCAAATTTTAAGCTGGTCCTATTTCTTCAACCTCTTAAGCAGAATATGGGTAACAAACTCCTGCAACAACTATTTCCAGGGGAAATTTGCAAAAGGATTGCCTGGTCCTGCTTTGGAAGACATGAAATTATGGTGAATTACAAGGAATGTATTAGTTTCATAGAAACCTGCTAGTTTTGAAGAAGAACATTTGTTTTAAAAAAGTTTTGGCCATAAAAATGCCATAAAAATTATATTAGGACAATGGAAGAAAAACACCTAAGTAGACTAGTAAGAGCTGATATAATTTGGATTGTATCAAAGGGATATTTTGATATTAGATGAAAAATTTAAAATGTATCAGCTATTTTAAAAAGGATAATAAAGGTTTCTGCCTACAATATACATATATTGTATATTAATTCTTTTTTCTGCATTTGAGTTTGCTACACAAAGAAAAATTATTGTGTTTTGTTGGAAACACTATGACCGAATAGTGAAAGCATTTAAAGATATGATAATGTCTCAATTGTCTACTAGGTTGGTCAAACAGCATTATTATCATAGAACTGTATAATTGTTAAGATTGCTAAGTCCAACCACCGCCTAGCACCATCACCATGTTCACCATCAAACCATGACCTCAAGAGCCACATCAACACATTTTTTAAATGCATACAGGGATGGTAACTCCATCACCTACCTGGGTAGTCTGCTGAAATGATTTACAACTCTTATTGTGATTCTTTTTTCTAATATCTCACCTAAACTTCACTTGGTGCAACTTGAGGTCATTATTTAACTCTGTATAAAGGATGGCTGAAATAAATGTGACTATTATTTATCATTTGGTCTTTAAATTTTGGTCTCCTTGTTTATGCAACTGTATTGAATCATCTTGGTAATCAGAGAAGGGGCCAAGAGCTCCAATTTTCTGACAACCAAACCTATTTCAAAGGGATTTTGCTGTATTGTAGTGAAACTATTTTTGTCTTCCTCATGTTATTTATAAATTTTTCTTTCTATATCAAACAAAATTTGCATGATCCTTTTAAACTCAAATATTTTGGACATTTGTGAAAAAGTTATTCAAAACTGTAGTTTCAGGCACTATTTCGTATTTTCTATTTACCCTCTAGCCAAAGGCAGCCCAGGAGGATACGGAGTTCGTCCTCCTAAAACAAAGATACTTGATTTCTGAGTGTAGTTTTTTTTCCTTTTAGCTGAATTTGTTAATATCTTGTGGTCAACACAATGGAAGCAAGTGTTAGGACAGGTTTTCATGTCTTACATGGAATATGGCACATATTAAAGACAAAGATTAACTGCTGTGCATTTTATACTGCATTTATTTTCTTTCTCCAATCCATTCCTATCCGGTTTGTAGGAAGAGCAAAATGTATGTCAACAATATTTTAAAGTCATGGAAAAAATCAGAGTACTGCTGTTAAGAAGTTCTATTTCCTTGTATTTTCAAATAGGGCATTCATAAATGTTGTCTTTTTATATCAATCACTTTTTCTTTAATATTTATATTTATAATTGCTGTGAAGACTTGTCTATTTCCTTTTTGTTTCTTTCCTCATTATGTATCTTTTTTTTGTCTAGCAAGGTTTCAGTTGTTGCTGTTCCCTGGCTTTTGTTCTCATCTTCTATTTTAGATGATGAAAGATGATTTTAGGATGAAAGAAAAAATGATTAAAGAAAAATTTTCTTGTGAGAAATGAACACAGAAAATGCACAATCTTACCATAAGCCATTTGCCATATTCACAGGTTTAGAGAGTTTACAAGCAGCAGAAATATAAGAAATTAATTTTTGACAAAGGAAAATATAAAGAAGATTTATAAAAGCTCAAGTCTACTTTTATCTTTTGTTGTTACCCAGAATTTTAATTCTTGTTGCCTGTAAAACACTTTAAAACAGAGTAGATCTTAGTTTTTAAAATAGGCTTTAAATACTTTTTGCAAATAACTGCTTCAACTCTTGCCTTCTTAACTGTAATTCTTTAGAAATACTCCAACTGCATATTTCTTTTTCTTAAGTGAAACAAAGCACTTTTCTGCTGTTTTCACTTTCTGGGCCCCATTTTTGCCTGCAGTTTTGAGGATCACCTAATTCTCAGGGTGGGGAGTAGAGCATCCCTACCAGTATTCAAGAATGATTAATCCACAATTTTGCGGAGAATGCCCAGCCCAAAGGTCCACAGCATATTTTGAGGTTGAACAAAACAGTTCCTGGTCTGCAGTCAGCCACCTTGCTTTTGAGAGTGTGAGGGTTTAAGAGTGTGGAAAGATGTCATTCAGTGTCAGGTGACCTAAGTGCCAGAGTACAACCTGAGCACATTTAATTAACTAATGTAGGCATATCATATGACCCTCACCTTCTAGCTGAGGGAGCTTTCTCATTAAGCTACTGTCAGATTCTCTTCTGTATTCAGAAATATTACATTCTTGAATATAAAGCAGCCTGAATGAATGCAAGGATTGCCTTGGAAGTAAAAGGCATTTGGACAATGCTCTTAGGAACATGCTTTACAATTTGGTCAGCCTTGAATTGGTCAGACAGTTGGACTAGAAGATTGTTTTAGGTCCCTTCCACCTGGAAATTTCTATTCTATTCTATTCTATTCTATTCTATTCTATTCTATTCTATTCTATTCTATTCTATTCTATTCTATTCTGATTATCTTCACACTTACCTTCTTGGTGTTTCTTGTCAGTTGTTTACCACTATTTAATGATTTACCAATCTACCTCCTATGAGTCTTGAATTTTAAAAGAAAAGACACTTGTGATGTTTAACATGTCAAATGCAGTGTTGGATTTAGACACCTAATTTCTTATGAGTGAATTTCCAGACCCTCAGGATGTCTTCAATTTTCTGTCAGAGTCATTTGAAGGCTCAAAGCTTTTATATAAGAATTGATCCATAGCATGAGACCATATTGATTTCATTGAGGAGTATTTAAGTAAAATTAAATATCATGATCATATGTATGTAACTATAGATATTCCCTGAATGTACCAGTGCTTTTGAACAGTTTAAAGCCTTGCAGAAATCCAATATGATGTTCCATTTTCTTGTCTGAGTTCTTCACTGTTTTCATTTTTCTAATTTTTTTAAAAAATTTCTCTCTGTCTGAGCATTTGTGTAGAATAGCACTCACTTTAGTTCTTTTGACATATATAGGCTTTTATAAGTCTCTTAAATGTCAGCTTGTTCATGCTCTTGTAAAGGATAAAATGCAGGAAAATTGAGTATGAATGTCACAGCAGAATTTCAATAATAATTTGAAGAGAATTTGATATAAAATCAAATTAATATTAGTACACATGAAGAGAAGACAACATACCCAGAAGCTTTAACATAAACCAAAATTTATATTTCTACAGTAACTCCAGTTTCTTAGCTGTCATCCTTTATATTTAAGTAATCAAAGTATGGTATTCTCTGTGGATGTAAAGTCAAGGATTTTGTCCTACAGATAGGGTTGTTGTATTGAACCTATTTAACAGATAACAGATAAAATAGCTTAACTCCTAGCCAGAAAAGAATCACTCCTCATGTTCCTGTTTATCTTTAGAGGCATATGATACAAGAAATAGAATTAGATCAAGGCAAAAAGCATATTCCTTGAATTGACCTGCTTTCAAGTAATGGGTGGTCAAACAGTTGGAGTTCTAGATATTCTAGTCCCTCTATATCATAATTTTAACAGTGTGAAATTGCTGGTTGCTTTAATTTTTTAGCATCATTTTAAGGAACAAATCCATGTCAGACAATATTTAGCTGGCAGATTATGCCTGCAATTTTTTTTTTTTAATTCTAGAAAGAACAATTTTTGATCACCTAGAAGGTGACATCAGGCAGTTAATTAAATTGTTTTCAGAAAGACCTCTTAAGTAGATTATGAAGTGGTTCAGGATCCATAGAATTGGAACAAGTTGTTACAAATCCGAATTTCCCAATTTGACTTCACCATCATTACTTCTTTGCTCAATGTGAACTCAGCTATAGATGCATAGGACAGCTCTCTGTGTTCCAAGAATAGTCTTTAAATTGTGAGCGACCTTTGATTTTAAGGTCTGGCCCATGAGTCTGTGAGAACCAAGCCAAAACTAAACAATTGACTTTTCACATCAATTTGTAGATTTTATTTTTTCTAAGTGGTTCCTCAAAGTTAGGAAGGAATCCTTAAGGTTGTACTATAAATCTAAACAGGTGACAATGGATTTGGATTGACTTGTCTGTCTTTTTCTTTTCTCTACATATTTAAAACTTTGTTACTATGGTTTTGATGGTGGACAACCATAGACTAAGGACTATTTTGCAGTTCTCTAGAATTTTCCAGAAGAAATGAGAAAAGGAAAAAAATGAATGTTATTAGCAAGAGTGGAAAAGAGTTTAATAGATGAAAATTTTTCTCCATTGTAATGCTTATCTCTGTGAAGTATTAGAAAAGAGATACAGGTAATAGTAGTTCTTAGGCCAGTGTTTTTAAAAATTAACTAACTGAAGAAATTTAAATACAGAAGTCAATTAACTCTAAGTATAACATTAATATATTGTCTGACCTTTCTCAGCTAGTTGTATGATACACTTTGGTCAAAGAGGACAGTTCTCAGAAGGCAAATAGCAACAGCAAATGGCCATTGTAAATTGACTTCTACAGAAATTGTCCGAAAATCAATGCCATTGGAATTAAAGCATGTAACTGAGGGATTGATTCAAAGAATCATAAAATATCCTCAGCTGGAAGGGATCCACAGGGATCATTGATGTCCGACTGGGATTTCCCCAGTATTGTAGAAAACCTCAAAAACTATCATTCTGCTTTCTAAATTCTGACCTCTGCAGCAGCATACAGCTCTGTGCATTAGATTTATATTTTTAACAGGTGAAGTGCATAGACTCTGGTGTAAGTATGAATATATCCATTTCTGGTGCCAAATCAAAACTTTTATCAATATTAAGGCCTTTATTTTGCCATGGTTGTCTGTCAAAGCAGGTGAAGTCTGAGTTAAACCTTTTATTTCACATAAGCAGCCATAATTAGCCATTTAGTATGTCTTTGAATTTCCCACTGCTATTAAAATAATGTGCCTTGGCTGTTGCAAATTTTCATCTTTTCTACTTTAAAGTAGGAAAAATTAGAGTTATTGATTTTTCTCAAGACATATTGTACTTTTAAAGCTTGCTTTCTAATTGATCAGCAGTTCATGACAAAGTGAAAAAGTGAAACCTGAATGTCAAACTTCTGAAAAGTGATCTGACATGAACTACTAAGACTACTGCATAAGCACTGCAGTGTGTCTGTGCCATTTCTCTTATGTTGTGATTTTTCAAATCCATTAACATTGTATGAGGCAGCTTTAACCACAGCAGGCATCTCTTCAGATTTCTTGAAAGAATCAGAGTGTATTTACCAATCCTGCTAATATAATTCCTTCCATACTGGCTGTTTAAATATATGTGCAGTAGAGATTTTTTCTTTGATAAAATACTCAGCTGGAAAATATTTTCTTAATTTTTCTTACCTAATATGTCATTATTTCAAATAGTATTCTCACTTTTGGTTTTGAGAAGTCAAAGTTTTAAAAATTCTTCAAGTTTCTTGCTTCTTCAGGGCATATATTCACTACTGACTTCTGTTTACTAGAGGTAATTTGTTGGCTACACAAAATTTATCTTTCAGGCCCCAAAGCTACCTATAGAACAAACTCAAGCCAACTGACACAACAGTGATCAAAAAAGGGATAGCCTAGCCTAAACAAACTTAGTTCAAAGGATTTGTTCTTGCTTTATTAATGCTCTTAAAAGAAGTTACCTTTCACTCTGCTCAGGGCTAATTTATGACCCCATCCAAATTTTTACTTCACTTAGATCTGCTGACATGAAAGCTTTGAAATATATAGATCAGTTCAACTAAAAAAATAGATATCAACACAGAACATTTGATTAGAATGTAAACTGGATAACTATAATTAAGTGTCTTGTTAGTCTTCTTTTCTGGAAAAACAGGAAAAAACTCACAAACCTAATGAAAAAAATAAATACTGACAACTTTGCCAAAGCCATACTGTATCTTGTATGTTGGCTTTCATCTGAGGAACTTAAGCAAGTATTCATATTTGCCTTGTACTTCATCATATTAAAAAGAAAATAGTCAAATTGCCTTTCAAGTATATTGCATCCATCCAGAGCTGTGAGGAAAGGAAAAGTTTTTTACATGTACATTTTAATTAATAGCATATTTTTAAAAAGTATTTGTAATTGTAAAAGATTCCATTTCACTTAGCAATTTCAGCCTATGAACCATTGCCTATCAAAGTTGCATATTTTCGACCCTTAATATACTATATTCTCAAAATATGGAATTCCCTTTTTCTTTCTTTCCCCACCCTCCCCCAGGAGCTGTAGAGAAAAAAAATGGAGAAGAAATGCAAAAAATATTAGAAGAAAAGAGGAGTAGTAAAATAATTATTCCTATAGATAAATCTGAGGAACAAATTATGTAGTCAACAATAAAAGATGAAGTAAAATAAAACCATCAAATAAAGTAAATGTTAAAAAGTTATTCTTGATTAGGTTCTGGTAGGCACTGCTGCACTTGTCAGTCTTAAAAAAAGAATTCAGTGTTATGAATTCATGTAGTGGTGAAGGGGGTCCTCCATGTGTGTCAGCGTAGCAGAAAGATTAAACGGCACTGAGTTATAGAGAAAATAAAGTCAAGACTAAATTAAATGGAAGTGGAGTAGCTGCAAGCTGTGTTTTGAGCTTTAAATTTCAAAAATAGTTTGAGGGCATACAAATCTGAGTTTAACTCTCTACAAAGTATTGGAATATTTTTGTATGCATTTGTTTTCCTTTCCCTTTTATATTCCCATCCTCAAGGGCCAATACAGATTTAAAGAAAGTAACACCCACAGCCAAAGGTAAACAGTGAGGTTCTGTAATGAAGATTGCTTTCAGATCCATGTGTCTTTATGAGACTTTCAAACTTACAAAAGAATAATTAAAAAAAATCTTATTTTAAACAGGTTTTTTTATTAAGAAACAAATAATAAACCCCAATACTAGATAGCATAAAAACTGAGAAATTTCAGAATTAGTAATTGTCTGATGATTGTTTAAACAGCATTTTGCGCAGTACAGCCAGTGGTTTACTGGAGTAGTTGAGATTATAATAAAATGATTTCTTGCAGCAGGGTTTTGCTGTTTTATTTTTTTTTCCCAGATTGAATTTAGGACAAGCTAATGTAGATTTCATTGGACTACCAATTGCATTTTCTTTCCAAATGAAATTGTGAAGGAAATTATTTGATTTACTAGCTTAAAAGATGAGACGTCATGTACAATTTGTATGTTCCAAGATAACAGCTTTATGGGTACACATAATTGAAATTACAAATGTTCTAATATTGATGTTTAGAGATTATACAATGGGAGGACATCAATGACATACTTCTCTTTCAATAAGGTCTATGAAAACTAGCTGAAGAAATATACAATCATAAGCACTCAAATTAGAAAATAAAGCAAAATAGTCACCACTAGGAAGTGGGTGAAAAGCAAAAGAAATTAAAATATTATCTTAAGTTTTTGCTTTGAGTTCTGAAGGAGTGAATTGCCAAAGAAACAAGGCATGACTTCTAATGAGAATTTTAAGTACCAGCAGCTGTGAATGTTTTTAGATGCCAAAGAGTCCATCAAACACACACCCCTGTCATTCAATAGCATTGGCTTTACTTCATGCATTCCTTTTATTTCTGTTTGCCTCACTTCCAGAATCCTTTTTATTCTTCAGAAGTCCTTCCAAACATCATTGGCTACCTCTGCAGAGGCTCATCCACTGACTTTGGCTTGTGGGTTTTTTTGCACTTGCCTTGTACTAAGGTTTTCATGTGTTTAAATGACAGAATTTAAATATTGCCTTCTGTAAAAATTTTCTTATAAAAGGCACAAAATGCTGGGCAAAAGTCTGTCATTGAAAATAGAGTTTGTGTAGAATAAAAGCTTGGATTCAGCAGTCATTCACAGTTTCTGAAGAACTGATGGTTGATCTGATAATGTGCTGATATATCACCCATGAGAGGAAACTTTCACAATTGAAAAGTTCTACTGTACTTTCACCCACAATTATTAATAAAATGCATTTTTTTCTTCAACATAATTTTTATGCAAGAAATAAGGAATTTACCCTCCCACTGGCAGTGCTAGTCCTTTTGTACAGGCCTGTGAACTGAGTCTGACTTCATGAAGGCTGACAAAGCTGGAGACTGTCATGAAGTCATAGCTGTCACCTGGAGAAATTCCTCTGCAGTCATTTTTATGACAAACTTTGCTTAAAGTGGTATGTCAAATTAGCCAGGGATGAGGGCATGAAACTCGATGATTTCTGATTTAATACCAGTTACACCCAGCTGTGCTGAGCCAGAGGTATGGTATAACCAGGTGACATGGACAGTCAGTCAGCTGCTGTCGAACAGTTCTGGTGAGCACATAAAAAGATAAGTGAATGGTTTAGCTAAAGAGAGAAGCAGATTTTATGTTACCTACATTTATTTGCCTAACTATATATGTGGACTCTTTCAAGAGACTGGTTGAAAAGAAGAAACTCTAATTTTTTTCCCAATTATTATTTTCCACTCATAAAGTGATATAAAATTGAATAAGAAGATACAAGATTGAGAGAAATTAGTGCACTGCCATGAAGTTCAAAATTGAGTTTTTCAAGTGTACAAGATAAAGAAAAAGGATTTCCCCTTCCCCCCACCCTTTTATTTTTTAATTAAAGTAATGCCAAAAAGTGAGGATTTTATGCTTCTAGTGTGTCATGTGCCTATTCATTACTTTTAGGATGATATTCAAGATGGCCCTGGTAGTAATTCTTGCTCAAGAAAGCAGAATTTAATTCCATGTTGGTGCTATAAAACATTAAAACAAGATAAATGCTGAGAAATTACAACACAAATGTTAAGGTTTCACATATCATGCCAAAAATAGTTACAAACATAAAAAATATCAAAAACTTACATACAGACTAGTGAGTGCGTCTGCAAAAAGGAAACAAAATAAAGAAAGATAAGCCATAGTATCCATAAAAGGCCCGATAATTATTCTAGATCTCAATCAAAGCCTTGCTGATGAACTTTAAAACACAAACAACAGTGACTTCTGATTTGGCGTTACAGAGGATACAGTTTTTTAGATCTCAAAGCAGTTTAGGAAGGTTTTAGTCCAGCAGTCAGTTACCAAAAAGACAATATGCTAGAACGCTAAGCCCTTAGACTCTTCTTTGTACAAGGGAAAGTTGTATAATGATCTTTGAAATTTGATTTGAAAGGTAAAAGCTTAAGTATAGTTATAAGCCTATAGAAAATACTGCATTTATTAATGAGTTTTAGTTTTTACTGTGTTTTTAGCATCACACTGAAGAAAGCTGGGGCATATGGATGGGAAATTCATATTCACATTAGGAAACACCATGACAGATATTTGATTCTCATGAGAACACGCATAATGGAGCTACTTTTATGCAAAGGAAAGAGAAAAGGGGAAAAAAAAGGCCATTCCAGTTCACAGAACAATCCATGGTTTTCCCATGAGCCCCTTATCAGAGAGTGCTATATCCACGTGGGATTGAATTAATTTTGCATTTCAGGTTTAGAGAAAGTTATTTTTTCATGCTTTTACACAGACATTGAAATGATTTGTTCTCACACTGTTATGTGTCCTTATATTTCTCAGCCCTAGCACAACTCCGCTAGTCCTGCCTACACCATTCTAAGGTTTACTGCCATGTACCTTTGGAAGAAAAGCTGTCAGAGGCTGTTCCTTTAGTCCAGAATTTTTCCAACTGGAAAGCAAGGGTGTCTTTTATTTTTCTTTTCCAATTCTTACCTTATTTATTCCCTCTGTGGGAAGAAGATGAGGTTAGGTGGGTTGAGGAAAAGGGCTTCACAGGAATGGAACACTTTTATTTGTGGTTACCTCTTGGATTTTGGAAGACCCTTATGGAACACTATAGCTTGAAAAATGCTATATGAAATGGTTCAAACCTATTCTGCTGTCACTGATTAAACCACAAGGGCTGCAGTATGAGTCACAGCCTGAAGAGAGACAGTGGTATTGGGAAAAAAAAGATTCTTTGGCGTTAGTAATTGTTGTGAACAGTGTGAACAGCCAGAAAGGTGACTTGGTTCAGAAGAGGAAAATTACTGAGGAGAAGTTGTCTGCTCAAATACGGACAGGGAAAGCAACTGCCAGACTGGAACTATTTGTCTAGGCCTGTGAACCAGAAGCAGCCTTGAGAAGCGCAGCTGGCATCTGTGAAGTAGAGATGGTACTTGGAGACCACTGACATTCTGAGATATCATTGATTACTGCAAATACAACTGTAATGGAAACTTAAAAGAAAAAAAGCCAAAAAACAGTCTGGAAAGGGGGGAACATCCTAAAAGAATGAACTGTCTTGGGCTGTTCTAATTGTTACAGCAGGAAAACAGTCTGGAAAAGCAAAAGTTGGTCTGAGAAGAGAAATCAACTTAAGCTCTATGCTGCCCCAGATAAACTTAACAGCACCTGTTGGCTGCTTGAAGTGTTGGTGTCCTATGTACTCTTATACATCTATTATACAAAAAGGAATTATTTTTTGTCCAAAATGGGTACGCTCTTGGAAAACTTCCCATGCTGCTTGTTTTTTCACAAACAGTTGAACTTTCTTCACAAACTTTCTGTAATATCTTGGACCCTTGCTGGGAATTTGTGATTGACTCTGAAGTCTGTGGTGTGAGTCATCTCTGAAGTGAGATTGTATTACTCTACTGGTGCTCCTCTGCACTCATACTTCTGGGATTAGTTCAGTTTGTTCTCCCATTTCTGGGATGACTGTGTCCCACCCTCTGGGAATGAGTTATCCTGCTCCTTGAGATGGTTTGGTCCTTTCTGAAATCAGTCTAGTTTTCTTGACACTGATATTATTTATCTCTCATAAGTATATCCACAGTTGTATTGTCCATAAGCTTGATTCACTAGAGAAAACTTTGTAGTAAATCATTAAAGTACTTGGGCATTGCTTTTATGTTGATTGCTGGTATAAAACTGTTTCTATTATTGCTTATAGTAACTTATAGCTTGATAAATATATATTCACTTTATTAACCATAGTTAAACTCACAAGTGGTGATTTCTGTGAAAATATATTTGCTGCTGGTGAATCATATGACTTTTTTTGTAATCTGAAATAAAGCAGAGAAACTCAGGGGACAAAAGCCTCTGTAGTCCTGCGTATTACAGAATATCCTGAATGCACGGTCACAATCTTGGAACATCCACAGGCTGGATAACCCTCTAGGTTATGACATTGATATACAAAGAACGGAGCAGTTAGCTCTCTGAAAATCCCAATTTTGACCTGCATCAGTTTGCTGCTTAGTGTCTCCAAATTTTTATTCACAATTTTGAAGATTACAATATCTTTTTTGGTCTCCATTAAAATCTGAGATGATATATTCTTAGATCTGATGGCTAAGGCTTAGGAGGTACTCAGCCATCAGCTCTGTCAATCCCTTATGCTGATACAAAAATTATGTACAAAAAAAATCACAGTTTTATTTTAGTGAACCTCTTTTGCAAAGCTTTCTATTCCCCACATTAACTCACCACATGGGAAGGTGAGGATAAAAGAAAAGGAAGCAAAAATGCTTTGAACACATGTTTCAGTAAAATCTACCCAGCCTCCATGTATCTTAAAATAGCACAGGTTATGTGTTACATGAGTTAACATATAAACCTAAATCATCATCCAGGATAATGGGACAGCTGTGCCCTCTAAGTTCTTAACCATAACCTATGTGTGTTCAACAGACATCTGACACAGCCCAGTGCACTCTGCCATCAAAGAAACTCACACCAAGTGGGAGTAAAGTAATGAGAGCTGTTTCTTAGAGTTCAGAGAATATTTTGCTATCACGTGCTGCAAAACACAACCATAAAGTTCATAAGGTCTGTATTTCCACTGTTACTGATTAAAGAAACATCTCAACAGAGCACATATACACCCAAACAAGCATTAGATGCCAGTTTCAAACAAAAACTACTCAGGTAGCTTCCAAACTGAAAGTTCATGAGGCATACGTAGATTCAGAATAATGGAATGAAAATTTGGGGTTTCACAGTTCTGCTAAGCAAACAATAAATCTCACCTAAATACATACACAGAGAATTATGAGACAAGTTTTAAATGTTTATTGGCTTTAGTAATTAAAGTAAAACTCTCATTGATCACAGAAATTAAAATGCACATCAACAGAGAAACAATGAAAACCTCAGCATTAGCTCTTAATAATGGATCTGGTAAAGCAAAGAAAGGAAACAGTTTTAGAATTGTAGCTACTTGTTGGTTTACTGTTTTAAGTTCTCAAACAACTGAACTGCAAATGTTTATTTTTTTCATTACACACTTGAAGGAAAAATCACAATCAGTTTATTAAAATGAACAGTTGCCTATGCAAGCATGGCATTTCAAAGTATTCTTCCTCAGACTCAGCAATAAATTTGCCCTTATTAATTGCCTTGCAACTAATTTTTCAAAGCCTTTGAGCAAGGTGTTTAGTTACTGTGATTATTCTGGCATTACTATTCAGTATAATGCAACAGTTGTCATGTTTATATTATTTATTTCAGCATGTTAATGTACTGATTTAATCCACAGCCAATTTGAAAGCAAAACTAAAGTCAGTATTAAAAATGCTGTCCTTAAGTAATATTTAATATTCTGGACATGTGGAGATGATACCACTTCCATAGATTTCATGAATGTGAGGTTGAATTATAATTAAGCCTCTAAATGAAATGAATAGTTGTCATTCCTCTGCACATATCATAATGTAGAATTTGCAAAATTATGGCTTTTATAGATAAAGTTAAATGTGAGTTTTTATCCTAAAAGTAGAAAAACTAACAAGACAAAGTAAATATAGACATAGCTAATCCTTTGCTACCAAATACAATCATATACATCATTATGAAATATAATAATGGTGTACTGCAGAGCCTGAGGTGCCCTAGTCATACTAATGCTAAGGGCACGTTCTTTGCAGCTCTGAAATCTTTCAGATGTGCTGCTGTAGCAGTGCTTCACTGGAGCCCCTCTGGTCTTACTTTTTCTTTTGTTTCCTTACTGTTATTCTCATCCTGTTGATCTCATGGGCTTGCACCTGTGGGTTATTGTGGGAAGTGGCTATGACTGGTATAGCAATGACTCCTTCCCTGTTGTTTGGCAGATTTTAGGTATTTCAATTTTTTTTTTAATCCAGTATTCACCAATATAGAGAAAACCAAACAGCATACATTAAAATAGACAATGGTCTCTAAAATACTTGACTGCCATTATTCAGTAATTCTCATGCACAGATGCTTTAACAGATAATCAATATTCAATGATCATGCTTGGCTGGAATATGTCACCTTGTGCTAACATCACAAACAGGAACAAACTGTAGCAAATAAGAGAGAGTCATGGCAAAATTGTATAGTTCTAGAGGCTAAAGGCAAGGCAAAGAAATCATCATCACAGCTGTCATGTTCCTCCTCATCACTCTTTCACAGAAGAGAACCTCCTTTAGAGGATGCTCATCTGGGACCCTGCCAATGTTCTTCCAGGCCAGTCACTGGTGAGTCTTCATCTTCCCTTACCCTTGCTTTTGCCCAGTTTTCCTTTCTCTCTTCCCTTTTTTTATTCTTCCCCCAAAGTAACTTTCCTTATTAGAATTGCTATATGCTGTCCATTGTTGCACCCCCTAATAATTAACCTGACCATGTGGCTGTGGCTATTAAAAACTTAGACTTTTCTTATGGCATTCTGATTTTTAAATCAATGGCCTGTTCAAGGTGAGAAAATATCTTTACCAGATCTCCCTCTGGATGATTTTTAATTTTTTATTATCACACTGACTTTGTTAAAACCTCTTGGTGACAATTCCTTTGAACATTAATAAATGAGTATTGAATTAAAGTTGACAGAATATTTCTCCCATAAGACACCCGAATTATAGTTCTCCCTTTTAAAAAACTCTAACCTCATGAAATATTAGTTTCACCTAAAAATTGTTGATAAAGCAAATATTACTATTTGTATCTTTTGAGTAAAATCTTTTATGTTTTGCTCATTTTTAAGGCCATTAATAGGCCTAGTCTAAACCCAGATTTATTTTCCTAGATTAAAAAGGGTGAAAAAGAGAAAAGTGCTGTTCAGTTTTGGTTACAAACACAATAACTCAAAGATAATGTGAAGATAACTTTCATGTGACCATGTGTAGGAATGTTTGGAAAAAGGCTTTAACCCTTGTTCAGAACTGGGATGTCAGGTGCTGTTTCTTACTGTTCATTTCCCTGTGTCTACTGCAGGACTATAGTATTATGTAGGAGGTTCTGGCTCCAGTGTTTCCAGTAGCACTATCATGTACCCTCAATTATCAAAATAACTAAGAATAAAATCAGTGCTATTGTGTTAAATTTTAAAATCTGTGTTATAACTAATAGACCCATGTAAATAAGTACTATGGCAGAATAAGTAAATAACAGGAACATGAAAGATGAGAAAGTGATGAGGAGTAAAAAGCATGAATTCACCAAAGGAGAGGCATGTTTGACAAGCTTATTTGCTTTCTGTAAAAAGAATGACTGGCTTGGTAGATGAGGGGAGAGCAGAGGGTATTGTCTACCTGGAAACCAGTAAGGCTTCCGACATGAGTCCCATAGAGGAGTTGATGATGTAAAGATGCTAATGTGGGTTGAAAATTGGCTGGGCCCAGAGGTTTATGATGAATTGGTCCATCCAGTTGGAGGCTAATGACTAGCAGTGTACCCCAGGAGCGAATACTGGGTCCAATCCTGTTTAACATCAACACCAATGATCTGGATGATGAGACAGAATGTATCCCAAACTGTCAGGAGTGGCTGACGTGCCAGAGGGTCATGTTCCCATTCAGTGTGACTCTGACAGATTGGAGGAATAGGCTGACAAGGAACCAGCCTCTGGCACTGGACTTGCACATTCAGCAAATGCTTAATGTAATACATTGATGCAAGTGCTTGTTATGCATTCCAGTAAGAAAGGCAATCAGGCTCTGTCAGCTATTGATTAAAATGTCATTTACTGGACATAACAGGATACGGAAAAAGGGGATAACTCAGATCATCTTACATTCCTTCAAATGGTTGAGAAGCCCAAGTTTTAAAGGATTGAACTGTACCCCAGTAGTGAGAGCATGGCAACCTGCACAGATCCTTTCTGTGCTGTTTGCCAACACTGTTATCTTTAGAGGTTTTATAGTATTTCCTCATTAGCAAAAGCAGCTCTATTCATCACTTCTATTGTCAAGCAGAGGAACATTCTATGTAAACATGCTGCTTAACCCTCAAGATAAGATACACAAAGTGGCACAAAGGCAAGGGGCCAAAAGGGAGCTGCTATGGACTGCATGTTACAATTAGTCAGTGAAATTCATCCAGCAGACCACAAGTGTGTACAACAATGCACCGACCTGCACATATTCAGGTCAGCGTTCTGGGGATCACCGATTCCTTGATGCATGGGTAGTGTTTGGGTTAGGACCACTGTATCTCATCTTAGCTGCTACATTCTCCCATACTATAGTTAGCACTCTTGACAAAAAGTAGACTCTTACAGCAGCCCTCTTGTTAGACACTGACTTCTTGTTTATCACAGTACAAAAAGGGTCCTGCTTTATTACAGCTCAGCCATCCTGACTCCAACTATTCACTGACTCTGGCTGTAGCAAGATCCTGCTGTAGGTTTCCCTTGCAGCCTCTGACTGCAGTTTATTTCCTGCTACACTCTGACTACATGGATTAGTTTGCAGGGTCTGAATGCAGGCTTTTACCCAGCTAGACTGTGACTGCAGGTTCCAACAACAGGCTCTGACTGCAGACCCAGACAGACCTCACAACAATGATTCTCTCTCCACAGGATCCTTTTTATTCATGATCCGCTTATTCCCTCTTTATCAAGATTCCCCCTCCTTCATGATTCCCCCTCATTAGCTAATCCTCTCCCTTTTATCACACTTATCTTTATTGGATATAGCTGTGACTAATCAGGGGCCAGGCTGTATTGGGTAATTAACACAGCTGTTACTTACCAGTGGCAAGGTCACTTGTATTTCCTTCTCCTGCAATAGACAAACACTGCCAAAGTCAATCAATAATTTAAGGCCACAAATTAGTGTTATAGAGTAACAGTATGACTATTTTCAGCAGGGTACATGTCTAGGTTTGAAAAGACAGGTATCTGCTCGGCCAGAGCCCCCCCTTGCAATGAAGAATACAAACTCCCTCCCTCCCTCCAAATTATTATAAATTTGAAATTAAGGGGCTTTCAGGCAAAAAGACGTGGGAATAGGAATAACAATTCTTTACTAAGAATATAAAAAAACCTAAAATGTAGTAGTACAAAACACAAACAAAACCAGAAAATACTGACAGAGTCAGAATACGACCTGGCAGCAGCCCAGTTAAGTCCTCCTGGAGTGACAGGACTTGGTTTTGTTGTGGCAGAGATGATCTTGTAGAAGAGTGTAGTTTCCTTCCAAGGGTCCAATAGTGATGAGATGTGTTTGATCTCTCCCTGGAAATTTAGTGGAAAAAAACCCAGCTGTCTTGGTGTTGTGAGTCTCAGGTTTTTATCCAGGTGGGAATGCTTGGCTCCTCCCACTGAGTAGAGCATCTCACAATGGGATGATGTAATTCTTTTAGTCATGCAATGAGTCTTAATTTGCTCTATTAACAGCAGATAGCTCCCTGGAGGGAGGATGGGTCGTAGTCCCCCCCCCTCCCTCTGCTGCCTAGAGATAAAGATCACTGTCCCACCTGGTTTTAATAGCTGGGCCATTGGGCCATTAACACCTCCCCCTCCTTCCTGGAGTTAGAAGAGACAAAGAAAAATACCTCCCCAATCAATTCCAACAGATGGTAAATAGAATGCATACTTTTTTTTGGTTACATCTTGCAACCCAAGACAGTACACCAAAAGGATGGATAAAATGAAGATTAGAGTCAAAGGCTGCAGTAACTCTGAGCAATGGATGCTGCACCATCCTCGTGCTCTAGAATAAAATTTATTTCTAGATTGCTTGTCTTCATCCCTGAGAAAACAAGTCTCAAGGGTTTGAGGAACTGTTGTCCTTCTGGACCAGGCACATAAAGTAGTTTTGTGTTCATTATCTCAGGCATAATCCTAAAATTGTGTGCATCCTGAAACAATATCTAATTAAAGATTATTCATGAGCTGGAAAAATGAGGAACATTGCATGACCAAATCCTATCAAGTTTGCAGGCAGACTTCTTCCTTCCTACATTTTAATGTAACAAGGGAGTATGCATTATTAAAAGTTTAAATATAGAAGTGTTCAGCAGTGGCACACCATTGATCTGCACATGGTATGAACTACTACAGAGAGCACCTGTTGTGCAAGTGGCACAATTAAACAAAAGAATGAGTGTAAATTATCCTCCCACATGAAGAAAAAGAGTGCTGGGGTTAATAAGATGAAAAAAAATGTATGAAATCTATCCAAATTAAAGGTGTTCTATAATTAGAATCTTTCCTGCTGCATTATTCATTATAACAGAATTAATGGGGAAGAAATGCAGATTTATCTAGATGAAAAAATAATTTTAATTCATTTCTGTATCCATATAAATTATATGACTTAAGAATTAGCTAATAATGTATTACTTATCATAAGGGTTCTGAGGGCATCACCAGTCCTGACTATCCCTGTCCAGCTGGGCTTTAGGGCTGCATCCACCCTGCCCATAGCCAAGGATCCAATTTCAGCTTCCCGGGATTTCCCTCCTCCTGTCCACAAGCCAGTGTTTGTACAGGAAACTCCTAGTGACTGAGTAGTACCCCAAATTCAGCTGCCTTGACTTGTGTCCCTTCTTTCTGCCTCACATGAAGAATTTCAGTGTTGCTACTGCTGCAAGTAAAAGAGGTTTCTCTAGCACATCTACTTAAATCTCTGACTACTTTTGTATCCTTTTTTTTTTCACTCTCATCAGCCGTATTACTGCATTACTGTGCAGATGGCACAAACACTGTAATGATGTTCTGCAGTGAGTTTAATATTTTTGCTTCCTTCTCAGCATGCAAATTCTGCATTTCTTTGCCCTGTTTTTTTTATGGACAGTCATACATGAATGGTCTGCACAAGAAGGGAAGGGAAAGGGCATGCAGAGCAGTGGTGGCAAAATTGTGTTCATAGTTTCATGGGGATTTCTGAAGCTATATTCAGGGAGCAGAAAGAGAGCTTCTGAGTTCCTCCTCTAAGAGTTCATGAAGTTCACAGAAACAGCATGAACCAACAAACTGCTTAGTCTGCATTGCCTGCCTAACAGCCAAGAGTCCAGTTTAGATTGTTTACATAAATCGTCATGGTGATTTTTGGTTAAGGATTCTCTGATTTGGATCTTGCAATCTGGTACCACTGCAGAAGTAAACTATGAATCTGACCTTGATTAACATCTGATGAGACTATCTGGTCTGGAAACATTTGGGAATCTAGGAGATTGCTCCTCCTACATCTGTTTGGCCACCTGTGTCAGTCATTATTTCCTCCTAATCTGATTGAAGAGCTGGTCTCTCCAGCAGCGAGGTTGACCATGTGTTAGTAAGAGACAGCTTTCTCTGTATGTAATATATACACATATATACATAGCTGGCCACACAGCAAGCACAGGTACACGCACAGAGCACTCCTGAACACAGGCTCTCAGGCTGAGCAGGAGGAGGGGCCAGTATTGAGTGTCATTAATGTGCCTCCACCCTGCTACGCTGGAATACATGTGTATATATATGTATATATATGTATATATATATATATATATACATATATGAAAAAATAGTCCATACATATGTTTGTGCATGTTTGTTTAAATATACAGTATAGATCCCTCCAGCACCTAGATTTAGGTTTCTGGTATGCCCAGTAGCTGCACCTGCAACCCAGTCTCCCCAGTGGATGGAATGTAAGGGACATACAAAATCCACTCTCTTTGCTGATAAAGACTGTCTTACCCTGCTACTGCAAACACACAAAACCACATGCACCCACAGCCATCACTGGCTGGGACTCCTCTGATCCCCAATAGCAACCTCCAACCCTGTGATCTTACCCTTATAGAATTCTTGAAACCTAGACCACCTAACCTACATCACCATAATGTCACCTGGCTTGCTCTTCACCAGTGCCCTCACACCTGTACTCCTGCATTCACTTCAGGTATTGCATCACAGGCACACATGGCTTTGACCCCTGGAACCACCCTGCTGCTGTCACTAGGTTTCACTCACTCAAGTCTCTCCAGCTGCTGCCACCATGGACACACAGGTCATCTGGACCCATGTTTTGACTCCACTTCTGGCACCCAGATCTCTCATAAACACACACACACATGGGCTTAAGAGCCTATTACTGGAAAAAAAAGCTGTAAGTAGAACCTAATGAGAAGACAGGACAGACTGCAGTGATCAGGTGCAGGATGTCTCTAGATTGTACAGAAGAGACCCTACTTACATGTGACTGGACCTTTTTACTTCCTTATCTCTTAATTTGCTTGCCCTAGTTCCTTCCACAAATCATGTAGATCCTTCCCTGATGTCACCTTTCATTCCTCCCACATACATCCCATAACAACTTGTAAAATCCCAAAATTCTGTTTTCCTGCAACCTATATTGTGTCTAACCTATGGGCAATAACCATCTCTTAGTCCAAAAAGGTGTTGCAGAGGGTTGCTCCCATTATCTTGGTGGGTCTTACAGCTGTACAATCGATCTGCTGATCCTGGAAAAGAACTGTGACGAATCTGGACCAAATGTTCCTTCTCAAGAGTCTGTAGTTTGGGTTCCTTTGCCTTTCATCCTGCCTGTGTGCTCCCCTGTACCTGTGGAGATGGACCTTTGATGGTCTGGTGGTCCTCCTTTGATAAGCTTGAGAGCAGCTAGGAGAGGTTAGTAGTTAATATATCCTTCTGACACTGTTTCTTTTCTACTTAATTTATGTGTGCAGAAGAGTTGTTTATCACTTCTCCTAACAATATCCTTCACTAGGACTCTACATTTGAATATAAAATCTTATTACATCTGATTTAATGACATATACTATTTATGCTATAGGCTTATTTTAGAAGTACAAATCCCTGTGTTGTTTTTGTGGACTACATCTGTAAAGAAATGGCTCATCTACAATGTTTTCAAATCACTTTGTGTCATCTAAGATTCAGAGAGGCATTCTACGTGAGCACACTACGGAACAGTTTTAATTGAGGGATTAATCAGTGAAGGATCATTAATTAAATCTTTATTTCTTTAAGACTGTTTGAGAGTATTAAGAACGACACTTGGGGAAAATATGTTCTGGAGAATAAATCCTATCTTCATCTTATTTTTTTCTTTTGGGTTTTATATATTGCAGAATAAAACTCAAAGACTACATACACATTTTTTCCAACGCAATGCTCTGCTTTTGGGGGTTTTATTCTGAGCGCAGAATTACTGAATCATTGTAGAATAATGCATTTTTCTATGCTGCCAATAGAGAAAGACTGATAACTTGCCTAGGTTTTCTGAATTGCTCCCTGGAGGTACCTAATTTTCCTTACTGTGTGTAAGGAATCATTACTGCCTGCTACGAGAACTACAACTTTACCAAGTAGGACAGACTCTGCTGCCTGGGAATTACAATACACCAGTTAGGCACCCATGATACAGCATCTGACTCCAATTCAAAATAAATAGCACCTACCCTGAGCTTCCTGAGCCATGAAAAATAAAAAAATCCATTACATTACTTACTATTTTACCATTGAAGCTTTATGATCTTCAAATTTTAGGAATGTTCCAGTGTTTTCTGATGATGAAATTGCTTCTTCAGAAGTTGCATAAATTTCAATTGTAGTCTTCAATGCATTAAAGAAGAAGTTCAATTCCTTCATTGATGATTTCTATTGATTTAGATAGTGTTTTGGGGGAAAAAGTTAGTAAAATAAGAATTAATGGAAAATTCATGAGAAAAAAAAAAACACCCCCTAAAATTTCTACAGTCTTGTGCCTACAGTGAGAAAAATATTTCTCAGGTTAATGACATTTTTTTCAAATATTATTGTCATGTCCCACTCCTAAGAGGAATGAAGCATCCAGGATTCAGAAAAGCCCATGGCAGAAGAAGAACAGCAACTGACAGAGACCCAAAAAATCTTGCAAATTATTATAATAACTCATACACTTGTCATTGAAATTGGTACAAGTTAGTCTCTTATCACCTGGTAGTAAGAGAAATACAAGTAAAAAAGCTAAGGGACAAATATTAAAAGGAAGGAGATATAGAAAAAGAGGAAAGGAGATAATCAGTCCTGGGTCCAAGGATGATCTGACCAACAAGGATGTCCAGGGTCCTGGGGGTCACCATCCAGGCTTTGTGAGGATGCCTTTCTATGGATAAGTTTCCCTGTCCCAGGGTTAAGGTTCCTACTTGCTATGCAAGAGTTAATGGGCATCGTCCATTCTTCTAGACCTTTCTGAAAACTGATAGAAAGGCTTCAGGAATCTTTGGTGCTCTTGTTTCCTCCTTTACTGGTCTTGTCTGCCACTTGATTCTTTCCTGACCTTGCAATGTACTTTGTTGTGCAAGGAGCCAGGACAGGCCACTTGCCACAGGAGAGTGTTGCTCCACCTCCATATGGCCCCCTTCTCCAGCCCTACCCTGTTCTGTCCTGCCTGTTTGCATAGCATGTTCTTATGCAATGGTCCTGGCTGACTCCACAGCTATTGGTGTTTGAGATACACAAATTAGCCCCTTATATTCTGGGCTTCTACAATTATGCACGTGGAAGTGCATGTTACTTTATGTCACAGTGCTGCAGATTTTAAAACTACATTGTAGCTATTGTGACCATAAATGCTGAGTACGTGATATACACTTCTGAAAAGTTGACAAAAACTTCCCACAAGTGTCTTAGTATCCCTTGGGAAAAGTATCAAGTGAAACCTGAATGTATGTAATATAAAACGTATATATATGATCATAATCTTCTCCACTGTACCAAAGCCATAATAGATTTTTTTGGAGTCTGCTCCAGAGAAACTTTTATTTAATCATCCACATTAGCTAGAGTAATTACAATATTCAGTACCTGACACTCCTAGACCTCCAAATAGAATTACCTTGAAGTGTTATTTGTACTGGCATCTTAGTATTCAGAAGATGCTGTGCAATTTCTGCCAAACCCCTGAGATTCGATAGCTGTAATGTCTTTTATCTGACTTCCACTTTCTTTCAATAAAGAGAGGGCGTATTTTCTTTGAGATGTGTAAACCTATCAAAATGGATAACATCTAAGCAACAGAGCACTTACACTAATAAAAGTCAGACACAGTGTGATCAAAATTTTTTAGATATCAATCTGTCGTGTACATTACTTGTTGCAGAAAAATATCTCAATAATTGTTTCTGACTGTAAGAGTAAGATATTACACTGAACATTTAGGAACTTTGAAATGTTAAGTTATGGGCTATAATTCAGAGGTAACACAGATCCTTTCAATATCAATGTTTACAGGAGACAGATATCTATGTTTGAAATGCAGTCACCAAGACATTAATTTAATCATCATCTTTTTCACAAGTGAAACTTGTACTGTTCAATTGTTTCTGGACTGAAACATTATGATGTTTAAAATGATGAGTCTTTTGTGTTGTGCCTATTTCCAGATAGAGTGGTGTAATGAAAATTTTTAGGGTTGCTGTGAGGAATGCCTGGAGAGTTGGTTCGCTCACTACACTAAAATGGCTAATGGGGGACTGCAGGTAGGACAGATCTCTTCAAAATCTCTGCTATTTCAGCTGAGATAAATCACATTGTTCACTTTGCAGTTCTCATTATTAACATTCTCTTTCTCCTATGCCTTCACTCCATTTTGTAGCTCAGTCCACATTTTATGTGGGAATTAAGCATCCTTCCACAACTTTCTTGGGGACTTTTAAGGTTTAGTCATAATATATCATTTAATGGTTGTTCATAGGATGACAAATTAGTTATGTGATATTGTAGGGGCAATCAGTTCCTTTTTTTCAGATGTTCAGAAGAGACTTAAATGACATAATTTCTTTTGTGGTTAACTTCCAAACTATTCTGCACGACCCTTATAAATTACATTGGGATTGCAATAGTGGGTGACAAGCTAGGAAGGAAATCTAATCCTTTCAAGAAGAAATGCAGATTTTCAAACCAGAGATTAGGCTTGGATTTAGGCCATCCTTCTTGGGTAATGGAATGAGTCAGAAGCATTGATGAGAATGACACTGGGAATTTGCTAGTACCAGTCTGATATATGCTTACATAAATTTGTACGTGCTTTAAATAAGAGCTATATGATCAATTGCTTTCAATTTTGTAATGCTTTCAGACTTTTCTTTTCATTGTCCACCTTACCTGGGGAAGATGTGTCAGGGGTGAGTAGAAAACAAAAAATAAATTATGGAAATGTCATATGAGTTTTTAGACACTGAAGACTTACTTGTCTTTCTAGCTTTATAGATGTCTGACATCACTTGTTCTGAATATTATATGGCTACATCTTCAGGAATTATATTTTTGTTGCTCACCATTTCTGAAAGTAAACATCAAAGCATAGTGAAAAAATAGAAGTTCTTAATACAAATCTGGACAGCTGTCATTAAAATAAATATTAATATGCATTAAAAAAGTTTTTAAAGTAAATTATTTTTTTATTTTATGGCAAGTCCAAAATCTTTTGAGAAGTGAAATTTATTCCTAAAGGGAAACATTTGAGAACCAGTGTAATTTTTTTCTCTGTTTCTATTTCTGTGAGGTCTTCACTTTGGACTGCACAAAAACTGAATACCTGAAGTAGATTTCAGATACTTCTGACATGAGGTTTAAGATTCCAGTTTGAACTTCATGCACATTTGAATTAATCATAGATTTCATTTGAATGAAAAAACATTGATTTCCAGTATAGCACAACATCCATGTGCAAATTTTAGGTATTAATATTAATCATCTTACCATTACAACCTTTCTCTTGTAAGGTTCATAATTATGACCTTCCAGTACCTAACGGGAACCTACAAGAAAGGTGGGAAAACATTTTTTTTACAAGACCATGTAGTAATAGTACAACGAGGAATGGCTTCAAGCTGAAAGACATCTATAGATTAGATATCAGGAAGAAATACTTTATGGTGAGGGTAATGAGACATGGAATGTGTGTGGCCCATTCCTGGAAGTGTTAAAGACCAGTTTGGATGCTGCTTGGAGCAACCTGGTCTAGTGGGAGGGGTCCCTGGGCACAGCACAGGGATTGGAACTAAAGTGATTGTTAAGGGCCTTTCCAACCCAAAGTATTCTATGATTATATTGCTTCTTCAAGTGAGTTCACCGGCTAAAACTTAAGACTTTGTAGGGATATTGTACCCTATACCGGAAAGTAACATTGTTGCCCACTCTTTTAAGTATCAATGTTCTTTGGAAAAGTTCAAAAATGTAGGAGTAAAAAAATAGGTTTATTTGAAATAGGAAAGGAAATTGTCCATAGTTTTATTCTTACTCTCCAACAATCAAACATATTTCTTTGATTGGTGTTGCGCTCTATCTGTGAATTACCTACTTTAGGTTGCCTCCCATAAAAATAATTTCTGTCAATAAGATATTCTCATTGGTGAAAGTTTTATTGTTTGTGAGATAGTTTCAACAAATGTTATAAATTTCATTTTAATGAAAAGTGACCTTCTAGAACTTGTTGAATACACTCAATGATCAATAGAAAGAATTTCCCACTTTCTGGCTCCACAGCTGGGGTGAAGGAACCACCATTGTGGTTCCTTCAATAGGGACTATCTCATGAATTAATTGTGTGCAATTATCACAGTTACTATGTTACAAGACAAGAACAAAACTTTTTACACTGTAGGAATTTAATGACCTCCAGTTTATATTAAACGCCAAGTACTTTTTGTAACTTGGTTTTATTTACTAATAAAAACAAAACAAAAATAAGAAGTAAAGAAAAGAAAAAAGAAAAAAACAGCAAATGTTTTTAACAAAACGCTAAAACCCCCTGACCTTGGTTTTTTTTTGCTCAGAAATGTAACAATAATTTGTATTTGAGAAAATTTAACACTCATTTAACTTAAATAGAATAAGTATATTTTGAAATAATAAGATCATATTTAAAATAAACTACATACCGTATAGAAATGAATTAATCCTATTACTTTAAATTATGTTTAATGGGTTTGGTAGAAATCATAGGAAATACATCACAGCTTTGTCTATATTTGTTTTTTATCTTAAAACTTACACATGAATGAAGGCTAAATATGCAGTAGAAAATATAAACATCTAATCACGCTAAAGTAAAAATAAATCTAGCTTAGTTAAAATAAATGAGATCATTTTGTGAAAACAAATTACACTCAAAACTAGTGATCACTCAGATTTCACCAAGATTACATATATTCAATTGAGCATAAATAAAGACTCTGCAGTTTTTAATTCGAAATTTTCTTTAACAGCTGCCATGCCTGTTTTAGGATAGAAACATAATTTAGCTTAATCTAGTTTTGGCACAATTTTAATTTAATACTGACTAACAATATCAAGTGTTCATTCTGCTTTATTGCTCTTGCCTTTCACAGAGAAAGACTGCCAGACTATGAAATTCCCAAATCAGAGTTTTTATCAGTACTTCACTATTAAATAAAACCCTTTCCTCCCCTTTAGTAGGTGTTCTCCTAATTTAACAAGATAAGGGAACATTCTCCATAAAAATTCCCTTGAATTTCTGTGATATCAAGCTGTCCTTTGATTTAAAAGTTTAAACAGTTCAAGTCATTTGATAAAGATTTATATTCAGCTGGAAAAATCCAAGAAATAGTCTCCAATTCTTAATTTGATATTGATTTAATTCACCTGAATTGGTTGACTTTTGTAAGTAATTCAGAATTAATTCTGACTTAATTTAAATTAATATTTGAATTTTTAGCACTGTTTTCTTGTCATAAGATTATTAATTCAATTTTTATGTCTTATCTATATGCAAGTGCTGGTTTTTGATATACTTTTTGGATTTGACCAAGATTTTAGTCTGCAAATTATCTTCTGCTGTTAATGGCATAAATTAAACTGGAAATAATACATAAAATTAGTAAAATCATCATCCACCTCAAAATTATACTGCAGCTGATTAATGAAAAGATCAAAACTAGCCTCCTGTAAGACATATTACTTCCCAAAGGAAGGGGAGCATGGAAATGACACTCATTTTCATGGACAAGCTGAGTCACAATAATGCCTCCTAATAAAAACTGAAACCTGAAGACATTTGAAGTTTTTAATTGTTATAGGCCTATCCCATTATCAGAACTAAAGCAAAGGATTCTTAAAATTTGACATTGGTTATTTTAAGTTTTCACTGTGACATGTTGTGGCCACTCAGTATTTGAAGGGAGTTTATGAGAAACATGAGAACAGACATTTTAGTGGGGTAATGGTTTTATAATAAAGGAGGCTCGGTTTAGAATAGGTATAAAGAAGAGTTTTCTTACAAAGGATGGTGAAACCCTGGCATAGGCTTCCCAGAGAGATGGATGCCCCATCCCCAGACACATTCAAGATCAAGTTGAATGTGGCTCTGTGCAACCTGATTGAAATGAAACGTGTCCCTGTTCTTTGCAGGAAAGTTAGGCTGGCTGACCTTTGAATGTGTCTTCCAACCCAAACTTTCTGTGGGTCTGTGAATCTACAAGCTTTCACAAGAAATCTAAGAAATTTCTGAAAATCCAACTGTTTTATATAAATTTGTGGAGGGAACAAACCAACAAAACACAAAAATCCAAACACAAACTAACAAAAAACTTGAAAGCCAAAACAGTATTGCAAATTTAGAATTTTGAAAGAATTACTGTGCTTTCTGATTTCTGCAGCTGAAAAGGAGGATACAGTATGCCCTCATGTGTTGTATGTTCTAACATTATATATTGGTCTGTAAGTATGAGAAAACAGAACATAAGTAAACAATGGACAGCAATAAATCAAAATACAGACAATTGCAACTTCAGTGTAGAAAATGTGTTTTTGGAAACCACTTGACTTTGCAAATAGTCTGTGTTCTATAATGTGTTAATGTGTTCAAAGTTGGCAAAGAACAAATTTGCAGGTCATGTCAAACTACATAAAATTGTTTTTTATGAGCTAAATAAATGACAATAAAAGCTTTAGCATGTTTAATGCTTGAGCAGTTTTCATCTAATTTCTTTCTTACTTTTCCATCTGACAGAATGACAGTATAGCTCATTAGCCTCTTCTTCACCACCTTTGACTAGTGAAGTGAGAGTGAGCTATTTTAATAGCGGTCAAAAAAGCGAGGACCTATGGACATTAGTACAAAATGTAGATTTATTTAACAAACTCACAAAATTATTCTACAGTGAGCTTTTCATTGGGAAAAGTGAGAAGAAAAATCAAAAAGAAATGTTTACTTAGTAACACTTGAAAGTCCCATAATTTATTACTTTCTTCAAGAAGTAGCATGTGAGTAGTCGGCTTTAGGAGAGACCACACTACAGTAATTTATTTTAATTAATGGAAAGTGGGCCAGGCAAACTGCACCTTACCTGGTGATATGTTAAGTAGATTATCATAGTCCATTCTGAAGTAGTAGAGTCCATGTACACTCTGTTAAAAACACTGCAGAGAACACCATAATTTTTCTGATGACGTAGAGTACTTCAGCTTTGTCTATACAGAAGTACTCAATATTTTTAACTGTTATAACATAAACAGGATGCTGATCACGATTCTATTTTCCTACTGGAGTTACTGCAACTTATAAAGGAACTTTAGATCAGAATGACAAGATTGTCTGCTTTTATTTAGTAAGTTAAATGATAATATCTTAGTCACCTAAATTTGAACTGGCAATTTCAACCTATTTTTGGCCATTGTTCTTCCCCAAGTTTTGGAAAACAAAAGCATCTTTTCCCTCATGATAAAATTTTGCTGGCCACAGTAACATAAAAAAGAGGCAGTTGGTGTGTACACAGCAAGAATAGTGAAAGATTTCATGAATCTTCAACTGCTGATTTCGTGATTTCAACTGTTGCATCATTTATCCAGTGATTTTATACCTGACATCTTCCAGCATGTCTTGTACCAGGAGGACAAAAGCACAGAATTGTTTTCAGATCCCAAAACAAAAAAACATGACAGCAAAGATTATAATAGAACTGCTTTAATAACAAGATATAGAAAATAAATCAATAAAAATAATGAGTATATCTTCTATCCCTTTAGATGGTTTAATGTAGCACCAGATGGACCTCAAGTAGACAGCCACAGCATGCTGTGAAGAGCCATGGGAATTGTCATTTTCCCTATGCAATGGCTTCTGTAGTGTAACAAACAAAACCCTACAGCTTGTTTTGACAGGTAAGAATGTTATCTCTTAATGTCCACTGCAGCAATCTTATCTATGACCTCTATTCAATAACAGTGAGTATACAGAGTATTTCAGTACAATCTCTTATGCTCTGATATATATAAGGTTACACTGTGGTCACTCATGAGAACACATGGGTTTCTCAAGCCCTAAATACAAAACCTAGTTCACCTATTTTGGCTTGCTGTACATCTCTACCTCTTTAAATCTAAGGTCTTCTACAAGGCTTCTAATACATAACATCAGTATAACAGACTTTTTCCCAAGCATCAAGTGCATGTTTTTATTTGAGAGCAATTCATGCAGAGTCATGAGAACTTTTGTGAAAATCCCAGAATTGCACACTACAGGGATGCAATGACTTCTTTAGAAATATTCCCATTATTTTTCATGTTTATACCAATGACTTTACTCCAGGGACTGAAAAAAATCTCAGGTTATTTGGGAAGATACTTCCATTATAAGAAAGAAAGTAGGGTTACCAATTGTAAGCCATACTTCTTAATTCTACTTCTTCCTTATGCTGTGAATACAAGTACCACAAAGCAGGGGATGCAAAATAATTTTGGTGTGGGGGCTCAGAACAAAAGATATCTGCCCATAACCTGTAGAGAAATTATTTATGGAACTTTATTTTGTTTCCTTTTTGTCTGGAAAGTTGTAATGTTTCTTAGCTTATCTTGATGAATAACGTTATATGGAGGTTAAGACTTGAAGTCCATGAAATAAGATGTTGTCATTGCTAACTGATGACTGCCATGTGAAAGGAAAACCAAAATAACCTACTTATGTTTCCTGTCTTCATAAAAATGTGCAAAGTCATAGAAGAGATTTTCTTGGTTCTCACTGACTGTGACCTTTCCCATTACCTGAGCATACAGATTTGTTGACAGATAAAAGCCTAAAAAATGCTATGACTTGACAGAAAAGCTAATAGATCATCTGCTCCTGCTCTGTCTACACATTAAATCCTTGCCTACTGTAGATCCTTTTCCAGATTTTTTTCTTCAAATACCTGTGTAGTATCATCCATTTCTCTCCTCAAGTAAAACACTATGAAAAGCTTTAAAAATGTTCACAGATGACAGAGGATATCAGAAAGCTAGAGGGACTAGTGATAAAAGAAAATGAACCAGCCAGGAAACAGGGACTGCACACATCATTTGTCATAAAGGATCAGCTAGCTTCCAGGGTTGTATTGACTGTTTTCAGGGATATAACTTTGTGACTCAAGGAAATGCTCATGATCTATGCTGAGACATTTTCAAGGATATTAAGCTTCAAAATAATGAGATCAACTACTCTCAAACTGTAGAATATGCTCTTTTTGAGAAATGAGGAGGTTGCATCCCAGCCAAGTAGTTCAAAGAATTGTTTAAGTGGCTGGTATAGAGCAGGCATTGAGAACTGACAAAACATTTTGAGAATTATTAGAAGACTGTTTTGGAATACATATGTTATATACTACATCTGTCTTATATACTGTTTATGAATGATGAATGGTCTCTAGAAAGTGATAACAGTGAGATAAAGAATGTAACCTTAATAACCATACTGAGAATATGAGAATTTTACAGTGATTTTTTTCTTATGAAATGTGATGCATAAAGTCCTGTGTAAATGTGGGGAACCACATAATGGAAATAAGTCATAAATGGTGTACTTGTGGAATAGACTACAATATTTCAGTTGGAAAAGAAGTATAACAATCATCCAGTCCAATGGCCTGGCCAGTTCAGGGCTGACCAACAGCTCAAACATGCTGTTAAGGACATTGTCCAAATACTTCAAAAACATTGACAGGTTTGGAACATTGACCATCTCTCTAAGAAGGCTGTTTCAGGGTTTATCCACTCTCTAGGTAGAAAAATGGTTCCTGATACCCAGCCTAAACCTCCTCTGACACAGGTTTGAACCATTCCCATGAACTGTATCCAGGACCCAGTGGCTCAATTTCTACTGGTATTATTAAAGACTGGAGGAAAAAGCACCCCACACCCACATTGAAGGCCTCTACTTTTTCTCCATTCATATTTGCTATATGACCATCTCCAACAAGTGTTGGTTCAATGTTTCCTCTGGATCCCATCTTGATATCAACAATCTTATAAAAGCTCTTCTTGTTAACCCACCCAACACTGGCCATGGCTCTGTAACTTCCTGTGAAGCCTGACCTGACTTGCAGAGATGATGGCAGAAGGACTGACATTAAATCTGAAGTTTTTTAATAAGTGTGTGAATATGTAGAAGCAAAGGCAGTTAGTAGTATGCAACCAATACTACACTGCAATGAAGGGAAAATATCAATGTTATTTGAGAAATTCACTCTGGAGAGGTAAAACTAATGACTATGTTCATATTAAGGTTCATCTGGTAAAAGAGATGTGATTTTTTCTTCTGAGAAAATATTTAAAAATGCATCAATGCAATCACTTCTGTGTGGGAGTAATTACAAATATCTCCTAATGGATATACTGACACAGAATTAGAATTCACATATACCAGTTAAAATCATCCTTTCCAATGATGATAAGTGTATGCAAAAGCACATAGTCATAGAGAGATAATAGATAGAAAGATAATTATGATTCATATGAACATGGAATATCACTGTAATTGCATATTGCATGATGTTGAAAGATGATTAGTCCAGCGAGAAATTTCAATATGGATTAAATGTGCTGAAAGAAGTACTTTGCCCCAAAAGTAGAGTATGAAGGCTGGATGCTCTTTGTTCAAATCCCATTAATCTTCTGAAGATCAGTGGATATGTACCTCTATCTTTCAAAACCTCCACTAAGAATCTCAGCCTAAATATGTCTTGGGGTTTTAAGCAAAGGCAAAAGAGAGACATAGTTTTAATCTGACACCCCGAACAGAGAATAAATTATTAACCTACACAGGTATAAAGAACTATTAGACGATAAAGTGAAGGAAAGAAAGATTTAATCTGAAAAAAAAATGCTATTTCCAGATAGTGCTTGTTGATATGTGAGAGACAAGGAAGACTTTTAATCATTCACTCTATTAAAAATACAATTCCATTAAGGAAAAAAAAAATTAAATACTGTAATAGGTCTTTCATACCTCTAACTTTTCTGACAATTTTGTGACTAAATACTATTTTAGGGATAACATTTCAATTGTATTCATATGGCAGTTACTCAAATAGAAAACTGAATTAAATGATTCATTGCCCCCATGGCAGACAAGTTACAACTAGATGATCTTTAAGGTCCATTCCAACTCAAAACATTCTGCAATTCTATGATTCTATTATTTCTTTGATTTCTAACAGTATAAATGGACTAGTATCCTGTTGCATTTACAACAGGACACTCTGCCTAAGCAGCTGAAACTGTGCCTTGTGTCCAAGTTATCAATGATGGCTTGAGCACGGATCTGCTGATCAGTGATAAGACAGAGCAAAAATGATCCTCTGTTTTAGTGCTGAAGAATGGTACAGCCAGTTTGACTAAACTATCAGACTCACCTACAGGGCATGCAAGACAGATCCCCCTGACAGGCTGGAACCACAAGAGATGGGCAGTCCCAGGTACAAAGTGAGAGTCGGAAATGTTGAGCAGAAGAAACAGTAGCTGATAACACCTTTTTCAGCAGCAAAGCATGTTTTACTGAATAAACCAGACAACACATAATCCTGAAAGGTATGCAACTGACATTCAATCACTATGTTATAAAACACCATGGTAAGGACTTCTAGCATATCTCTTGAATGTGTGTGAAAATAATTCCCTTGAGTGGGGACAGCCCTCAAGGTTACTTCTTGAGGCTAAGCAAAAGAGTTTTAGCCACTGTTGTTTAGATAGGTGAGTAATATCAATCATTACTTATCAATTGTTGTGCTAGTTTTAATATAATTGCTTCAATATATAACATATTTAATATATTTGCGGTAATATTGCTTCAGAAATACTGCATTATACTGGTAGTTACAAATACCTATACTGTTTAGTAAATAATTCTTATATAGGTCTTTTGTCTAAACATTGCCACTATTGTAATCAATTTAAATAAATAAGTAATTGTATCTACATAATTATATTTGATTTTTCATCCTTAATCCTCTGGGACAAAGTTGTTTAAAGGTTTAATTGCATCAGTACAATCTTGTAAGCACAAACCACTGACTAAGTCTGGGGCTAAGATTGGATCCAACCACACCTAGACTCCTCTCTGAGAAGCAGCTTAGGATGCAAGGATGGCTTTTTTGCACCTTGTGACTCAACTTTTCTGTCTGTGAGAGCACCTACAGTTACATTATTATTAACTGAAAAGTATCCCTATTCCATTGTTGCTTTATACAAAGGTTAAAGAAGATTTTTTATTACTGTTATTTTTATGATCAGGGTTTCTGTTGTTTTTGAAGTTAAAGGTTATGATTTTCATCATATGTTTTACTTACTTGCATGGTTAAAGCCAAGTTATAAACATTCTGTCCCTGCTTTTAAGCATTCCTGCATTTTTATGCACAAAAGTTTGATGAACATCCATCAACCGCAGTAAGATAAAGGACATATAAAGGACAGACTATTTTAAGTGCTACAGAAGTCAGGTTTGAAGTCTTGGAGTAGGGAAATTCAGACTTTTTAGCTCAATTCATAGCTTCACTCTTCTCCTTTTATGAACTGGAGTCTTAAGGAATGCAGGAGAGCTGTCTTTGTACTCTTCTCAGTCCACAGTGTGTGTCAGTTTGGGTATTCTTTCTTTTTCTCCAGGAATAGATCAATGGACTGAAAAATGTGATTGCTGTAAGAATGTGTGCCACCATTATTGGTGGTAAATGTAGTAATTTGGACAGTTGCACTTGTTGCAAGTTGGACAGTAATTTGTTAACACAAATATGAAGTCTTTGGCTCTGCTTATATCCTGAATAAAAAAGCCTTTAGTTAATCAGTGGAATCATCACCAGAAAAATTATTTGGATAGAGGTTTTCCATATCCCTCTTGATTGTGTTAAAAAAACTCTTAAGAATTTTTTTAATTAATGTGGTTTTGCATTGAATTGTTATATTGTATATCAAAAATATGTTCATACTACTCACTTTGTAGAAACCTTTAAGTTTTTAAGTAATTTCTTCTACTTTGTAACTTTTCCATATAAACAAAACATTGTGAACATTTATATCCATGTCAAATCAGCAGAAAAAAACCCAAAGGATTAAATACCTTATCAGTTTGACAAACAGTGTGTTGATGGAATTCCTATACAAAAAGTCAGTTTTGTTTTGGTATATTTTTTTTTCCCCAATGAAATGTCTCCATGCTCTAGAAAGAAGAATTTTGTAACACAGGAGAGGAAGCTTTGGCGCTACTGTCAACTCTGATGAAAGAGAATAAGGGATTTCACCTTCAAAGCCAAGAGAAAAATGAATAGGTAGTGATAGCAAGGATAAATGAGAAACCAATGCAGTCATACAAACACTCATCCTAAGAGGCCTGACAGAAGCTATTAGGATTCACCCCACAGTTGTCATTTTCACATTAGCAGGGTGAGTGAGCAACAAAGGCTAAGGATGCAGCCTCTGGGCACGGGCTTCACCAGCGGCACGTTGTGTGTTATGGATTACCATTGTGATGGCCCTGATGTGAATTCTGATAAAATATATCACAAAAAATAACTCAGGGGGTGTGTGTGTGGATGTGCATCTGCTCCCTTTATTACTCCCATATATTCCCAATCTGTTGTCAAGGATATCCCACAGCAATAAATAATTGTCGAATTAGATCATTTGATATTGCCTCTCCTCAATTTCAAATAATAATCCTACATCAATACTGCAAGAAAATGCATGCAGATATGCATTTTGGAGCCCAGCTTCCAGCATTCAGACATGCTAAATCAGCAGAAACCTTTGCCCTTTGTTCTTAATACATATTCTAGCTGGTTATCTTGGCCTTCTCATGGGATGAGGGTCTTAAGCAGCAACTGTCTTATTTGGCAATATAGGAATCCAGAAAGAAACCACAAAACTCCAAAGAATTAAGTTATTTCAATAAATATTTCAACCCCAATACCAACTCAAATTTTGGGGGTGTTTTTGAGAGATGAAATGTAACTCATACACTAGTGAGAGATTCCCTTGAAGTGCTTTAACCCTTGACCTTAAATTGCACCAGGGGAGGTTCAGATTAGGTATTAGAGAAAAAAAAAAAACAAAACTGAAAGAGTGATTAGGCATCAGTTGTCCAGGGAATTGGTGGAGTCACCTTCTCTGGAAGTATAGAGAAGGTGTCTGGATGTGGCACTTGGGGACATGGTCATACCTGACAGCACTTTTAAACTACAGCATCAGATGACAAACTGACCTTAATTTCTGCCCTCAGGAAAAGGCAATAGGAGTAGTTTACTTTTACTGAGCTTTTAGCTTCACTGTTGGCCTCAATTCTTTACTGTTGTCAGCAGCCCTGTTTAATTAGATGTCTAAATGCAATTCCACCCCATTTTTCAAACAATGTCAGATATTTTCCCCCATGGCAAGAATGGAAAACAAAAGGTAAACAGCATGAGCTTAAAACAATTTAACAGTTGAAACTTAACATACTACTAATAAAATTATACTGCCATTAATATTGCAAATTCTTATTATAATTTTTTCATTAATTAAAAGGAGAGAGGACAGAACAGAAAGAAGTGAGAGGCAATAAAATTGCCCACCACCTGCTACCTGAAGTCCTACCTGCATATGAACAATGAATGGTCCATTCTGGAGAGCTTTCCCCAGTTTATATACTGGGCATGATGCATTTCTTCAGCTTTCAGAAGACCCCAGCTTGTTCAAAAAACCCCAGTTCTGCACATTAGGACCATAGGTGAACCCACAGACTGTCTGTCCCTCCCCCAAAGGGTCTGGCTACACGTGCTTGGGACAGCTGTGGAAAACTAGTTGAGTGTAATGGGATTATACATCTTGCAAAGAGCTGGGGCAGAAAGAGCTGAGATATAGACAAGGGTTTTTTGTGTTCTACTCATAACATCCTCTATTGAGATGTGTACTGGTTAGTGAAAAACAAATCATACCAAAGAGGTAGAGGTCCACAGGAAAAAATCCAGATGGACACATGTTACAAAAAAGTTCCTCAAGTGACACTAAAGGGATGATGCCATTGAAAGGCCTCATTAGTGTCACGGTGCTGGACCAAAATGCACCCTATGCAAGCTAAGGAAAAATGACAGGAAACACTCAGATGTACAATCGGACCTACAAAATTTTCATGAGGGCCAGCAAAAGGAAATTCAGTATTTTTCACCTGAGGTATCAGGAACTGTGCTTCAGTATAAGCTAGGAACTGCATGGATAAAAATTAACCCTGCAGATGAGGACTTGGGGTTCCCTTGGGACGACAGCCTGTTATTACTGTGCCAAGTGTGCCAAGAGCTTGCTGCACATCAGTACTGGGCTGCAAGGATGAAGCCAGAATACTGAGGAAAATTATTATTCCCCCTTCTCAGCATGCAGCACCCACATTTTTCATTGATCATATGATCAAGGTTAAATTGTTTTAATTATTCTTCTTTCACTTGATAGTGAATATAGTATTCCTGAAAGCTAATGAGTTTGTTGTTAGTTCTCTTCAAATAAGAGATCTGAATGTTGCAAGAGTGCTATAAATGTTCTGATAACTCCAGTCCAACACTGTAAAAGGGAACCGAATTTTTGAATCTAATTTTGTAGCTATACAGCTCAGTAGCGGCAATTAATTGGTTTGATTGACCAGGAAGTCTAATGTTTGTCTGAGCATTACTGAGTAACACAACAGAATCCTATAGGCACTTTCTGTACTGTAAAATATGCCTGATTACTTACATGCAGAAAAACAGCTATTTTGAGAAATTTATCAGCAACAAAGTGTAGATGCAACTTAGAAGTGTACAAAATAGGATTGTACAATTAAAACTTCCACATTGAAGGTAACTCCTTCAATTAAGAGGCTGATCCTGAATATTTGTGAAGGAAAATGAGCATTGTCTTTTTTTTTTTTTTACTATTAATGAATATTTTGAATTTACGGTAATCTACAGTAAAAATCAAGCAATTCAGAGGAATCGGCGCCAACACTGAACACTTGAGAATCATCAAGAAATACAATTTCTTTTTATTTCTGGTTGTTGTGGCTTTTGTTGTTGTTGGTTATTTAACTTCTTTCCTTTCTATAACAATATATAAACAGCAGTGGAAAAAGTACTAACAGATACAGTTAGAGGTCAAACGATATTTTTTTCAATCTATTTATTCAGCATCATGCACTTAAAATAGTCAAGTTTTGATTGGTGGTCCCAGAACTGCTTCACACCCTAGTAGGCAGCAAAAGCATGATGAATGAGCTTTAAAAACACGAAATAAACAGCTGCCAAAATCAAAATAAACAGGAGAAAATACTTAAATCCAACAAGGAAATAGCAGAACTATGTATCTCTTATCATCATCCTACATCTATAATCAAATTGATAGATGAGAAATCTTTCAAAGTTATTGCAGTGGCAGCTTTAAAGGAAAATTTAGAACTAAGAATAACTTTATGACTACAAACTGCAGAAATAATCTTAATGAGATGATCACTCAGGAAGGAACATGGCAAGAAATCAAACAATAAGTTGCATGGCTTTATGAGCCTGTAACTATGGAAAATTAACTTACATTTTTTAACATTGTAATGTCAAAAATATGAAGTAGCAAACACCCTCAATCAAAAAGCTACAGCATTGCCCAATTAATAAACATATAGGCATTATTTGTCATTTTTTTTCAAAGCATTTAGCTATTCAAATACATTTGTTTCATGTCTTGTCACCATTCAGAAATGCATATGGCATTTACTGGTTCCCAAGGAAATCAGTAGGAAATGCCTTAATTTTACTCTGTGATTTTCCAGTGATAAGAATAGCTTTTAAAAACATTACTGAAAATTTGAAAATGCAAAATATTTTATGTACAGCATAAGCATCTAATAGGCATGAGAGACAGTGCTGTAAATGTTTGTGGACTTGAAGTCTCAAACTGAAAATGCTCAATCTAATCTTTTTATAGGTTTGATTAATTCTTTCTCTTGAAGAAGCAATGAATGAAGGAACCCAAAAAGGACCAAAAAAAAGTGCACAATATACATACATAGTGATAATTGCAATATTGAATTCCATATATCTTAAAAGGTTATCAGTGGACTATTAAGCACAGTCATATCCACTTTCCTGTTATGAAGTGTTTGAGATGCAGTTCATTTGCTCTTCACGGTATCTTGATTCCACAGAATACATGTGGTGTCATGAATGAGCCCCTGTTAAAATGCCAATGGCAAAAAGTAGCTTTAAGCACTTTGTACAATCCAAGAGATGAGGATGTCCTACTCAGAACAGATCAAGTCTGCCAGCACATAGATGTGTTTGGAAGGCAGTATGGTGGAATATCTAACTTCTCCATCTTTCACCCATGACACAATTCTTCACAAGCTGTTCAGCTCATATTTAACCCGGTATACTCAAAATCTTCAAAATAGCAAAAGGGACACAATTTAAGAGTAGAATTTAAATAAACAAGAATTTATTATTAGTATAATTGAAATCTCAGGAATCTAGTCAAGATTTGTCCAGATTTAATTATTAGAATAAAAGGCCCAAAGTAGATTTTATCATCATCATCATCCTAATATGATAGCAATGCACTTAAGATGGTTGCATGCTCATTCTTTGTATCTACTCCTTTTTCAGCTGTTAAGCTCATCCTTCTGATGTCCCTTTCAGTTATAAAGCTGAGCAACAGTTTTCCCTGGTGAGCATAGCATAGCAATGGTTGGATCAGACAGTGAGTTTTCTGGGTTCTTTACTGCTTTCTTATTTCTCTTCACCTTTCCTCTTTATCTGGGGCAGTTTACCAGAGTTGATTTGTATATGTTTCCCAAAGTGCTTTTAGGCCTTTTTCTTTCTTTCCTTTTTCCTTGATTTGAAATCTACTGTATTTGGGTTTTGTGTTTTGTTTGGGTTTTTTTGGTTTGATTTGGTTTTTGACTGCTATATGTTTGTGGCCCTTATAGCAATGTAGTAATCAGAAAAAAAAAAACCAAAAACAAAAACAAAAAATCACACACCAAAAAACCCCAATAAAAAAAACCAAACAACTCCCTCCCCCCCCCTCCCCCCCCCAAAAAAAACCCCAAAACACCAAAACATACAAAAAATAAAGAAAGCACATTAGAAATCAAAGCTTCAGGCAAATCAAGAGAAGTTTAGACTAAGTAAGCCTGAGAAATTTCAGTCCTGGGACCTTGAAGACTCACTCATATCTTGGTAGTAGTGACGTCAATGGCTGTGCTACAGAGGTAAAAAACTTCAATGAGACAAGTTGCTTTAACTACCCTCCTGTTGTCTTCTACAGGCTGCATGATCCCCTTGCCCTGAACATTTTTCTTTCTATTCAACCTATTCTTTCTCTTCTTTCCATCCCCAGTTCCCAGGAAGAATGAAGCCATGTAGCTGACAATATTTTTGCTGCAAACATATATCTTGGAATATGTCCATTCTGCTTTCAAGTGAACTGGTCAGGATGGGCAGCAGGTATTGCTACTGCCATATTAAGCAATTTCCCCTCAAGAAATTTCTCTGACTGCCTCAAATTCCTCAAGAACAATTTTTTCTTACTTTTTTTTTCTGTTGTAGGGTGAGGATTTTTTCTGCTTGGTTTATCTTTTAATAATTTGGCACCTTGCCTGCTGATACCCTGCCCCTTAACTGATAGCAGCAGCACAGACAGACTGCTGACACCCTGCTTTTGACCAGCACTCGCTTCATAAATAGAGAACAACCTACCAGTATAGCCAGTGTGGGCAGGTTGCTGTCCATATTATTCATGCAACATAGGATCCTCTCAAATCACACCATCATTGCTGTAGCTGAAGAGTGCCATAACTATCCACACTCAAAAGGTTTTTGCACAACTGGCTGTTGCTGAGATGTCCTGGACACCAAGTGTTCCTGGCTGTCCACTGCAGCATAGCTCTTTTATCATGTCACATTTGCTGCTGGTAATTGGGTGAGTTGCTGTATGGGCTTTTTGTTGCTCATTTTTCCTACTGCCTCAATAAAGCTTTGTTTTATAACGTGCCAGACTCTATTACTCTTTAGACCGCACAATTGCATCTGAGTTAATAATAATTTGATGATTATACTTTTAGGATTTCAGTTACACTAACAGTTATAATTAAAACATATGTTTCCTTTTTGACCATAAGAACATGTTGAACATAACAGAGTATGTCTCCTTTAAGGTCTGGATGAGTCTTATACTGAAATTGTTATTTAAAAGATGATAATGACATCACCATGTGAGTTGACATATATTAATCACAACATCGCAGAATGGGTCAGTTTGGAAAGGACCACAGTGGGTCATCTGGTCCAACCTCCTTGCTCAAGCAGGGTCACCCCAGAGCACATGTCACAGGGGTGTGTCCAGCTAATTCTTCAATATTTTCAGTGAGGAAAATTCCACAACCTCTATGAGAATCTGTCCCAGCATATACAGTACCACACAGTAAAGAAGTTCTTCATATTCAGGTGGAGCTTCTTGTGAATCAGGCTCATTGCTTCATCCTATTGCTCAGCACCACCAAGCACAGCCTGACTCCATCTTCTTGACACCCTCCCTTCAGATACTGATAGACACCAGGTCCCCTCTCAATCATCTCTTCTCCACATTAAACAGGCCCAGTTCACTCTGTCTTTCCTTATAAGACAGATGCAACAATCAACTTTGTTACCCTCTGCTGGACCTGCTCCAGGAGCTCCATGTCTCTCATACTGAGAAGCTCAGAACTGCACACAGCACTCCAGATGTGGCCTCACCAGGGCCAATTAGAGGGGCAAGATCATCTCTCTGCTGGCAATGCTCTTCCTACTGTCTCCCAGGATCCCACTGGCCTTCTTGGTCACAAGGACACTGCTGGCTCACAAATGTTTGTTGTGCACCAGGACTCCCAGGTCCTTCTATGCACAGCTGCTTTCCAGCAGGTTGCTACCAGCCTGTACTGTTCCATGAGGTTAACTCTCCCCAGGTGCAGGACTCTGCATTTGCCTTTGATTTTAGGCAGTTCTTTTTTGCCCAACTTCCAGCCCGTCGAGGTCCTTCTGAAGGGCTGAACTTGGGGGAATTGGCCACTCATCACAGCTTTCTGTTGTCACTGAATTTGCTGAGGAGGCAGCTGCCCCTTCATCCAGGTCATTGATCAACAAGTTAATCAATGCTGTGCCCAGTATTGAACCTTGGGGAACGCCATTAGTGACAGGACTCCAACTAGACCCTGTGTCAATGATTATGACTCTTTTAGATGGTTCTAAATCCACTTCACTCTCCACTCATCTCACACTTACTGGCTTATACAAGGATGTTGTGAGAGATTAGGTCAAAAGTAATATACTAATAATACTTCTATGCTGAAATTTAAGGATGCATTTGAATCGGTACATTCTGCTTTGGTACATATCTCAGAAGGTGGGACAGAATATGAAGGATATAAAAGAGATCCTTCTCTGGCAAGTTTTTTCTTCACCACTTGTGTCATGTCAGACTTCTGAAAAATTGGTTCTGAGACACCAGATTTTACCCTGCTGAGAAAAGGGAACTTTGAAGCACAGTTTTGAGTATAAAATATTAGAGACTGGACTTTGCAATAATCAAACCCTTGTGATTATGGGTATATAGACCATGATATCCTAAGGGAGTGCTTGCTTGTCAGCCAAATTATTCCTAGTTTTTCAAGATTATTTTTCTATCCAATGGAAGAATGTAGCAAAAATTATTACTGAGTGGCAGTTTTCAGTGCAAACAGAACATGAAACAATGGTATTACTTGCCTAATGTGATTTGAAAGTCTTATCAAAACAGCAATTTGCTATCATATCTTATTAGTCTTGAACTATGTTGAGATAGCTGGTATTCTTTAATATGATTTGATATTCAATAATGGGACAAGACTTCTTTTGCCACAACAAACATCAGTGCAACACAATGGTGATATGAAATGATGTAAAATTCGTGATAATAAATTTAACAGCCCTTTTACCTAACTGAAGACATTTTTGGTACTACTAAACATTTTCTTTTCCAAGATCATACTTATATATTTCTCAAGGTAAAAAGAAGTATTATTTGCAAGGAGACAGAAGTGTTTTCTCCTTCTGATTATTTTTGAAACTCATTTGATGAGATCAATGTTCTTTTTTTAAGGATTTTTTTTTTAGAGAAAAGATGTGAGAAAAAATATTTCTCAAACTGACACTCATGCAAGGATTGTGTATTCTTGGCAATGCAAGTACTATTTAGGAACATCTTAAAGATAATTTCTTTAGCATAGAATGCATTTAGTGGTATTCTTCAATCCCAAATGGAGCCCAAATTTTTCACTGAACAATTCTATAATATTTGGTTTTGTTTGGCTATTAAATTCTAGAAGAACAAACATTAGAAAAAATAAGCATCTGACCACACAAAATAAATCTTTACAGAAGAATTTTTGCTCTAGTTGTATAATTTCTTACCACTGTATTTTTTTATTGTTCTCCAACTGCCAAAATTTAAGAGTTACCATGGAGTAGAATTCTCTAATGCATTCCAATTATTACACTTATACACGTTATTAAAAAAGAGAAAGTGTTATATAGCAATCTTGATTAAGCTTTTCCTTACCTTTGAGCATTTGCTTTTGCAGCCTTGTGAGAATTTCTCTAAATAAGGCTACTTTTATATGTGCATAATGTATAATTAATGACAAATTTTCTCTCGGTCTACGGACCTTTTATGGGGTGCATATATATCTCAGTAATACTGCAGAAAGAAGTGAATACTTTACATTTTATTTTAATTGCTTTTAAGTCCAGACATAATAATTTTATTTGCTAGTAGTTGTACTAGCAAATTGCATAGGTTTTTCTTAGAGAACTGTGAGCCAGTTTTTACTGGTTAATCAGTATTTTATCCACAGGATCTGAGACTGCATTTTTACTTTCAGAATCTGCCATTAATTTTCTTAAATTAAAACTAATTTAATGACTGTGATCACTTATTTGGTTCACAAGTGCCATGAGCTGATCAGAGAATTCACAATGGAATTATTAATTTGACTGTCACCTAAATTAAGTCATTACCAAACACCATCCACTTCCAAGAAGGCAGACAAGAATAAAAGGAAGATATTTTACCTTCACCTAAGTAGGGAAAAAACAAAATTGTATATAACAGGAAAAAAGTTGATAGAAATATTAGAATGAAACTTGTTAAATAAAACACAGGATAACTTCTTGCACCTTGATGTTGTTTGAACATTTGCATTATTTTTACTCTTTATTTGTGCCTGTATGACTATGCACAACAGAGGTAAACATAGAAAGTTGAATGAACAAAGGAAATTTCAAACAATTTCAGGAATCCTCCTGATGCCTGTACCAAATACTCAGTATCTGAAGCCTCGGGTTTACGAATGAGATTGTTCTGAACCATACGGTATTGGATCTAGCTCAGGCTTATGCAGGGTAAGCAAATTGCATGGGATCAACACCACTATATAGGGCTATAGCCCTCAGGATTACTTGACCCATGGAAGAGCACTGGGAAGACAATTTATTGAACTGCTGGTGCTGAGGAGAAATTGGTTGGGCTATTCTTTCAGAAATAATGGTTAGAGTAGGAAACAGAGGAGAAATTAGACTGCTTCCAGAAGGGAAGGCAGTATGAGGAAAGGCAAACCAAAGCAAAAAAAGGAGAAAAGAAGATCAGAGAAAGAGAAGAAATGTTGTATCCACTTTAAAAAACTTGAATAAACAGTGTGCTTTCAAGTTGCTTTTGGAGAACAGTACCCAAAGCACCAGCTAGATATCTAGTGTCTCAGACACAAGGTGCTGCTGTAATCTTAACCCATAAATCAGTTTCAAAATCCCACTGGGCAGTCATCTTCATCTTTAGCTGCCTACACATCTTTAACACAGCAGTTTCAGCCTCTTTTAATTGCTCCACTGAGTTTCCTACCCCACAACCAGGAAGACTGAATAAATGTATGTAGGTTTTGAAGCAGTCTGATACCTTGGTAATGAGGTAAGAAGGAGCACAGCAATATCACAAAAGGACAGACTACAGATAGCTTTATTAACAGCTCAAATGAAAGTTCCTGCTTTAGACCACCAGTATCTTTAATCCCTCCGTACTGTCAGAAATACCAATAGCCCTTTTGATCTCCTAGTCTATTCTTAAGTGTAGTTATTACCTAATTAATACTGATGAAGAAAAGTTTAATTTAAACAGAAGGTTTTGTGTGAAGGATATAGCCCAAAGGAATTAGATCTTCGGGATTTATCTGATGAAAGATTTATTTTATTTAGCTTCTAAATGTTTCCTGAAGGGTTTAATTGTACTCTACTCCTATATTAAACATACTAAAATATATTTTCCCTCCAAAAATACAGTTTTGACATGAATTATACTGAAGGAAAAAAAAAACAACAAAAAAAGCAAAAAGGCTTTCAAAACTCTCTGACCAATTTTATTAATACTGACAAATGCTGTAGAACTGGAACACAAAACCAGCGGGTCACAAAAAGCTTGAAAAGTATGATTTAGCTCAAGTAAAATTTGAAACACCTTAAAAGCCAGCCACAGCAACAGGAAACGTGGTAAGTGAAATATGAGAGATGTGAAACCATCTACTCTTCCTAGAGTAGATGGTCTGACTTCTCTTCCATGAGCTCCCACACCTGATCCCCACCAGAATCTTGAAATTCTGGCAAATACTGTGTTGGGAGGAAAGACTCAAAAACATGAGAATAGCAAAGATGACAGTAGATTCACTCAAGTGACCTTGCAGCTTGGTCTGGAGAATAACAGTGTGGGGAACTCATATATTATACCTACTGCTGTTTATTGTCTGTCTGAGAAGTAGAATTTCTGTATAGAGATAATGTAAGAGTTTGTGAGACTTGGAGGCACTCTCATGGAAAAGTTTGAGCTCCCTGTTCTGGGAGAGTGAAGATCAAACCTCATAGGTCATAAAAAGCACAGAGATCACAGCATGGTACTAAACTCCATGTGCATAGGCCTGTGATAAATGGGGGCATGCTGCCTGCAAGCATTGAGTAAGCTGGGTGTTGTTTTGGGATCCTCTGGTTATCAATGTCATTAGTTAAGCTAATTCACTCTTTGCATTTCAGCTGTGGTTTTGAGGTTGTTCCAGCTGCCTGTCTGTGTCAATTCACACACCAAGGTATCCTAGGTTGTGGGCAGAGTGTGTCTTTTTAGCTGAACATGAAAACCAAATCTGGTGCAGATTTCTCCCTCAGTCTTTCCCAAAGAAAACCAGAGTAGAGTGGGGGTTTTCAGGGAAGTGTTTTCATAGAATCTTAAATCTGAAGAAAGGCATAGTACTGAGTTGGTGGGAAGACCACTGCCCTTCCAAGAGTAAAATAAGTATCTTTGCTGGAGTAGGCAAAGATATGGAAGATATGAGGATTCAAGCCTGACTGACCCTGGAAAGATCCAAACACCTCTCTCCTACCTTCTGAGAGCTTTTCCAAGACACCCATCTACAGAGTAGTCTTGTTGACAGTCTATGAGGATGATGGGTACTTTATGTTCTTCAGACTGACCTAGGGTCTGTCTGTAGCCAAGAATCTGAAACTAATATGTCTAGATGTAAAAGAAGGAGAGAAGATCAGATCCCATTGTTTTTGGTATTTTTCAAATCACCTCCGTGCATGATAAGTCCAAGGAGCAGCGAACGGCACCAAGAACTCCTGCTGTTAGCTTTGTGTTCTAGCATGTGACATACAAAAGCACAGGTTCTCCTTGTAGATCCACAAATATATCTTCCAAAATCAACTAGATTTTGTTCAATATTTCATCCCAGTCTTAATGACAAATAATTTACTTTCCATTTTTTTTCATAAAGCCCATTTTTTCTTTTTTTTCCTCTTTTTCTTTTTCTTTTTCTTTTTCTTTTTCTTTTTCTTTTTCTTTTTCTTTTTCTTTTTCTTTTTCTTTTTCTTTTTCTTTTTCTTTTTCTTTTTCTTTTTCTTTTTCTTTTTCTTTTTCTTTTTCTTTTTCTTTCTTTTATCTTTTTTTAATTTGAACTAAAATTTTACTCAATATTTTCACTCTGAGTTTTAAAAGCCAATCTGTGCCAAAAGACTAAGCATAAAGATCTACCCTCAAAGCCATGAAGAATCGCTGGAAACCCTGTGGACTTGGTCTTGGATATAATCTGAAAGATAATTTAATAAAGCACAGTAAAATGGAAAATTGGTATAATTATTCATGATCAAGTTTTTTGGAAAGCTCATTACAGATGAAGCACAACTATTTATCTTAATGAAAAGCTTTATCAAGTTGAACTGAATCAACTATAACTAGACTAAACTAAATCTACTACTTCAAACTAGTAAGCAAAATATGGGCTCTGCATGCACGTAGATATATAGATTAGTACTTCTATGCATATTTATATATAAAGTCCAAATTAGTACTTTGCTGATATAAGAAGTACATTTATGATTAATTTTCCAGACCACAGGAGGTAATGTAAACCTATAAATGTTATGAAATTTACTACCTCTTCAACAGTGGTCAGCTATATTTAGGAAAGCTGAAATTTGTTAAGTTGCAGATTAGTTTCCTGAAGAGAGGAAGGAAATTCATCTTGAAATATGCAAAAGGAAATAGAAAACAGGGTTGGAAAACAGATTCTACAATCTGTCATGGGGTTCAAATAGATGATCCAGCTGCAGCTGTTCCAAAGGTTTGGAACTTTTCTATAATTTTTAGTCAAAAAGTGAGAAGTTCTTAAACATTAATATTTCTTTGAAAGTGCATTGTGGTTAAAGTAATGTGCATGTTTTCAAGCTGTGTACCTCCAAGAAGTTAAATATGTGATGATTTTGAAAAGGTATTTCTACCCTATCTTATATAGCCCAGTAAGGGCCCCTGCATTTTTACACCTTTTAAGTTATTTTTCTATGGCTTGTTTTTTATTATTACTGAAAATAATATTTAAAAAATCTTTAGATGTTCTTTGTTTTCTTCCTGATATTATATGTTTGGGTTTTTTTAAAAAAATCTCAGAATGTTTTACTTGCTGAAACATTCAACAATCACCTCCAGATACTTACTCTTTTTTTAATCTAAACACTTTGAAATATACTGTTCACAGACTGCTAGAGCTTTCCAGAGTAAGAGTAGCACATTCAGTGCCTCCATAAATCAAATACAACATCCGACTCCAATTTCTTGTGTTTTTACCATTCCCAGGTCTCAGACTAGAACAATATTTTCTGGTGTACAGAATATTTGAGATGACAAAAAAATCTCCGAAAATTCTTGTGAGGAGTTGAAAGGAAGCTGTCCTTTTATTCACCATTGCAATTTTGACTGTGAAAGAACAGTGCTAAAACATCTTCAGAAGAATGTGCCATGATCTGAAATAAAGACCTGTGACTGTGTAATTCCACAGTCATGGAGAAAGCAATTTGCAAATAGCAAAGAGACGATCATGTTTGAGGCTGCCGATCAATATTTTGTTCCAGCCTGTAAGAATGGTAATGTTCTGTTAGCCTTTAATAAGGTTAGACCCAATGTGTTTTTATCCCTATTTGTTCTCCATTCAGGTGAGTTTAAACACTGCTTACTCTAAGAGTTATGTTTTATTGTGTGACCATGATAGAAAACTTACATGAAGACAATTGAAAAACAAACCATTAACTCTGGGAAACTGATATCTGAAAACTGTTTAATTAATGATTGAATTTATTTATTATTTCTCTTCATGTTCACTTACTTTGTGGATCCCTGAGACTAAAATATAAGAAACCCCTTTACTTTTTTAATGCAAGCTGTGCTATAAATTTAAAACTGTCACTTTTAGAAAGCAGGAAAATAGAAAAAAATATTTTAAAAGCTTTTTTATTTCTCTTTCCAGTGTTTCAGTTCAAGTAGAGAATATCATGTAACCCTCAGAAGTCCCTTAGCACATAGTTGAGACATTAGTTATTTAGAAAAACGTGACAATATCCATAGCACTTATTCTATTATTTATGGCAGTCTCTACAGCTAGTATTTAACAGAATACAGCCATGTGCTCTTGAAAGAAAAGGCAAATTGAATTATTATCACTCTTAAAGTAGTGTTCTCTTAACTTTTCTTAAAAGTATTTACATTTCAAGGATTGCAGAGGAATGCAAAATGAAGTTACAAAAACTTTCTCTGAGCAGATCTTTACCCACTTATGCAAACACAGGAGTAGGAGAAGGTGGTTCCTAAACCTTTATGTTTCCAAATAGGCAGGTTAAATGCAAAGGGCTCAAATACTCACACTCAAGAAGAGAATTGCCTGCTCTTGTACATGTACTGTTTACCTTCCTTTCACTACTGTTTACCTTACTTTCCTTTTCCTCTGCAGCATTCTTAATCCTCTGAAAAGAAACACAACTCAGATTACTGTCTTGTTCAAAATGCATGAAATTACTTAACAAGGAAACTGAAGATGTATGTGTGTGTGTGTGTGTGTGAGGGTGTGCATGCTCAAAGAGCCCTCTAGTTGAGAGACAGGAAAACATTTTTTTCAATTAATGACTTAGCACAATAGGCACTGAGGGAGCTACTTTGAAGTGGAACTGCTTCCCTAGAGGGTTAGGTGTGCTAGTGCATATTTTTTTTCTGATCTCTCTTTGGGACTAATTTACACATATATGGTACATGTAGGTAGGGACTTGGTTTGGGTGAAGTTCCCCCTCTCTTGACAGGAAAGAATGATGGACTATAATTGGTACAGGCTCTTTGCTAAAGATTCTGCAAAAGCAGAAGCAAGCCACAGGAGAGAGTCAGCCACATCTGTTTTAATGCAGGTTGTTAAAAATAAGCATTTTTTTTTTCCAGTGGGTGAGACAAGGACAGATTTTGAAAACGCACAATCACTATTTTTAGATTCCAAATGCACAATAGCAGGGTGGATTATTGAAAGAATGCTGATTAAATGTATAAACAGCTTCCTCCTATATTCCTGTGCAAATGTCTATCTGTTTTACAGACAGTAAGAGAAGATGAGTCTTTCTGGTAGCTATAAGATATTGTCAATGTATTTTAAATACTCTGTTTCAGGGATTACTTTTTAAAGCAATTCAAAGTTTTTCTAAAATTATCTGACTACCGAGGGCAAAAGAAGCAGAATCATTTGCATTCATATAGGAATGCCTTTCTTGTGCTGGCACCATTTATTTCTTGCAGGAAAGCATTACAAACTGACTACTGTGATTTTTTTGCCCAGAAACTTAAATCCAGAATTGTAGATAGAGCTCTGCTGGGGATTATCAGTGGGATGGATGTGTCTGGCATGAGTGTTATTCTTGGTTTGGCTTCATTAAATGAACCATTACCAGGAAAGACAAGTTGTTGAACACTTTTATTGCTTTCTACCTTTTTCTCTATCAAATCAATAATACTGTTTTGTAACTTTGGCTATAGCACTGGTTCTAAATCTATTTCATGCCTGTTGGAAAGAGTTCATTAGCTTTAAAAATGATGGGGAGGAAAAGTGCTTTTGAGCTGTAGAAGAGGACTTCTGTTGTTTTGGAAATGTATCCTCTATTAGTATCTCTATTCTATGTGTTGATACATAAGTAAAAGTAAATAAAAAACCCAGTAGTTCAATTATATAACTTTTTTTAAGGTTGCCATATTTAAAAATGAATACAAATAAACAAAACAAACAAAAAACCAAACCAGCAAACTATGTGTAGGTTCTAGAAAGTGACAAGATTAGTGTCTACAAACAGGTTTATTTTCAGAAATCTCTAATTTTCCCAGTAATTTCTTATCATATTCATAATTATTATGCCACAGGTCATAATCAAGTAATTTGGACCCATGGGAAGAGTTCTTTAATGCCTATTATACACCACATAAATGCCCCCTGTTAAATGAATATGGTTTCCCATTTTCCTTAGCACTTATGGTGGTAATTTTCAAAGATGTTCTTAGTGGGTGGCTAAAGAGAAACCATGCCTTTACTCTGCTGAAACTGCCTTGAAGATCTGACTCTCCCACCATGTGACGGAGGAAAGAATATACTGACTCTCTACCTCATGCCACAGCAGACTTCTCTAATACACAGATTGATGGTATCAGTGGTATTAGCATGATTTATTTAATGAATAATCTAAAATAATACTCAGTATATTTTCTTCAAAACATCCTGAAATTTGATCAGGATAAATGAATAGTCTTTACTGTAACTCTTCTTATAACACTTCCAAAGAATTGGAAAGAAAGCATTTTACTACAACACTAGAAAATGCCCACTGCCTACAAAAACAGCTTTTTTTCCCCGATGGCTTGACAAAAATATTCTTACTATTTCCCAAGTATAAAATATCTCATTAGACCTGATATGCAGAACAACACAATAAAATGTAATTTTAACACTATAAAAATGTCATAGAAACATTCTTATCAGTCTTATTTAGACAAAGTGTTTGAAACATTTTCTGTAATAACAGTGTAACCTTAATAGAGCATAAAAAAAAAAGTAAAACATCTCAATAAAATGTGAATGGATTCTTCCAAACTTCTTCATGATGAAGATTAAGTTTTGCTGATATTTTAAATTGTCAGACAATAGATGTTTGCTTTGTCAGATTCTTTGGCTCTTACATTCTTTGCCATTATTTTAGAGATACATTTGTTGCATCTGAGAGTAGGGTGCCTGTGAAACTGCTATTCCTCATGTTTCACAGGATTCCTCACTCCTAAGTTTATCAGAAATAAGTAATTTGCAACAAAAGAAATTATGCCTAACTAAAATTTTTTATAGTGTGTGTGCCTGTAGTAGTGCAGTTTTAAACCAAGCAGATGCTTTCCACACAAGGAAAAAGGTTTGAGTTTTACCTTGAGACTTAAAAGGAAAAGCCCTAGAAATTTCCATGCTCTCCTGGCAGCCATTGGCTGAATGCCAAGACAGAAACATGGATAGGTCTATTTCCCTGTCCCTCAGAAATGTAGTCATTCCCTATTGGGCAGTTTGCCAAAAATCCCACCCAAATACTTCAGTACATAAGGCAGAGCACAGCCCTTCTCAGGGCTTCTTGGGCTGTCGTTGTCAGGTATGATGCTTGCATGGACCTGTGCTCGGGTTCTATTTTGTTCTTTATTGTTTATTTTTTTATATGTTTATTAAGCCTTTTGCTTTGCAAAACATACCCAAGGAGCTGTCTTGCGAATTATTTTTAAACCATTTCTGTAAGGTGAGTGAAGGACACCTTCAGACATTGATAAATTTTCACAGGACTTATTACACTCTAGCCATGAGTAAGGTTGTATCGTGTGCCATCTTAATAATAAGAAATTATTTTAAAACTAAAAGATTTCTTGTCTTTTAAAAGTTTAAGAACTTTGTTTGTAGATAATAATTAGCAGGAATCTCATTTATTCTAATTGCGTATTTCACACATTTTACAACATTGCTGCAGCTAACTGTTTTCTCATATTTATACTAATTTTTCTAGAGATTAAACAATTAAAGCAAAGGTATGAAAGACAGCAGCTTTAAGCTTTTGTTTTTGTTATTGTTTCAAGCAAATCACTTGAATATGTAATTTCTGAAATAGTTTCTGGAACAGCAAAGTCAGCTAGAAGAGGAGTATCTCACCCCCTAAGAATGGGCTTTTAACTGAAGAACCTTTAGAGTGTGTTAGGCCAATAAAGATATGTATACAAACTTGCCAAACCTATAAGCACTTTATAATTGCTCACTATATGTTGATAGCACTTTAGAAACTAATATTTTCTGGTTTGGTTGTTTTTGGTTTGGGATTTTTTTTTTCCATATGTCAATTTTTCTCTTTTAAATGCATTTAAATTATGTTTGAAAGCTTAGTGGTGGTTGCAAAAAAGAGAAGCACCTCCCTCCATCACGAGAAAGTTGATAGCATATTAAGGGGAAAAGCATAATTTGTAATTAGACCCAGTAAGAAATCCCAATTTTTACACCATATACACTTGCAGTTATTTCTTATGTTAGATCACACAGAGCCTTCACATACACACTGCCTATACACCATGCTCAAAATTACATAAAAAAAGCTTCCAAAAACTATTATTAGACACCTTATAATGTTTCTTGACTTTTATCTACTCAAGGTTTGGATTCAAAGAAGAAACTCCTCTCAGATAAACATTCTTAACATATATCCTTGAACATGAGAGATCAGGAGGCCAAATTATCATTAAGACTCATTATTTTCTGTGAATTATTCAATTCAAATCAAATCGTGTTCTTTACACCACAATACAGTGACAGTGAGATCTTTACCTTTATGAATAATTAGGATTATAAAAAAGCCACAACAGAAATATTCTAGTTAAGTGAAATGCTGATGAATTTTTTTGTGAGGAAAAAAAACCTATTTCCTCTATTTTGAATTTAAGCCAAGGTTTTCCTACTCAACAAGAGCATTAAAATCACAGTAATTTTGTATCTTTTTCAAGTGAAGAAGTAAATTCTGTTGTTTACATTCCTTGTTTGCATTTGCCAGCATTATATCATGCCATCTGATAAGGATTCTGATTTTAATGTAATTCAGAGGGAGTTTCCTTGGTCTTTGACAAAGAGTATCCAGTGAAATCTATTTTTAAAAAGATAGAGAAGAGGAATTGTAAGGTGTTGAGAGCTTGACCAAGGCAGAAATTAGTTAAGGGAAAATTCAATGTCTGCACTGGACTTCACAGAGCATAACAATTGTGTTAAAATATTCAGCTTTTCGATCTGTTAGCATGTGTGTTTCACTGTAACTTGTATGTATCCATCATTTTACCAGGGATCATACATTCCAATAGCAAAAAGTGATGCAAGCACAAAAGCTTCCATTTTGATTGTATTCAATGGAATCTGTTATTATATGAGGTTTTCAGACAAATAGTAGTGTGTAATTAAGAAAAGTCATAATGAGTCTAGGTAATGAAATGGAGTAAAGCAACATTTTTTTTCTAGCATATACAGAAATATAACTTAAGAAGCAGGAGATTTGATGTAAATATTATTATTAGCATTATTATATTTTAATTATTATTGAATTGCAATCTCTGTTTGAACTTCAGAAATGCTAAAAGGTTTGACTTGTGTGACTGAATATGGTGCTATCGTAATAAAACTAGAAATTGTGGTAAGTTCTTCAGGGAGTTTTAAACCTAGGCATAAAACCAGAATACTTGAAAGAGATGAAAAGCAATACATAGCAGCTTCATGGGTAATATTTTCTGTAAGGTATAAATTTAATTGTTTTCAAATATGCCTATGATGAAGCACATAAGTGAAGGAATGAAGATGTGGGATGAGAAATCTGCTGAGCAGGTGAAAGGAGGCTGGAGTCTAGGCTGACTGAGGGGAAACCTAATCTCCCAGTGATGAATGAAAGATGATAGAGTAGGAGTGGGCTATGAAACTGAAAACAGGAAAGAGAGAGAGCTGACACGTTTATAAACCAAGAGAAAGATCTGCAAGGCAATATTGTGAAAGGAAATGAAAGGAACAGGGCTGCATTTTTTAGAATAGTAAATTTGAGTAAGATGTAGCAAGATGTTCAACTTCTAGTGATGTTTTTGGAGATTTGATCCCTTATCAAGCCTTAAATTATCATATTTGAATGGCATTTTAAGCTACAATACTTTTTAGGATTTTTTTAGGGGTTTTTAAAATTCTTATTTGCAGAACAATTTAGATATATAAGCAGGTGTACATGTGTTTCTTACACGGCTTTTATCTGTATTCACAGGTTATTCATGATTTTATAGCAAGGTTAGTTGCTTTAAAGTGCTGCAATGGTGCTCTGGAAACAGGCTACCCTGTTCCTTGTTTAGGGTACCAAAATCTCAGGCTTGAGGAAGATAGGTGATGATAGCTGAGTCTGTTGGATTTCCCTGCATGTTATCACAGACATGCTTTAAAAACGTGAGACTCAAGAAAATAATTATATAAAAGAAAAACAAAGAATAATTTTTAAGGGTTATACAAATACCTTCTAACTACCTCAACTCAGAAAATTGAACTCACTAACTGAAAACTGTGTCTTTTGGCTTCTCAGAACTGAGCAGTAATGATCAAAAGAGTCACAGACCTGTGGAAGAGCTTATGGTATGCTCTGTTTTAACATAAATAATTCAGAATGTCAATATGGGCAAAGTTAAGCTTGGAATGCTTGAGGGTTTTTTGGGAAATTTAATTATTTGGAACCATTTGTGTCCATATGTGTCTTATATTACTGTGGAAATGCTACTTGAACAAAAAGCCCTGTATTGTTTTCTGTTTGGTTTCTTCTAGTTTGGCGAGAAAATGGTGTTCCTGTGTAAATGTAGTGGTTTTCCTGCCAGAGTACACAGGGTTTTGGCATTGGTACATCAGTCACACAAAGTGCTGAGCTAGTGATGGCCTCCAAAAGCAATTTTCTATTAATACCGAGGAATTTTCATCTGGTCATTAAACTTCTTAAAGTGGGTAGAACCGAAATGTTTACAAGAGGCTATACAAAGTTCTGACATTACGTTGCTTCTTTCTAACATACTATTATTGGAATAAAGCAGTAAAATGTATTAAAATTGTTCGTAGTCCCTGTCATTCCCATAGGACTGCATAATTTAAATCCAGTACTGATGAATAGGATGGTTGAATCTTTAATACTAAATAAAAGCAAAATAAAAACATAAACAAAATTCATGGGGCAACCATTTTGAACAAGTCTTCAAATGGAAATGTAAGCTTGCTTAAAGGCAAAGTCATCCATTTTATGTCCAGAAAACAGATTTTTTGTAGGAAATTGCTTCTATCTTAGCTAAGAGATTAAAAAATGACATTATAAAATGGGAAGGTTTTGCTCAGGTAGAGTTGTGCTGTTTGCACATGATATGAATTTTAATGATATTTTAGCATTTTTTATTACACTTAGGTTCAAATACATCAGGCTTCAAGGTTCAGAACTTTGATTTATTTCGAAATGTAAGGTTTACTTCATTCAGAAATATTGTTAAGTTTAAAAGGGAATAGCAAGGAATTTGACTGTTAACTGAAGCTGCATAATGTTAATATTTCTGATCAGGAAGCATCATTTTATGTCCAGAAAACAGAATATACAAACCCAACAAAATAACAAACAAACCCAACACAGCCAAAGGAAAATAATCCAGGCCATGGGTGCTCAGGGAACTGTCCTTGAAATACTTGCTATTCCTTCTTTTTTCTAGTCCTGATTGCAGTACAGCTATATCTTGTAATTATTTCTTTATTTTATTTCAATGCATATAAACATTTGGATTAGCAGACTGGAAGCAGGTTAAAGGTATGAAGAAAGTGTGGCTCATAGTCATTTGATTCAGTCTTTTCAGAGGAAAAGAAGTTCCACATAAAACAAAATTCTATCCTTTCAGTTTATTTCCTAGTTTTCTAAAATGAAAAATGTCCTGAAGCACTTGTGAGCTTTAGAAGATTTCACTACATGGTTACTGTGGACAAAACTGTCACCCAGTGTTTTGTGGGCTCTAGACTTTACACCATCAATGAAAAAGAAAACTCACTAGCTCTCATCACTAAATTCTGTAAGACATAAACTATTTATTTTTTTATCCTTGAAAAACATGACTAAACTATTGGGCAGAATGGAAAAGAGGGGAGAAAGAATGAGTATGTGGCAGGTCCTGTAGATGTTGGTAATTTTTTCATTTATAGTGAGTGAGATGAGTATCTGGCTAAGACTATTAAATATTAAACACCTGATGTGTAAATTAAGATCCAACAACAGTGAAAAAGTATATCATAATCTTTCTTCATGAACATTATAGCAGGATGGTCAAATAAATAAAACCCATTAGAGTGTTAATCAACATAAAAAGAGTTTAGTGGGTAAAAAAGCTAAATAGGAATGAAAATGAAAGATTAATGTGCAAATTAAAAATAAATATTACCTTTAAAAAGTCTTTGCAAAGGAAAACTACAGTACCTGATGAAGTTTGCAGAAAGTATATTTAAACTATTTCATGTTCCCTAAACTTAATAAATGAGCTACCACATAAGCTAATGATTTACAAATTGTTGACAGAAAATTGGCCTAAGTTGCAGACTTGTCAGAAATGTTTTATGGGTGTGAGTTTGTGGTAGTATAATGGATAGTCTTGTTTATGCCTATACTTCTGCATTAGGGCTCTGATTTAGTTGAATTTTAATTAAATGTGTTTCTAATAAGATATATTTATCATTATCTATCACAGTTTGTAAGAAAGACTTTAGCGACCATATCAAAGTTCAAACACTGAAAAACACTGAAGACAAGGTGATCTTTTAATACCTACCTTTCAAACAATCATGCAGACAATAGACTCTTTGTAGGGAAGGAAGATAATATTTTGCTTGTAAAATGTACTGGTTGTATAAATTTTTAATGCACAACAACAGACTGAATGCATTGTCTAGTATGAATAATTTATAAAGAATAGTTTCGGTCATCCCCAAATTGGCTTCAGATAACAGAAATGGTCTCTCATATGTCTTTGTGGATAAATATTTCTAATTCTAGCTTCTTTGGAGATCTCTGGAGTTAGTAGACTTTTTACTAGATGATACATCTGACTTTCCATTGATTTATAGGTAATTACTGTGTTCAGAGTTAAACCAGCAGAGACCAACAGGTTTGGGTTCAGACAAATCAGAGGGCAATTTACCAGCCGGAAGAGGCATGAGATGCATCCCTAGAGACAGAGGGGCTGTTTCACTGTATTTGAACTAGATGGTAAGCTTCAATCGTGTGGAAGAAGAATGTTTCAAACATTGCAGATATCAAATTCAGTATTTCCATCATTGCTGTCAGCCCACATTAAGGTGTATGACCAAGCAAAGCATGATTCCTCTTCCTCACACGACTCTCAGTCTTGGACTTGGAAATCCTTGGTGCTCCCTGTGCAGAGAATCACAGAAACATATAAATTAAAAAAGCCCCCTGATATCCTTCCACCAATCCCTACTTTGGCAGCTAGGCCATACCACTAAGTGCCATGTTCAGTCAATTCTTGATGATGGCTCCACCACATCCATGTGAACCCTATGCCAGAAAACCCCATTTATTTTACTGTTTGAGGCATCTTTGTCATTCAGCCATATTAATGAATGGCTTAATACTGTTCTGATGCCACACTCATGACCCCAGATCTTGGGATGTCTTATGGGAGTTTCAGTGGTCCTCCAGGCACAGTAAGTTAGGAAAGTCATTTTTAGTGCACTGACCTCAGGGCTTTGGCTAACACTGGAAACCAGAAAGTAGACTGACTCTTTCCGTTTCCTCGGCTTATATTTAATCATGGATGTTTTCTCATTCTTTCTGTTAGACTTGTTGAGCTTTTCTTCCTCTGTTGGCAAGTCTTCAAAGAACAGGTGAGCCAAGGAAGAGCTTCCACTATGTCCAATTTTGCCCTATGCATGTTTCACTTTCTGTACCATGTACTACTTATCTGCTTGCCCTCCAGAGATATGCTTACTCATTCTAAGGACTGTGTCATGTTATGAAGTAAAAAGATCATGGAAAGAGCTGAAGTGCCCTGGCATGAATCTGGAAATATGACAGAAGGTGAGAGAAAACAGCAAACATACCTTGGAACAGGAAAACCATGGGATACTGAACCAAGGTATGGTTTTCAATTTACAGGACTCAGCTAATGTAATGAAGAGGTCCACACAAGGTGATATGAATATGAAGCACCTTATTACCAGCTAATGAACACCAAACTCATAAAGGGATTTTTATTTTGGACATCCAAAATTGACGTGAGCTTTAAAACAACAGATTCAGGCTTGACATCTGTGAATGTGAACTGACACTAAAAAATGATAACAACTCAGAGAAGATTAATTTTGTGTTTTTCAAGGTAGTCTAGAAAGTCAGCAGTCCCACAAATTCACTATTTTAGATTTTACAATTTTTAGTACTTCACTGAACTGTAACAGAAACAGAGGAAAATTAACAGCATACTGTATCTGTATGGTGTTCATTGTGGCCATGAGCACTGAGCTGCAATACTTGGCATCAACTTTCGTCAGATAACTTTTGTAAGGATGACTTTAGAGATGAATTCTAGCATTGATTCTTTGGGTTAATTTCACTGCTTATACCGATACTTTTCTTCAGGGCTACACCTTATTGGGCTACAGTAGAGTGGCCACTATAACACTGTTTAATGAACAGACATTGTGCAGCCCCCTATTTGGTAAAAGTACTTCTGCAGTTATGTATGAAACCTTTTTGGCTTTGAAATGTTCTAAAATATATGGACACTAAAGCTTTAGATTTAAAGTATGTTTGTACCTGCAGCATTAAGCATAAATGAAGACATGCAATAAGGTCTTTCCAATTGTCAAAATGAATCCTTACACAATATTGAAATAGCTTCTTGAAATAAAAATTGTTGTTCTTAGTCTAAGGCAATTAAATTCTAATATGTTAATTATAATGAAGAAGCTAATAAAAGACTATCATAGTTATTCACCTTGTAGGTACTATACATACATCTTCACTCCTATTCTAGACTTTTGACTTCAGAGCTACTGCTATGAGTTTGCTATATAACCATTCATCTCGGATGTGTCCTCATGACTTGTAGGACTTTTTTCACTGTTTAATTGTTTCCTTATGAGGACAGACTAAAATATTTCAAGGGACATTTTTATTTGGAAAAGCTTCAGTTTCAGCTTCAGTTTCTACTTACAGACCTGTGTTTTGAAAGTTCTCTTTTGTAGAGTTTCTGCAATGTCACATGGGGTCTTCATGTTAGGACGTTAGCTAAAGAGCAAAGTGTTCAAGATGATGAGGCAACATCAACAGGGAGATGATTCAAAGACAGTAAACAGGAATTACTTAGGAAAGCTTAGCCATCTTCCCTAGTCTACACTGAGTTATTAATGGGAGAGTATTTCCCATCCTTCTTGGTTTTTTCTTTTTTTTAAAGAAAAAACAAGAGTATTGAAAATTTTTTTCTTAGACGTCCCTTTCTTCTTCCTACTGTCCTTGAAACTGTGTATTGGCTATTTGTTGTCTGAAAGAAAACAAAGTACACCTGGATTTATTCTGAGTTCTCATGTCTGGGTATCTCCTATTATCCCATGTAATTTAGTCAAGCTTTGTCCTCGTGTTTTGATGGAAAAGGTCGGTCAGCTTCTGAAATTATCTCCTTTTGAGAAGTGAAGTCTGAAATGATAATTAATGAACAACAGAAATGTTTTTGCAGGTAGCAAAATATTATCTGTATTTTATAATGTTATAGTATAGTGTATGTTTATAATACTAAAATGTCTGGTTAGATATTTATATATTCCACACAAATTAAAATAGCACAGACTTCAATATTAATCTTGTTAGAATGTTTGTATTTAGCATTTTCCTTTAGTAATGCTGTTGTGTTTTCTTCAGCTTCAAAAAGCACAGCAGTGCATAAACCCATCCGAGAATACAGAATTCAGTTTTTATCCTGTGCTGTGCATTACCTGCCTATTATTAGTGACTCTGTTCATTCCTTGCTAGCATAACCTCATTACTGGAATGGATTACTTTTGTTAACAATATTCAAAATGCTCCAAAAAACTGTTAGCCCAAATACATATAAGTGTTTCTTGTTGTTTCTTATTTTAAAAATTATTATTAAAATTTTTTAAGAACTGAGAAACATCAATAATTTCAAAGCTGTTGGGTCAAGAAGCACTTGGGATGAAGGAATATAACTCAAGGGCATTCAGTACATCTTAAGTTCCTCTAGGAGCAGATGAGAAGAAAGGAAAGAATATGAGCACTAATTAAAGATTAATTTAAATGAGAAATGCCTTTACAAGCTGTTTTGTGGAAGAAAATAAATGCTAGCATGAAAAAAGGAAGGCTGCCTGAGGTAGAAGGCTGCATTAAAAAACTTCAACTGATAACAGCTTTTAATATTTAACATCTTTTGCAGCATCATCCCCACTTACACAAAAATGAGAAGCTTCTCTGCAGAAAAGTAATTATTCTCAAACTCATGCTATGGTTGTGGTGAGCTGACTGTTGAATCCACATGAGCCCAAGGTTTTGTATTTTGCACAGCTTTATTTAATCACATTCTGTGTTTCCATTCAGGGCTAAATTAAGGCTGGAGAAAAGCCCTTTCTGAGCTCTCTGAAAGTCTGATCATATTTGCTACTATCACAGACAAGAAATTATTATAAGTATAGTTCTGACACCAAGAAATTTTTCTTTCTAATCCTCTCTATTGCCATGTTATTCAAAGAGTATCATCAAACAAAACAAAACCTAAAAAACCAGACCAAACCAAACAAAAAAATAGACAAGAAAATCAAAAGATTCTTCCAGCATATAAATAACAAAGAGAAAAGGGTTTAATTGAATGCAGATAAAAGCTAAATGTGGCTCCCAAACAGAATTAATATCTTGTCTTATTTCCTAATAAAGGTGATGATCCTGAATGTGGGAGAAAGGCAGGAAGGCTCATGAGAACAGGGGCAAGAAAAAACAAAAAAGGACTTAAGGAAGCTTCCATTGCTTAGTACACTCATGGCAGGGAGTCACAAGAAACTGCATTAGAAGTGAAAAAAGCTGCCAAAGATAGCTCAGGTCTGACAGTGGTTATTTTTTACAAATCTATCAACTGCAGTATGATACTTTACAACTGGAAACTGGAGAGTGCAGCATTTGTTTGGAATAAAAAGAGAGGTGAAGGATAGGGAAGGACAAGACAGAAATAAACACAGTAGAATGATTTTAAGGCTGTATAAATATGAGAGTCTGTAATGAGAGTAAATATTATCAAAATACATTTTTCTATATGTAAAAGGAGTTTAAATGCAACATGGACTCATATAGAGTCCAATTTATTTTATACTAAAATAAATTGACATCTTTTGATAAATTATTTTCTAGAAAAGTTTTTAATTAAAATCTACTTGGAAGTCACTAAAATGTTTCATTCAGGTATTTGATATGGTGCTATAAGAGAAACTTACTTAGGACACAAAAAGTAGGAATTAGCACAGAACCAGTAAACTGATGTAGGAATTGATCGAAGAGGAAGTAGTAGAAAGTAAAATTAAAAAGAGAAATATCTATGAAGGCATAGGTACTCGCTGATCACTCTGTTTTCATAATTTTGATTATATTTTCATAAATGATTGTGACTTGAAGAATGAATGCTAATAAAATATATTGATAAGAAGATCAAGAAGATTATTAACTAAAGAAAATCAGAAATAACAGAGTGACATTATGGACTAGAATTCTACATCTGGGAATAAATAAAACCATTCAAAGTGAAAGATGGTACACCTCTAAAATTCTTTTTTCTTATAACCTGAGAATTCATCTGCTGAAAATGACTGAGGAAGAGTAAGTCTGAAGTGGACAAATCAAAAAAAAAACAAACCACCACCAACAACGAAAACCAAAAAACCAAACCAACATGTAAGACATCGATGTAGCATAGCTACCAAAAATATTTTTTGATCTCATGGCAAAAGAATTCTGGAAGAGACCAACAACGACTACCCATTGTTCAAGATACTGATTTTTTCGCATCTGAGCATTTTATAATCAAGAAAAGAAAGCACTCTGAGTAAAGTATGGCAAGAAAAGCTTAAATAAGATGACTAAGAAGTACTATGTTTATGTAGTTGCCCACTGGGTCTGCATAAAGCTAGAGCTGAGAGATATTCACCAGTGAGAAAATATACAGCTATATTAACTTTTGCTTCCATGCCTGAGAGATAGCCTGGGACTGGGGTATAGCACCTGTCACTGTGCTGATAAAGCTAGCATGCAACTGCAAAGATCTATTTTCAAGATGTGCTTTAAAAGTTCTTCACATCAAAAGAGGAAATCCTTTTGCTTACTAGCCTCCTTCCAACTCAGAAATAACAAAATAGAGCTGAGGGCAGGAAAACTGTCAAGAGTAAATAGGGAGAAGTGACAGAGGAGTAGTGGTCATATGACCCCTGGCAGGAGAGAGAGAAGCAAGAGATTTTGAAGAAGGACCTTTTGGTCCATCCTTTATCCACCCACCCCTACAACGTGGTGGAATAAAAGTTAACACTCTGTGTGCTCCAGAAACACTTGGAGAAATCAGATGAAACTAATTTAGGCATGTACTGTCATTCCATGGGTCTAGAAAATCTCTTGCTATCATAAGCAGAAAGCTCAAGAAAAGGTCAGGAATGGAAAAAAAAAAAATCCTGCATGCAGCTTGAAAAAAAAACACCAAAACTTTGGTGACAGTACATTTCTGGGGAATCACCAAATAATTTGCATGGTTTTGCCATGTTGTGACAATACCTCTTCCAAGTCATAATGTTTGCTGGTGTTCTCTGAATGCCTTTTAATTCAAATGCAACATTTTTTCCCTAAAAGACTTATGAAATATTTATGGGGTTTTGCCTGTATGCTTCAGTTGTGATACAGGGATTTAAGAATATGTTGGCAGATGCATGCCCTACATTGTCCAGTGAAAGGTCAGTGCCAAGTGAAATGAATCTCATTTAAGTCAACTGTTTCCCTGCTACAACCAGAAACAAAAAAGAATTGCATTTTTGTCTGTTAAAGAACTTGAAATACTGCTACAGCACTTTTTGCCAGTGTAATTTCCTCTGAAAATTACATTGATCAAGCAATATATTTTTTATTATTTAAAACTGGTTTCTTACCATCACTATCTAGCTTTCCACAGAGTAAGATTTAACATCAGAACCTNGAACTGGACAAATCAAAAAAAACAAACCACCACCAACAACAAAAACCAAAAAACCAAACCAACATGTAAGACATCGGTGTAGCATAGCTACATCAAAAATATTTTTTGATCTCATGGCAAAAGAATTCTGGAAGAGATTGAGAAGTACTACCCATTGTTCAAGATACTGATTTTTTCGCATCTGAGCATTTTATAATCAAGAAAAGAAAGCACTCTGAGTAAAGTATGGCAAGAAAAGCTTAAATAAGATGACTAAGAAGTACTATATTTATGTAGTTGCCCACTAGGTCTGCATAAAGCTAGAGCTGAGAGATATTCACCAGTGAGAAAATATACAGCTATATTAACTTTTGCTTCCATGCCTGAGAGATAGCCTGGGACTGGGGTATAGCACCTGTCACTGTGCTGATAAAGCTAGCATGCAACTGCAAAGATCTATTTTCAAGATGTGCTTTAAAAGTTCTTCACATCAAAAGAGGAAATCCTTTTGCTTACTAGCCTCCTTCCAACTCAGAAATAAAAAAAAAAAAATAGGGCTGAGGGCAGGAAAACTGTCAAGAGTAAATAGGGAGAAGTGACAGAGGAGTAGTGGTCATATGACCCCTGGCAGGAGAGAGAGAAGCAAGAGATTTTGAAGAAGGACCTTTTGGTCCATCCTTTATCCACCCACCCCTACAACGTGGTGGAATAAAAGTTAACACTCTGTGTGCTCCAGAAACACTTGGAGAAATCAGATGAAACTAATTTAGGCATGTACTGTCATTCCATGGGTCTAGAAAATCTCTTGCTATCATAAGCAGAAAGCTCAAGAAAAGGTCAGGAATGGAAAAAAAAAAAAAAAAATCCTGCATGCAGCTTGAAAAAAAAACACCAAAACTTTGGTGACAGTACATTTCTGGGGAATCACCAAATAATTTGCATGGTTTTGCCATGTTGTGACAATACCTCTTCCAAGTCATAATGTTTGCTGGTGTTCTCTGAATGCATTTCAATTCAAATGCAACATTTTTTCCCTAAAAGACTTATGAAATATTTATGGGGTTTTGCCTGTATGCTTCAGTTGTGATACAGGGATTTAAGAATATGTTGGCAGATGCATGCCCTACATTGTCCAGTGAAAGGTCAGTGCCAAGTGAAATGAATCTCATTTAAGTCAACTGTTTCCCTGCTACAACCAGAAATAAAAAAGAATTGCATTTTTGTCTGTTAAAGAACTTGAAATACTGCTACAGCACTGTTTGCCAGTGTAATTTTCTCTGAAAATTACATTGATCAAGCAATATATTTTTTGTTATTTAAAACTGGTTTCTTACCATCACTATCTAGCTTTCCACAGAGTAAGATTTAACATCAGAACCTGAAGAAAACTAAAAAATCATTTATCTGCTGTCATGCAACAATTATGAAATCTTCCCAAGAATTAACCTTCAATTTTCCTGCGCAGTTCAATCCTTTGCAGTTCAGTTACTTTAACTACTACATTTTAGTCTTTACATTTGCAAATATGGACACATGACTGCATAAATGAGTTCCCTTGGTCTGTGGAAAGGAATCTTGAAACAACAATTCTGTTCTGTGAAACTTCCACAGTCATGTTTTTCTCATTAATTATTTTATAATTTCTGTCAAATAATAAAAATTAAAAAGACCTCAAACCAAAACAATAAACAAAAATCAGCTCTCTGGCCATTGTGTTTATTTACAGCTCCTGATAAAAGCAGGGACAGGTTTCTAACCCCTAACTTGACTTCATAATTGTTTGGGGTTCTTTTCTGTGGCTTTTGGGACTCTATTCCCTTTTTGGGAAAAGAAGAATGAACTACTACTGTTTTATTAATCCATGACAGAAATAAGAAAATAAAATATTTGATGCTACAAGGCAGATTTATTTTCAGTAAAAGATAAATCTAGGTAGCAGAAGGAAAAAACATGTTTTTCTTTAAAGCTATGTTGTGACCTGTTGACTTTCTTCTAATTGTGTGTAAGAAATAAACCCACCTTTTTTTCCCTTCCTTTCCAATAATCAGGCAGTAGAGGGAAAGCATAAAGATACTCTCATTGCAAAACTTTCAGACAGTTTCTGGGACAATGAGGGACATTTCCAAAAGGAAAGAATATTCTTTGGATTCTGTGAGGGTCTGTGGGAACCCTAAAAATCCCCTCAGGGAAAATTCCAGGTTTTGCCCTAGAAAGATTTACCACAGAGTTTTCTCTGACTAGACTGATAGAGAGGATTTCCTTCATGGTGCCTTGCATGCCACCACTGCCAATTTACCCTGAATAGCTTCCCTTGGTCACTTAGCCCTGCCCACCCCATTCCTCATCCCCTCTATAGGCTGCTGCCCTTTGCCCTGCCCTTTGTACCACCCCTGTGCCCTCAGACCATTGGCCACTGATCCCCTATTTAACCCCTGAGCACCACATGGTCTGGGTCTTCTTTTCCTGATGCCTTGAGTATGCTGGAATAAACTTCTGCTGGAACGTATCCTGTAGGAGCCCTTCCTGTCTTTCCTCAGCTGAGGGATGTGTGTGTGTGCATGGACCTGAAATGGCTGCTCCTGCTGACTGCTCTGAATCCTGTGTGTGTGTGCATGTACCTGCAATGGCTGTTCCTGCTGACTGCTCTGAGCTGTGTGTGTGTGTGCATGGACCTGCAGTGGCTGCTCCTGTGGCCTGCAGATTCTGAAGGAGATGCTTCGAGCAGGTAGCAGCATTTCCCATTCCAGCCATGTTGCTGCACGGGTCAATAAATTAGATATTACTATCTGGACATGCAGAATATCATGATGAGTAGCACAGTAGGGATCCTGCCAAAATGGTTTACAAAGAGAGAGATTTTTATGACTTCCGTCGATCAGACTAATACCAGCCCCTGCATCATCTTGCTAAGATACGAGGTGAGAAGGTACAACCTAGTAAGGAGGCAAGATACCATATTTTTTTCTGGTTTTGTCTGGGGTACAGTAAACTTTCTTCACAGAAGCTAGTATGGGACTGTGTTTTGAATTTGTGCTAGAAACAGCATTGATAACAGAGGGGTGTTCTATTTATTTCTGAGCAGTGCTAATCCAGAGCTCCTTACCCCACTCCACCAGCAAGCAGGCGGGGGGTGCACAAGGCATTGGGAGGGAATACAGCTGAGAGAGACAACCCTAAGGGACCAAAGAGATATCCCACACCATATAGCATCATGCCCAGCATATACAGCTAGGGGAAGAAGGAGGAAGGGAGCATGTTTGGAGCGATGGCTTCCCAAGTCCCTGTTACATGTGATGGAGCCTGGCTTTCCTGGAGATCACAGAATCACAGGGATAGCTGTGTTTGAAGGCACCCAGAAGGATCCTCAAGTCCAACTTCCAGCCCTGAACAGCACCATGTCCAAGAGTAACACCATGTGCCTGATAATAATATCCAAACTCGTCCTGAACTCCACCAGGCTTGGTGCTGTGTCTGCTTCCCTGGGGAGCCTGTTCCAGTGCTCAAGAACCCTCTGGGTGAAGAACCTTTTTCTAATATTTGATCTAAACCTCCCCTGACACAACTTCTGACCATTCCCTCAGGTTCTATCACTGGTCACCATAGAGGAGAGATCAGTTCTGGCCCTCCTCTACCCCTCATGAAAAAGTTGTAGACTACAAGGAGATTGAAGCCCTGCCTGCCCATGAAAAGTAGTGAGCGAATTCCTTGTTTTGTTCTCTGTGTATGTGGCTGTTACTTTATCCATTACACTGTCGTCTTCTCAATCCATAAGTTTTTTCACTTTTTAGTCTTCTAATTTGTTCACCCATCCCACCAGGGGTGATGAGTGAGAGTCTGGGTGATGCTAGGTTGCCAGCTGGGATTAAACCATAGCACATAAATACTGTACACCTCTGGAATTTATTGAATGCTCTTACTGGCTTCTGTCCTCATTTAAATACTCAGTATGTGCTCTCAGTTGGACAGCAATCTTAGAACTTTAAAGTAAGTCAAGTGGAGCTCACACTAAGCACAAAATGCTGTGGTTTCAAAGACACATGCAAGAGTGCATGGAAATACAGTTACAGTTGTTAAAAATCATGACACTGATTATGCTGTTTTATTGTCAATTCTCATTTCATCTTGGTTGAAAAGTCTATGTATTCTTTCAGCATAAGTTTTTCTAGGACATAAAATTGTTGTTACCTTCCTAGCAGGGCAGCAACTTGTCAGGAAGCAGTTATGCTGTGCACACTACCACTTCAAAAGAGTTAAAGCAGAAAAAAAAAAGAGACCAAATTCTGTCACTGGAGATATTATTTATTTTTGATGCTTAAATCACATCAGTTTCATTGGAATTAAAAGAAAGATTATCTAGGGATGACTACTTGAGACAAATAAATCTGGCCAAATACCTGTTAATCTATCTTCAGTCTGAAACTATATTCTGAAAGTAGTTGTTATTCTGTACACAAGGCAAATTTTTGTTGTGCTGAGATATGGGAGTTCTGAGGGACTCTGCTTTACACCAAGAAAAGGAAATTCTTGCATTCACTATAGCAGTGCAACTCTTGTCTACTGCAAGAAGCACTGGCTGGAAAAGGAAAATCAACAATTTTCACTTTCTATCTTTGTAAACAGAGTTCTGAAGCTCTCAAAAAATTCGTGCAACAGAAGTGCTCCAACACTTTTGAGACACCTTTTGATGTTACTTGACTAGCATTCATTAACACACAGCTCATAAGATCAAACCATGTTGGAGCTATATCTCTGCTGCTTTCTACTTCCAACATGGTCATTTTGTATAATGTAGATGGAAATTAAAAACATGTCAAAATGTTTCCTATCACAGAGGAAAAAGAAAGGAGGTCAGAAGCAGTAATGAAATAACAAGAAAGAGGAGTAATTAACAAAGAGGGAAAATATCTGCTACAAAATTTCCAGGAACCCACTTTTTTTGGTTGGGTTTTTTTTCTGGGAAAAAAAGTGCCTAATTTTGCTTTAAGCAAAAACTTTATATTCCAGTGAACTGGGTGTAAGAAAGAAAAAAAAAAAAAAAAGTGGAAAGTCAACATATATTCCAAAAAACTCTCCTACAGTTCTTCCCTCAAATATATAGAACAAAACTTAATTATCAATGTGCACAATATGATGGCCATGAGCGTGATTTTCTATCAAACTGATTCACTAACCATTTTTGTTTTGACCCTGAAGCTTAAACTTGTAATTTACTTGCTGTTGTACTCTCTCCAGATGTACACTATGAGAGATTCCCCAACAAATGTTCTGGGCACACTGGGAACTGGGAATATACTAATATAGTGGTCTAATGGGTGGTGTCCCTGCCTGTGACAGGGCAGGCTGGGACTAGATAATCCTTAAGGTCCATTCCAAACTCTTAGCATTCTATGATACTACAATTGTCATCATTTCCTAACACAGCTGTGTGGCCTTTGATACCCCTGTTTTCTTTAGTGTCTCCTGGCTGGCATCTAGACTGCAACACTTCTGTTTGGTCCTTCACTTTTTCATGCTTGATGAGACCTTTAACATCATCTAGCAGATAAATAACATGGGGAAAAAAAGCAGTTTAGAATCTTCGTTGTTGTTTGCATAGTTACAATGATGATAAGGATGGACAAAAGTGGTCCCTCAATGTCCTGCAGTTAGGACCTTCCTCTTGGAAAGTGTTACTTTTAGGTTCTAATTCTTTGCATAAGCAAAAAATGAGGAACATATTTTAATCTACACAAAGACTGGGGCTCTTTAGATATTTATCTCCTGCCTCTAAATCGTGGCTTGTTAAATGCTTCAAACCCCGGCTGGGTAAAATCTGTATCTTTTGAGGTAAAATTGAGACTGTTTAGGAAACTTTTCAGACTGCCTAGGCTTAGACTACTGATGTTCAGATTATCAAATGGTAAGTAGGGTGAAATAGGGTCTTAGATTTTATCTCACTTTGAACTAGGCAGGCTTACTAGATTTGTAAATATTGTAGATGCTTGCTGTGACAACCAGTTTGACAAAAAGAATATCAAATACTATTTCTATACAAGGAATTATTTTCAGGAAAAAAAATCAGGCATTGGGAAATAATTTTAGGCACTTTATAATAAATATTTCAGGAAAAAAAGGAAGAGTTAGGGAATGGTATTTTTTTCCCAGGTTTCAATTTCAGTTATTCAAAATGCCACATTCTGATTTTTTAAATATTGTAAATATACCCAGTTGATTTCAGTAAGGATGTTCAGCATCTCCCAGAAACTGCCTTAAACCAAGCAAGATGAGGCATAGAAGTATTTTTAACTCATACTCTTTGAATTCAACCATTCTCTGACAAAAAGTTGAGGTTTAGAAATAAAACAATTAATTGGCTGTTTCTGTGTCTGAATTGGGATTGTGATCCTGGGAAATAGGACAGTTGAAAAAGGCAAATGTGTGTTATTTATTTGTTTAACAATACAGAAAAACATGATTGTTTAATTTGCGCAGTATAGAATCTGGAATACAAGAATTACTGTGCATCTTATGGAGTCATGTACATGCTTTTTCTTCACCTGTTGTCCCTTCTGATTAATGTATTTTGCCATGACAGTAAATTTACTTCTGGTTTAAATGTTAAATCATATTATGGAAATAGATATCTTTGCTTATCAGTACTATTTTGGAACACATTAAATTTTCCTTACTTTTCAAACATCAAACATGCTTGTAATTGAAATATAGTTTAGCCCTTGTTTCACCTTGTTTTATGCTTTCCCTCTACAAGCTAATTTCAATTAGAGAAGATCAACTGTTTTCTCTGGAGAATATTATCTATATCCAACAATAGAAATTCTATACTGGTGACCAAAATGTCCCTGAAATTAGACTGTCAGGACTAGATGCAAATTTTTACAGTTATAATTAATGAATCAAATGAAGTACATATGCATCCAGCTCATACACTCTGAAGGTTATCTTGTATTTTGAATTTCCTAACAGAATTTCAATACTTACTCATGGATTGCAGGTGCTTCTAAGTATACTGGTTCAAAACCAAAATCTTAAAATCACATAGATTTTTAGGTAATACTAGTTAAAAATAAGGAAATATTACATGAAACTAAAAATGGTTCAAAGAGAGAGTAAGCAGACAAAGTTTTCCTTTCACATGGGGAAGATGTCCAAAATCTGCTTAGCTATAACTTGATTATTCTTCCACAACAAAACCACTTCCTGTGGGCAATGGAACATACAGAAGGTATGGAACATTACCCCATCTGGTCACTACATGTAAGTACCAAAGTGTCACAGGAAATAGACCTTGTCAGTAGTGTAGTCCTCAAGCTCCAGTAGGTTCAGTGTTTTATTCTCCCCCATTAACCTGTGTATCTGTTATACCATCATGATTGCTCTGATTTCAGTGGTTTCTTTTTGATATTGTAAATATTTTTTTATTTTGGTTCATTTTTTTAGGGATTTTTTGTGGTTTACTATATTTAGTTGTTTTGTTGCTTTTTCAGTTTTTTTTCTGTGTGTATGTATGTTTAATGAGCAAATGTAAACACAGATGAGCTTTCAGAGCCTCTCAATTGCTTGGTGGCACCTGTCACTAAAGACAAGATAATGAAAAGGCCATGCAGGACTCTAGTCAGAGCAGTCTTGAAGCAGCAAAGTGTTCCTTTTATCACTTCATTAATATGTAGGAACCTATTAAATTAGAAAACTTATACAACTCCAAGTTCTGTCATTCACAGAAATGTCTGAAAACTTAAGACCCATTTCATTATGGCTCACAACTAGTACAGAAATTGTCCAAATTCCACTGAAGAGCAGGAAACCTCAGGAAATGACTCACACATGTACTGGAGGAACATGACAGCACATAAAGAAAATGTGCTCTTCTTATTTACCTGGTGGTGACTTATTCGTGTAGTCTTTTTCTCACTGTCTTGGTAATGCAAAACCATTGTGTGCTGGGATCAGGTTGACCCAATACAGCAAAGGAGTATATCTGAAATACTTCAGGTTTAATTCTGGAGTCAGTCAGAGCTATTGTAATTCATTTATGATGTTACCTAGTAGTGCCTCTAGTAACTTTTATATTTCACTTTTTATGTTTATGTGTTCAAAGAAAATGAATAAAATAATTCTAGCTTTCTGAAGTGAAATAGCATAATATTTAATGAAGACTTAAAATTTTCATTGTGCAGAATAAGTAGGAAGATGATTTTTCAGATAAGGAGAAACTGCAGAAATTATTCTTGTTTTCTGAAAATTACATCAATTTGAAACGGTAAATTTGCTGCTGAAGAATATTTCTCACCAGGCTCTTAACACACATAAGTTCAGAACATGAAAAGTTCATTGATGTCTATTCCTTTAATGAAAAATACAGAAGCTGTAGGCATTTATGTTACTCTGTTTTGTTGGACTTTTTTTCTAATTCTTTAAGGTAGATTTTACTGGTCTGTAGTATTCATGGTACATTTCAAGGGAGTAGCAGATCTCTATACATGACAATGAATTGGTCTCTTAATGTTTCCAACTATCTCCTGCGTGGTAAACTAGTTGTTTTTACAAGACCAGAGAAAATTATTTTATCAGGGGCTAAAATTAAGAGTATGTAATCAGGTTGGCAGTTGCGGTACAGAGATTTGGTTATTGCACTTCATTAATGAATATTAAAATAAAGTGCCAGCTACAATATAACTAGACTGTTATCGTACTGATGTTGAGGGATGCAGACATTCTTCTTTGGTCATTGCAGAATTTCTCTGAAGGTGACTTTGGGATAGCTGTGTACAAGTAGAGTGAATTAATTTTTTTGGTGAAATTCAGTGATGTAGGATGTTTTAAATAAACCCTGAAGAGTTTAAGGGCTTGAAGGATATTTCCTTGCAGAAGAATTAATACATTCCTTTGTTCAAAGACTCATCCTAGTAATTGATTGCAGTGATATTCAACTTCTCATCATCTGTCAGACAGGTGGATTAAGTTTTAGGCTGGGCTGGTTAACCGTTCATGCATTAGGAGTTGTGGTCTTAATACAAGTAGCCATAAATGGTAGCAGGGTAGGTGGAGGAGGTATTGGTAATGGTTCCCAAGCAGTGCCTGGTTATCCAAAGCATATTTTACCTTCTTACCCACAGGGTTGTAGAAAAGGTAGAGAAATACTTGCTGGATACACTTCAGATTTATGTATAATAAGATATCCTTCATTGCATGGCAGGTCATATTCTGTGTCATACAAAATAATTAAGAGTTCTTCTGAGTGAGAAAACTCAGAGAAAGTTACAAATATTGACTTTAGGAATTATGCATTTAGCCCAACTCTCTGTGTAGAGCTGTTTTGAGGACACTGTAGACTGAGAGGCCAGTTAATGTGTTCATTACTCTTGAATACTGAAAGCTGGAATGGCACTTCCTTTCCTTCCAAGGCAATCTGTATTATCTGTCAGAACTCCACCAACAGTTTTGATTTATGGGTTAGTAATTCCTCTGTTGTGAGGTAGATGGTTTAGATTATCCTAAGATAACATTAATATAAAGAAAATAAAATTCCCTCCAAATTAAAATTATTTTCTTCATATGCTAAATTTGCCACTAATTATTGAAGAAATACCTACGGAGATTAATGAATAACATTGCAAACAATGTGGGGAATGTTTCCATTTCCTACAAAGGACCTATAGTTATTTTGCCTTTCACTGATACTCCTCTGAATAAGAATTATTATTCTCACATGCATGTTTTAATTTGAGTAGAAAAGCCAAGCAGCTTAATGTGAACAAAAAGGTGAAGGTTTAGTTTACATCAATAGAGAATGTAGCAAATACTGAAATAATTTCAAAGGAAGTATTGCTGAAATACTGTCAGGAACTTAATTAATTCTGCATTTGCATGTGTTTAAGCTGAGTTTCAGTCAGAAGAATGAGGTATATGTTATTATTATTATTATTATTATTATTTCTATTTTTCAATAACAAATTGAGGGGTTGGGAAAATGTATTAGACTGTGATGGAAACATATTTGTAGTCTCATAGAGTAATAAATGATCTGTCATTATTAATAGCCAGGAATGGGATGGCAGCTCAACCAGAATAAATATGAAAGAGCATGACAGCCTGTCATTGCCTAATGAAGCTGAGACATTAAAGGTATTCAATCATAGTATTTTACTTGTACACCTGGATTCTCTTTATTAAAAAGGCATTTGCCTAACGATGCAGAGCAAGATATTTTCAGTAAATGAAGATGGTTTTCCTGATGGAATGTGGATTGCAAAGGATCAGGAGAGAAATAATGCTGTATTACAGTGCTGCAAGGCCCCAGGCAGTGAGCATTAGTTCTGCATGTTTTTGTGCACACTTTCAACTTAATGCATAAGAGTAACTGATGTATTTTACATCTGACTATTCATGTACATAAATTTACTGGTAAATTTAAAATATATGAGATTAAGTTTTGGATGAAAAGGATCAGTCCATATAGATTTGAAAACCTGGTGAATGCATTTCTGAATAACACCTCCATGGACAGAAATTTTTTTGAGGTCAGTGAAATATCTTCCACGTGATTCAAGAAGGATTCTGTTCTGGACAGAAATAAAGTGAAATAAATTAGGAATAGCTGATGGATTTTCCATAATTAAGAAAGGAGGAAAATTAATCCCATGAATGATTCACTGCAAATTACTCACTCAACCATATTCAAGGAAATTGATAGTCAAAATAATTGACTATTATTCTATTAATTTTTTCTTACTTAATCACTGTGAGAGAAATATGTACCTGAGAGTAGTGCTGGTCAGAATATCTTTATTTGGATGCACCAGGAAATTCTGATGTCATGTGCTCCTGAGTAGAAAATAAAGCAATCTGACAAGTAGTAATAATAGGATTTTTCTGATGTTTGGACATGCATTATGCTGAAAGGGGTAAGGAAATTCATCTTAATTTTTAAAAGGAACCTGTATTTGAAGAAAAAAAAATTTAGGAACCCTGAATAGAAACCATCTTTGGTTTCTGGGTTGTTTATTTGTAATTTAATACATAGATGAAACATAATGATTTTGTACATGTTATTTTGTACAAATTTCAATTATTTGTTCTTTAAAATTTGATTAAACTGCATTTCTGATTTTTGAGTTTTTTACCTGGAAAGAGTACAATTGTGTCTAAAATTGATAGTGATTCCAGAATACAGAAGGATGTAAAAGTAATCTTGCCATTGCATGTTTTCTGCATCTGTAAAGAGGGATACTTAAATGTTTAGAAGAATTTTTCTAAATTCTATATAAAATTATTTGTTTGCACATTCAAGGTCAAAAGATTGTGGTATAGCATCATCCTTTGTCCTGTTTGGTTAAGAGATCTTAGCTCTGAGAGATAAAAACTGACTCGTTTTAGGTTTTGGAAGTCTGTGGCTTGTCATGTCTTTGGGCTTGTCTTGTCATTTTATCAGCAAGAGACAGATAAATCCTTGTCACAAAACTTCCTTCCAGAAAATGTTGATGGGGGGGAAAAAAAGAAAATAAGAAAAAATTAACACTTTCTACTTGGTTTATAGAAATACACTCCCCTTTCCCCCAGCAAATAAATACCTGACATAGCAATGAGTCAAATAGTATGCTAATATCACCTTAATTTGAAAATGTGTTTTGCTAAAAAAGAGTTTTAAAACCAGTACCAAGCAGTTTGAGTTTAGACAAAAATAAAATACACACAATTTTGGTTTTATTAGACAACTTTGTTTGTATCAGACATTGCTGATGGAGAAGATGGGATGAAATATTTTGTTGTACTTTTAGCCTCTACATTGGCATATATTGCATCACTAATAAGGTTGTCATTTTTCTCAAGCTTCTCTTTTTTTTCTTTAGGAAAACATTCTTGATGAGTTCTGCCAAATTTTATTAATTTCAGCAACTATTGAAGGAAGGTCAACCTGTTGCTTTCAACGCTACTAAACCTTGATAATACTGTAATATAGTAACTAAAAAGACACTGGTAAAGTAAATATTGGATGTGAGAAATTTTAAGGGATCTGTGTATTAACTAGGTGGGTTGTTAATAAGAACTTTTGTTGCTTGCTACTGACCTTTCCCAGAATATTTGAGAGATGAGAGAAATACCCCATTCCATCCTGAATACTGTGCAGAATTAGCTCCCCTTAACAGTGGTAGCTTGTTACTCCTGCTACATCGACTAAGTTAACATGAAACACCACTCTTCTAACCCAAACCTTCTGAAACTGTAAATATCAGCATAATCTAGCAGGCAATACTTACACAAAAATCTTCTGCATTTTAAATGTTCAGTTCCTGAACACGGTCTTAGCTGCTAAACAGAACATTGCTCTGGCTCAGTTCAAAGTACAGTATCATTTGTGACAATGGATACATAGGTATTTATTTTTTCAGACTGTCTAGTATATTTTGGAAAAAAGGTATTTCCAAACTGAAGAAAAATTTAAAATATATTTGAAGAACAAAAATGTATACCATTGCTTCTTTTTGCTTTGTTCTCCTGGAAAATTGGCCTTATTACATTTACTAGATTCTGAATTTGGAGCAATATTATTCTCAGGTGGGTATTTTTGCCCTATTGTGATACAATGAAGAGTCCTAACAATTTCATCACATTTAATATGATGTATATTCCCAATAATGAATCTATTACATTTGTGACCAAAGAATATCCATATCCATAGAGTTAATGTATAAGCCAGAATTCTTTATTCTATTCAGAAGTACATTAATAAAGAAGATAGCTGTAAGGAAAAGAAAAACTTTATTAAGAAAGTACATTAAGTAGGGAATTCAATCAATTAATACAAAATACAGAATAGAATTAATTTTCTATTAATACTGCTATTTCTACTTTTATTAACTGGTAAAACCATTATGTTTTTTTTAAATGAATTGTCAGTTATGAGTTGCTGAGGTACTTTTTGTATTGGTTTAATTCTGTATATACTGCACCTTTAGAAGGCATTCTGGGCAATGTGATTTCATGATTTCATGTAAAATGGCCATATTTTTAGAAGAGGATCACCTGACGTTCAGAATCACCCCCAGCCTAAGTTACTTTTGTGAGTCAATTTTATAATTCTATTAAATAAAGAAAATTCAAGTTTAATACTACTATTCTTACATTTGTCCTTCAGGAAAAGGATCTAACTTATGTAACAGAAATTTTTCATTCAAGCACTGGTGTATACAAATGCTTTTTTCTGTTGTTTGCCTATTCTATTTCTTCTGCATAAAGTTCACAGAGATAGAGTGGAGTTGCTTTCTCTGTCTTTTTCTCCAATATTTATAATCCTTTACGTGCCTGAGCACTGCATACATCATGTTTGTACTCAAGTAAATATCTCAGAAGGAACAAGGACAATCTCTTGATTTACCTATACTTCTCTGGCTCCCAGATGCTTTTTAGCATGATTTTTAAAGTCTATAATCATTTCCTGTTTCAACTCAATTAATCCTCTCCTTCTATCCAGTCTGTTCTATCTTCCTATCTTCTTTTATATTTCAGCCTTTTTTGCATTACGTCCTAGCTAAGGGCTCTTCCTCTTCTCAGTTTTATCATTCCTTGGTATTAAAGTACTTTTATAGTGGCCTTTATTTCATGTTCTTGTCATGCCTTTTTCTTAATTTCCTACAGATTAACTATCTTTTATTATCTTTTAATATGGCTTGTATGATATCCTCCAATTCTAACTACTACAGAGATTTGGTGATGATGTTTGGTGGAGATATTCTCGTGGGATGTAGTCTCATGAGAGTTGCAGAACCAAAACAAACATTTGATGTTTTTCTCCCATTTTATAAAGATACTTTCATGTCCCAATAGAGGACAAATATATATGGTTGTTATTTTTTAAATTTACTGATGATTTTTTTCAAGTAGACTGGGGATATCTATACAATTATGCTTTATCTTTGTGCAGATTTTTATCTGATATGCTCTGCAAGTATTTATTGTCTTTACCCTACAGCAAACTGATGTTGATGCCATATTGTGTTCAACACTAAATAGAAATTTGGTACAATTTTTGCAGTTGAATGAATGCCTGCTACATTTATTGGAGGACACTTGGTGTTCCTCACAGTCCTTGTAAAGCAGAAAGAAATAAGGTAAGAATAAACAACTTTAATCACAGACTTGCTATCAGAGGTGTTTTTATCACAAAAAGAAGTTATCTTCCATAATACTGTAAAAAACAGCAGCAACAACAAAAAAAAGCATCAAGAGAAAAGGCAATTTTATGAAAGATGCAATCAACACTGTATAATAATAATAATAATGAATCATTGTATCTGAGTAAGATATCCCTGTTGTGACAATAGATACATCCAACTGTTAGGGCTGCCCAAGACAAGTTCAATTAGATAAATTATTGGCTGTTTTGGAAATGGTTTTCTCAACTTTAGTGTAATGACACATAATTATTTTTAGGTTTATTTTCATACTGTTTTAGGCAGTTCATCAAAGGATAAGAGTGGAGCTGTTGAAAAATAGTACTTCGACATTTACATACAGTTTTCCATTTTTATTTAGGACTATTTATTGGAATTTTAAAATATTAGCTAGATAATAATACAAAACAATAAAGGTAATTTTTTTTTTTTTGCCATTTTGTCAGGTTCCCAGTGTGATGTCATCCAGGAAAAAATTACAGAAGATTCAGTCCAGACTGGAAGTCAGGACAATTATGGAAAGGAGCTGTGAAATATATGTTGCATTTTTCATAAAACATAATTAATGTTTGAAGAATGAAAGAATTTGTTACAGGATGAAATGAGCAGTCATACAATACAGACTTAAGGACTTTTGGGTCACATGTTCTTTCAAATACTCTTGAGAACTGTGTATAGCTCAGTTTCACTCTACTCAGTCATCTGATATGCAGATGTGATTAGAAGCATGTATTAAACTAATCATAACAAAGAATCTAGATTTCAAAGTGTATGTTCTCACAGAAGCACACTGGTAAGCTGTATTGAAGGGGGTGCCTGTGATGAAATCTGGCAAAGATGCATGAGAATATTTTTTAACATGCTATTAAAAACTCCTCTGTCCCTTTAAATGAAAAGGTTGTTCACCTGAGCTATCAGCTCAATAAGGATGTTTCACCACACAGACTTACCTCTCCTGGATATTTGATGAGGAGGGCTGATGGGTCTCAGCAGAGGTTACTGTGTTCAGTGATTTGCATGTCACAAGCTCTCATCTCAACATGAAAATCAAGTCAATTTTTTACTGTCATTCTTTCCACTTTGTGCTCTAACCCTCTGCAAGCATCTTCCCTCGGTGAAACTCATACAGCCACTCACATTGTAATTATCCGAGCAGCCAAAAGCCCAGTGATTTATTGGCTTTATTCTAGCTGGAATAAAATGTAAATCTGTATAATAGCTGTCATTTACAGCTTCAGAGCTGGGAGTGTGAGATAGAGATTGATTTTTAACTGTCCATTTCTTTAGCACAGAACATTATGCAGTGTTTCATTTTGGCTTGTGCTGAATGTCTGTCACTGCAGACACAACAACATCTGACCACATCAGGGTGTCCTAGCCCTTGTCAGTTGCTGTGTTCTGCCACCTCCCAGAAATTCTCCATCAAAATAATTTTTAATTTGTGACAAAATATTTTCCAGAATGGACAATATTTAGTAGGTTGTGGGTTTTTCTTTTTTTTTTCTCCACTTCTCCCTCCCTTCCACCCATGGCACTGAAAATTTGCATGGGTCCATGAAATTATTATCCAAGTGAAGTAGAAAGCTGAGGAATATTAACACAGTTGTTGATGTCTTGTCTTCTTCATATCAATATTTGTTTTATTTTTTTGCTGGTTTATGCATGGTAACCTGCTTGGTACATGATGAATACCCTTTTTCAGTTTTACTATGTATTAACCAGATTTCATAATGCCACACTGGTTTATTCTGTGTCTGAACTGCCAATATTGAATGTAGAGGATTATAGGTTGATATGGTTTCTCTGCAGTAGTGTAATATTCAAATTGGATTTTACATAAATTGTAGGTAACATGTAAGAAAGAAGCTTTTAATGCTTATGTGTTATATTGGTATCACTATCCTTCTAACATAAAATGTTACCTAATGTACTGGTTTTTTTTTTCTCTGAAGCAAAATTTGTCTGTAAGTAGTAGCAAGGGCTTTTCATAAAGACATATCTATGAGCAGTAAAGCAAATATTTTTAAAATGCCATAGATAATATATAGTGCTCAAAGACTGCTGTTACCCTCATAGTTTTTAATGAAAGTGAAAGAAGTTACAGAAATAGACTACGGCTGAAAAACAATATGCATTTGTGTGGATCATTAATGCTGACAGTAGATTTTGAAAAATTAGTTTCAGTGAATAAAAACATAAAAATCTTCTTACAGAAAATAGAAAATTTATCTTTTCTTTCCTAAGTATTCAAAATTAAATTTAATATTTACAAAATAATGTCATATTTGGCCATGTTTTATATATGAAGTATATTACTTAGAATTTATTCTGTAATTGGCAAGAAGATTAGTTTTTATTAATTAAAACTTTTTAGTCTCCACTGAGCTATGGACACGCACATAAACAGTCAAAATCTATAAAATCCTTCTTCCTTTAAACATAGCCATCCTATTTCTACTGTTCTCCATTTTCCATTCTGCAGTGAACGTAACTGTTCTTGACAAGAAGTCTGTGCAGTCAGTAGTATTCTAGTTGTTACCAGTTCTTTGATGAAAATGTACATTTAAAATACAGATGATACTTCTTCAGACTTGCAAAACAGGAATATTTTTTACATAGAAGCACAACAGCTCTCTTTTAAAAATAACAATTCATTTTGTTTATCTTCCAAATACTTTTTTGTTGTTGTTGTTTTAAAATTAGAGTCCATTTGTGTTCTGGTTTTAACTATGGTCTGGCAACAAACTGTTCTAATACAGTAACTCTATTCATTTTTCTATTCTCCATTTACTGCTAGAAACAACAGAATTGCTAGTTACTAGGAGAATTGCTGTTGTTTTAATTTGAAACAGTGATTATATAGAACGATTATTTGTACATTAGTAGAAGTTAGATTATCAGAATTTTTTTACCATTGCATTGTGTGGGCCTAGATTTGTCACAGTGACAGTCTGTTGCTCATACATACATTGAATTTCTCCTAGATATATCTGTACTTGGTAAGTTTCTTGTTTCAGGTGAAGTGATTCTAGAGCTAATTGCAAATATCAGTACTTGTTTTTGCAGTAGTCCATCATTTCAATAACACTAAGGATGTTCTGACATCCTGGCATCCTGACATGTTTACCACCTGCATAATATTTGAGAAAAAGTGTCTTTCCCCACCAAACATGGGTTTTTTGGGTTGTCTGTTTGTAGAAGCTGATTCTGTCCAATGGTATTAAAAATTAATATACTGTTAGGTAAGGGGAGCTGATTGTTTAGCGCTTTGCAACAAAATAATTAATATTTTATATTCAATTATTTCAGCCTGGAGTACTGGCTCCACTCCTCTGAATCAGTTTCACCTTTGCAGATTGATAACAAGTTTACTTTTAATAACTTGATAACTTTTCATAAAGGTAATATTTGATATTATTGAAAGGAAGATTCTTAATACTCTTGTAGAAGGTGAGGAACCTCTATTTGTAGTTGTATGGACCATAAGATAAAAATAAATTTTGGAAGCTGGCATCAGCAGCATTTCTGCACAGCTCCAGAATAATTGTGTCTGTGGGCTGGTATGTCTTTATACTTGAGCAGATTAATCTCTTCCATACATATTTTTAGTTCTCTAGGTCTCTTATTATTTTTTTTTCTCAGCTTGAGCATTTCAATTGCAATTGTGACTAAACAGATGAGACAGAAAGATAATTAAGAAAGTGTCCTCAATATCATTTTTTGTGAGGATTCGCAGATTTTCAGCCCCTTCCATTCATTTGTTACGTGTGCTTATACTTAACAACCTTGAGTATAATCTGCCATGGTGTTGATGTTCTTCCTCATCATAGACACAAAGTCCTATACATTCATTTTTCCTAAGAAGAACATCTTCTTGAACAAATTGGAACAATCTGTTTTGAGCCCTCCATCTGGCTTTTTTTCATTGCTGATTTTTACTTTGGTTAATAAAGCAAGATAGAAAGCTGTGCTGGCTAAAGTTTCACTCGTTATGTTTAAATATTTCTTTTGCTATCCTTATCTTTAATTTCTCTACAAATGGTAAATTTAGGTTAATGAGGTAATTTCAATGTACAGTATTGTTTAAGTCAGTAAGGATATGGGTATCTAAACTGAGTTCTGCACAACAGAAAACAAAAATTGCGCTTGAAAGATCATAAAAGGAATACAGTTTGGTTTTAGGATTTTCAGATATACCCATGAGTTTACTAAGACCCCAAGTATATGAAAGAATATAAGTCTCTCCCTTCCCCCCCCCGCCACCTCTTCCCAGCCCTTCCTTTCTTTCATTTATTAATTCTAGCTTTTATTGCTTCAGCTTTATCTTAGGTTTTCCTAAAGTGTCTGAGGAAAGAGAACACCACAGGAAAATATTTTTATGCTGTTCTCTTCCTTTCATTTTTTAATTTTATAATTTTCAAATTGTGTATTCTAGATTGTTAGAAATTTGAGAATACTATATATTTCAATCAGTGCTGGCTCTCTTTCAGGTGCCACATTTTACAGAGTGACTGAATGCAAGGTAAAATAAGCAGCTGCCCCAAGAGAATCACACATTTTCCTTACTTTCATTGCTGATAATAGAATTACAATGAAAGAAGAAACTCTAAAATATTATTTGTGCAAGCTGGCCTGCCATTAGGTAGGAAACTCTGAACATTTTGTAAGCATTAACCCTAATTTGAATCCAGCATGACAGAAACCATAGGTATTTAGTAGTCTTTACTTATTGCCTTGAAACATTTGCATTAACATAGATTTTAAATTTTATTAGACTTTGCTGTTACCCTAATGATTTTTACAGTCTGATTTAATAGAACAGTTACAGCTCACCAGAGCAGTTTACCAAAACTTTCAGAAGCACATTATTAGCAATTTCTGTTGTCTTCCCTGGTCAAAGTATGAATATTTTTATGATAGATAGATAGATAGATAGATAGATAGATAGATAGATAGATAGATATCGATAGACAGACAAACAGACAGATTGATGACAGAAGTTCAGGAAATGAGGATTATATCAATGAATCAATATCTTTGCCATTTCAGGATTCTATGTTCTCTGGAGGACATAATAGAATTGCAATGAGCAAATCTAAATCCGAGGAGATATATTTCTGTGGGGCAACAGTGATCAAGTGTGGATAAAATCACATCTCAAAACTTAATAGTTGTTCCAAATTGAAAAGTAAAAAATAAAAACTTGTTAAAACCAAGCAAACAATTATTTTTAAAAGGCTTCTTCATGTCAGTTTAAGTAGTAAAGTTTTTAAATATGACTTTAAAGGTGAAATGAAAGATTTTGTTGAAGACAGGGTTAAAACTGAGAGTGAATTCTGTAAGGATTAGGCTGTATATGAAGAAAAATCCTGAGTGGAAAAAAGAAACATAAGAATCTGAATTATACCCTTGTGACCTGTATGAATGATATATTTTAGCCTGAGAAGCCAACCTAAATAGAAGTGCTGGCAAAAACTAATACACCAGATTTATTTATCTGACTGGTGCTTTCTCCAAATGGAAGCCTGACTTGCAAAATTACTTTCAGTTTATGAAATGTTTAATGTAGTAATATTTCTTTTTATTATGATTTAGAATAAACTGAAATTTTACCAACCAATATTTACTCAATAAATTTCCTTGTGCTGAAAATTTTCCAGTCTGTAGAAACCAATTTCATATATACTGAGAAAGAAAAAAAAAGTGACTTCTGCTTATGACAGGAAGCTCCTCTGATTCAGTTACAGATAACTGCATTCTGTCTGATCTGGAACATTAACAAGGATTTATCAAAATTCTGTCATTATTTTTAGAATATTTTATCTGGAAAATCTCTTGATTTGATAAAAAAGCACAGAACAAGATCTACTAACATATAATGCATTTGAAGTACAAGATAATTCATTTGTGATTTCATATTTCTGAAATATCTTAATGTCACATCACTGTTTATAACAAGCAAAGGATAGAGGACCAAAATGGTTTTTTTCATTAACACAGATAGGTTTCTTTGCCTTCCCTGACATTTTTTATTAACTTCATATAATTTAACATTAAAAAAGGTCAATTATAGCTCCCAAACCTGGGAGCTTAATTTTCAGTTGCAAATTTTCATCCTAGATACCTGCAAAAACTAGATTGTACCTTTAAATGTACCTACCAAATGGAGTTTTAAGTGAGAAGAGTGACCATTTGGGCCCTTGCCATGACTTAATCCCAGATGATGACTGAGTACCATGTAGCTGCTCTGGTGAAATGCAGAAGAGAATTTAAGAAACATACAAAAAATGAGTTGAGATAAGAACAACTTCATAATGGAAACAAAATAAAATACAATATTAATATTAATAATGATAACAACAATGATATTAATGATAATAATTTAATTAATTATAGTAATAATACGGAAAGGGAGATAGCAATAAAGAGAGAGATAAATCCCAATCAGACAAATAATGCACACTACAATTAATCCCCACCCACTGACTGATGCCCAGCAATGACCAATGCACAGCTCCTTGCCAAGTTCCCCCAGTTTATATATTGTGCATGGTGCTCCATGACATGGGATTTCCCTTTGGCCATTTTGGGTCAGCTTCCCTGGCCATGCTCCCTCCCATGTTCTTATGCACCTGCTCACTGGCAGATGATGGAAAACTGAAAAAACCTTGACTTATGAAAAGCTCTGCTCAGGAACAGCTCAGCCATCACTGTGTTGTCAACATTATTCTTGTATTAAATAAAAAAAAAAAGAAAAAAACCCAAAAAACCAAGCTGTACTCTACCAGCATTTAGAGAGAAAATTAACTCTACCCTGGTAAAAACCAGGACAGCTCTTCATGGCTACTTGAAATACAAGCTTACAATGAAAAAAAAAAAAAAAACACAACATTTTAAGAATCTTTTAAGCTTTCCTCTTGTATGCTGAAATAGCATTTTGTTCTTTACATCTATCATAAGCCCATCATAAACTTAATTATAGTAAATTGGCATTTTGTTTTTATGTTTGGGTTTTTTTTTTTAAAAGAAACACAACCACACATAGAAGATAAAAGATTATTCTTTACTTTTCTGAATGACTTATTTCAGCAATTTTTGTGCCATCCTATAGCACTATAGGACATTCTATATTGTATGTGGTATGGCATTACTGAGGTCAAAGGGTAATTGATGGATTTGTCACGACTTCACAGAAAAGGCCGGTGGATATTGTCAAAAATTAGCTATTTCCTCACCCTACCCTTAAAACACCAATTTATATACTTCACATTTTTAAAAATAAAGGTGTGCTTACTTATGATATAAAACTAATGGACGAACAAGAAAGAAATATGTGTGTATGCACATTATAGCAAATAACCCTGTGTGCTGCATGACAAGTCCAGTGTTTAGAAGTTTAGATGGATATTTAGAAATATCCATCTCTCAGATATTTTGAGGATAGATGCATATATGCTGTAAGGGACATGTGCTACTGAAGTGCATCTCCTTGTTCATTGTGTAGACAACCAGCACAGAACAGTTTTTTCATGTGTTCCGTATAAGCTGAACCCACAACTTCTGCAGAACTTGGTCAATGAACACATCAGTTTCCAAATGATCCTGCTGAATTTAGAGGATATGTGCTGTAGCAGGTCTCTTAAATATGATTCTCAGAGCTCATGGATTTTCTTTTCCCCCAAGAATATATATTATATATAAATTTTTTACCCAATAATTTAATTCTGATCTTCCGAGGTGAAAACCATGACTTTATATCATGTGCTGAGTGGTTTCCTACCATGCTGTGGATGTACTCTGCTTTCATTTTCATTACTGAAAGCTATAAAATTCAGAAGTTGGGGCAATTATAAAAAAGCTGTGTATTCTTTCATTTTCTCTTTGCTTCTTGCAGAGCAAAGGCACTGACATAAAACCTCTCCTGATTATTTCTTTGGGCTATATGGGTAATTACAGAATAGATGATGGAATAGCATAAAGATTGACAGAAAATCCTTAGAAGCAATCTAAGTTTGTCTTTTTTAATGTATATGCTCATTAGTAGTCTGTCTATTTTTTATGCAGAAGTTTCTAGGATGACTCCAGGCTGTTCTTAGACTCAAAAGAGTCCTCAATAAACTGAGAAGTAGAAATCCCTTTTTTCCCCTGCTGCACTTTCTTAACTGTTATGTTACTGTCAAAAGAAATTCTCTTCACCAGTCAAGCAGGCTAATACCTTAAACAATTTTCTTTCTAACTTCTTCTTAGCCTTAATAGTCTGTTATTTATATTTATTGCTTATAGAGAAAGTATGCATGCTTGCACTTTAGCTAGGTAACATGTCTGTCCATGTATTTGCTGTTTGCTTTCTATGTTAAAATTATTCTTAAACAACACTATTTTCCCAATTTTTTTCTCTTTTTCCTATGATGTCTTGTATGCTTGATATTACACTATTTTCAGTGAGGAGTAGGAATTGAGTTCTGACTCCTGTGGCATAGGACTTCATGCTGTTGTTCTCTTAAACTCATTGTTTTAAATGAGTTTGCTGACGACCACATTGCTTCAAGAGCTGGAAAAGTAAAATTATGTTTTTCACCAGGTTTTCATATTATAATGTTAAATTTTATATCAACACAGTACCTAGGGATCAAGGTCTCAGTTTATATAAAAACAAAGCTATGGAAAATGGGTCCCCATTATAAGTGATTTGCAGAAAAACATATGGCTGGGAATTGTTTGAACACAGAAGCTCTGAAACAGTGTTAGGAGTTATGTAAGTTTTACAGAAAAGGGAAGGGAAAGAATTTATACAGAGAAAAAATAGCTAGTGTGGAAAAATTATCTGTGGGAGGATGTTCTGACATTCCCAGTGAGAGGGTCAGCTTAAGGTGCCAAAGGTAAATATGAGTACAAGGTGACAGAAAGTATCATATCAGAGGAGAATTCCAGATGCTGAAGGTGAAAGAGATGTTAGGTAGGTTGGGGATAATCCATAATATGTTTGAAGAGAAGTGGTGTTCTTGACTCCATGGAGAAGTATAAGCCAGCAAAGTGTCAAGAAGAGTGACACTGTCAAAGTGACAAGGTAGAGAAAATCACTGCAGCCTCATTTTAAGTGGACAAAAGTTGTGTTAGACAGCAGTTTTCACAAAAAGGAAAGAAAAGGATAGTTCAGAAATTGACAAGTTGACAAGAGGCAGGATGAGAATTTTAGGTGTGGGGCCTGACAGCAAAGGCTGGTCCTTGATAAATGAGCACACACAGAAGTGAGGACCTCAAGAGCTTTGACCTGAGTCAAAGATACATGCAAGAAATGGTGCAAAGTCACAAGACAAATTATGTGATCAAAAAACGTGGCATCTGGGAGAAGGGAATCCAGAGAAAATAGCTGAAATTTGATAGTTTTCTGTATTTTATGGTGAACATTAGTAACCACAAAAGAGTTCTGTAGTACAAGGCAATATGATGGAACATATTTGTCAATTGTAATGTAAGGAGACCTATTTATAGCTTTTTATGAAATTTAATGTGCAAATAAATGTGTAAAATATATATTTACAAATGAACATGCAAATAAATACATTCATTTATCAAATTTAGTTAAGCAGAAGATTTTTAAGATCACCCTGCAGTAGGCCTTTGGTGGCTTGTTTTTACCACCTATGTTCAATATTCAGTTACTAAAGGAATCACTTGATTGAATATGGGTTCTCCCCATATTTCATTCTGTTCCTCAAAAGCTTCCATGTTTCTGTTAGACCCACCCCCTTTCTCACACCATGTCTGAGTGCTTGAGCAATTACAGATTATGAACTCAGTTCTACCCCTTGTTAACCATGATTACACCAAGTGCAATTTGGTGTCTTGGACATTCTATCCTTGAGGGGAGAGACAAGGAATGTTGAAAAAATATCAAATCACACATTTGGTAGAAAGTATTATTTGAACCACGTGTATGTCTAAGAACATACATCTGAAAATGTCTTCATTATCTTCACTAACAATTTTTAGGACACCTTTGTGAAATACTCTTTTAGTCTGCTAGTCTGTCATCTTGTCAGAGTTTTCCCATTCTCTGCATAGCCCGTGTCTCCTTGCAAGTACCATGGATTTTGTAAAGGCCTGTAGAACTTTAAATCCCATCTTTCTAACTTGATTAATCAACTACATCACATCAGCCCAGAATTTTTTACAATGCAATAAAAGAGCCCATTTTAAAACAGTAACTCAGGCTGATCTTCCGCACTTTGCTGATATTCTGTTATTAATCATGGCATTTGGGAAGCAAAACCTCTTGGTTAACCATCAAATTAAAAGATCATTAATAAGCTGCTAACTCCTAATTATGTACAAATATTCTAACTGTGAAGTGAATGACTCAATTTAAAAATTATTGTGTCTCAATATAAGCATAACTTTCCTAGGGTAGTCATCTCTGATTGTAATGAATGGGGACTACAGTAATCTTGTCCATAGGAACAAGGAAGAATGGATGGACGTGATGTGTCCTCAGGTACTTGTTGAAATGTATTCTCCTTCCTCACTCCTTCCTCACAGCAGACTCATACAGCTATATGCTTTAGACAGACCAGCAAATTGAAACCAGACTATCCTTATGTTATAAATAAAAAATTAACTTTTTTTTTCTAATGAACATATCAGGAACTTTTGGAGCACATTAATTTTAACATCTGGAAAATCGGTAATTTTTTTGTTTTAAAGTCCACCTACTGAAGCACTAATTCCTTTATTATGTAGGTTTTTTGCAGATTTTCCACTATCATCTCCAGGAGAGAATGAGTGCATTGTACTGGTCATGTTTATGCTTCCCTTGTTTTTAACAGTGTCATAATAAGTCTCATTTAAAATAGGTGAATGTTTACAGTAGAAAATCCCTCTGAAAAGTGTATGTCCAAACCAAGAAAAAAAGAAAGAGTTTGCATAATAAACACATTGTAAGCAATTTTTAAAAAGTCAAAAATGACATCTTAATTCCTCACAAAAATTATTTCTTTTCTGCAATACTGTAATCTGGCCTTTTCATATAAAGCAACTCTACCTCTGATCTTACATTTCCTGGAGGCAGCTGATTGCCTTGACATGTCTTTATAACAGATGATTACAATCAAAGTCCCATGTAATTCAGTATCCATTTTCAAAGAATAAAGTTTAATCTAATAATGTTTTATTAAATTCTCAGTTCCTGTAGGACTGCTTTGGAAGGATATTCAAGGTAAATCATTGTATTTGGGAGCTCAGCTTCTGGTTACTCTTATCTTTTCAAATGAAAATTTATTTCAATGTAACAGAAGATTCATTATTTGTTAAATTTTGATATTTTCTGAGTGGGAGATTTCATGTGTGCATACTAAATTTTTGGCAGAGCCTACATGACCTGAAACAAATTACTTTATTTCTTTCATTAATCAAAAATACTAACTCTTTTCTGCTTGAATATTACCTTTTAGAGGGGAAAATATTTTAAAATGCTGCAGTAGCTTAGTACCTCAGTGAACTGAAAAGGACATTTTCATAGCAAGGAATATATACTTACTAAGACTTTTTAAAACCCTTCTTTTTAAGAAAAAACAAAACAAAACAAAACAAAAAAAATCCCAAAGTAAAGTTTGCTGGAGTTCCTTATTAAAAACACCAACTCTCCTGACATAAAAGGATATAATTTCAAGGTTCCCAAGGGGTCTCTAGGAGTGAGGAGCTGCACTCACTTTAAGAATTCATACTTATATCAAGTAACTTATAATCAGAATAGGTAGATCAGCAAAGAATGAGAGAATTAATCATTATCATAAGAAAACATACTTTCATAAATGAAATGTGAGCAGCTTGATGAAATCCCAAGGATAATAAAATAGCTGGTTTCAGATTTTTCAGGAAATTTGAGAATTCTGAGAACTGCTTTTCATTTCTTAACTGAACAATTCATATTTCCCTTCCCTTCCCTTCCCTTCCCTTCCCTTCCCTTCCCTTCCCTTCCCTTCCCTTCCCTTCCCTTCCCTTCCCTTCCCTTCCCTTCCCTTCCCTTCCCTTCCCTTCCCTTCCCTTCCCTTCCCTTCCCTTCCCTTCCCTTCCCTTCCCTTCCCTTCCCTTCCCTTCCCTTCCCTTCCCTTCCCTTCCCTTCCCTTCCCTTCCCTTCCCTTCCCTTCCCTTCCCTTCCCTTCCCTTCCCTTCCCTTCCCTTCCCTTCCCTTCCCTTCCCTTCCCTTCCCTTCCCTTCCCTTCCCTTCCCTTCCCTTCCCTTCCCTTCCCTTCCCTTCCCTTCCCTTCCCTTCCCTTCCCTTCCCTTCCCTTCCCTTCCCTTCCCTTCCCTTCCCTTCCCTTCCCTTCCCTTCCCTTCCCTTCCCTTCCCTTCCCTTCCCTTCCCTTCCCTTCCCTTCCCTTCCCTTCCCTTCCCTTCCCTTCCCTTCCCTTCCCTTCCCTTCCCTTCCCTTCCCTTCCCTTCCCTTCCCTTCCCTTCCCTTCCCTTCCCTTCCCTTCCCTTCCCTTCCCTTCCCTTCCCTTCCCTTCCCTTCCCTTCCCTTCCCTTCCCTTCCCTTCCCTTCCCTTCCCTGATCCTTATAAATAAATATTTTTATGACTTTTAATCATGAAGGATATCTATAAATGTAGACCGATTTACTATTTAGTGTATAATTCTTGTAAACAAGTTTTCCTTCAAAATAAAAATTATGATAAAAAATAAACCCCAGATGCTTAAATCTACTTTTGTATTATATTTTTTAATCAGAGTTTCACAATTTGAAATATGTGAAGAAAGATTTTTCCATACTTTACATGGAATATGGAGGGACTAACATTTTAAAAGAAAGTTTGTGTAACTGACCCATCTTTACCATTTCAGGAAAAAAGTTCATGCTTTTAGAGCTGAATTCTCTTACTGTACCAAGACCAATAGATTGCATTTGCTCTTTCTTCACTGTAGCAGACATTAATAAAACCAGTGGTTGCTGTGTAGACACAGCTGCAGAGATCAGAGAGTGGATTGCAAAACTTTCCAGGAATGTGTTCACCTTCTAGGTCAGTTAAATCTCTGCTCTTAGGGATGTGCTGACAAGACACTACTCAAGATTTTGTCCTTCTGTACACCAGTACAAGGAATTAAATTTCAGTATGGCCTTCACTGTCTTTCAGGACCTTCACCTTTCAGCCACTGGATTGACCAGAGCATGTGTTATCTTCTTTAGGAAAAAGAAAAAGAAATTAAATACTTCACTATAAACCATAATGGCATTTTTTTGTGTTCAGGTGTCTGAGCCAGTGGAAAATATAATCACAAAAGTACTATATAACAGCACCTTGGGAAGATGAAGACTTTTGTTGTGAGATATTATTTATCTTTAATTATCATGCTCTGCTGCACTGTCTAGCTTTGGGATTGGTTGTCTGATGCTGGGTCTCATCATAATAAATCCAGGAGTGGAGTTACATCAGGTAAGCTCAAAATGAAGGAACTTTTTAACAAAGATCCTCATCCTATTTTAGATTTTGCATTTTTCTTCACTTCATGCTTTTTTGCCTTATTTATCTTTTTGAAGATCTGTTCCTTTGGTAATTTGCAATATAGTTTCTGTTATGAAAAAGTAGGTAGGTAGGCACATTCTTTAAATTATTTTTTTTTCAAATAGAATTATAAAATTGTAACAATTTTAGTGGGCTTGTTTGTAGGGTTTTTTTTGGTTTATCTGGAAAAGTGTGCCACTGTCCTAGATTGAATGCTAAATTTTTACTCCCTTCTTAAGCCAAAAACCTGACTGCTTCTGACTTGCTGAATAACAGTTTGTATTAATTCTTAACAGTATATGCTCTATGTGCTAATAAAATGTTTTCTGACATTTGTCAAACTAAACATGAATTACAGCTCCAAGCTGCAGGCACAGAGCACATCCTGTTTCAGAACTGATGAGCACTGGCTGAAGGTATGATTTGTTTTCTGAGAAGACAATAAAAAGTCTGGTGATGTCATTTACAGAAGGGTAGAAATCTCCACAAATTTATTAACTGGGCATTAACCACTGAAAGCCTTAAAAGTAAAAAAGCTACATTATGAAGAAAGAGAAAAAAAGATATTTTTCTGCAATGCCTATGTGGGGAAAATACATCAGGAGACTGAACACTGAGTGTGATACAATTAAATAAACAGCATGAGTGTTTCAAATCATATCCAGAGAAGACAATGCTCTTCAAAAATTAACTTTCTGTATTCCTATGAATTTAAATAACTGGAGAAATGTATATGTATCTAACCTTCTGCTTATCATTTTGGAAAAAACCTCCAAAGAACCCTCTCCCCAGATTCAGTTATATAGCATAGCATTCCAGAGATGAGCACATGTAAATGGATTAGTCCATTTACACAAAACCCACAGCTGCCCAGACATTTTCATTGCTGTCAGTGTTGCAATCACTTCTGATAGTGTTTTCTTAGTAAACTAATGGAGGCAGAGATTCAATTACAGAGCTGGTCATGAGCAGCAGTGGCATTGAATTCTGCTGGAGCAAGAAGACAGTGGAGAAGCAGGGCCTTGAATCTGAGTTGTAATTGCCTCCTGAGGCTGAACAAGATATGTCTCTGTTCATCAAGTCATTGGAAGGAACAGGAAAACAAAAAAAAAAATTGTCTTCTTTAAGAGGATTGGTCCTAAACCCAATATAGATGGGGAAATAAAAAATTGAAAATAAAAAAACCTGACAGCTTTATACTTTTGCTGGAAATACTTTTCAGCCTTATAAAACAGTGAAACAATAGTAGTGGAGATTTACTACTTATCAGGTATTAAAACATTTCCTCACAAAGACCTTTTTGGATTTCCATTTATTGATAAGTAAGTAAAAATCTTGCAAAGAATAGAATATAATTTTATTAGATTCCTGCTCTGCTGCATCTTTGGTGCTCTTATCTTTCCTAAACTTTGTTTCATTTAGTTCATTTGCTGCTTATTGTTTTCCTTCCAAACATATGACTTATTTGCAAGTTTGTTGCATTTTAATTTTAACTTTCTTTTACATTTATGTATCTTACATATTAGAGAATAAGTTATTTTGTTTGTTTGTCTGTCTAATCTTTTTTGAGCTGGCTTACTCTTTGGAGTTTATTTTGACTTTTTGAAGACTGACATTTCTAGCAGGCTGAACATCAGTGTGGCTTTGTGTCATGAAAAAGAGATATGCATATGTAGTGGTTAGTGGGCCCTAAGACTAGTCTATACTATGGTTTATGGTTATATTAAATGGGGTATAATATTCTATTAAATGGCTGAAGCATTTCATGCAGCCATGGATCTTGCATTTCTATATTTTACGCAGTTAACCCGGTCCTTTTCACAACTGTCCCCATCCTTTTCTATTTTGAAGATACCCTAAAAAACTTCAGCCCATTTCCACAAAGAAGATTTGCATGTTTGGTTCCTCCTTTTAGTTTCTTCTCTATGTCAAGACTTGTGGTTAGGAACATTTCATACCTAGCTTAACTTGGTCCTGCCCAACTCCTGTATTTCTCTTTCATCAGGAATTTCGTGTATCCTTTATTTTTCTCTGAATTAGGTTCCCTAATTAGTTTATATGGAGGAATTTTCAATAATTTCCATGAGTCTGTTCACATACTTTGCTTCTGTACAGGGACAACTTAAATTAGGAAAATCTTGGTCTTTGGGAACTATAAAGAGCTGGTGCTGAAAAAATGTGGTCTCAGTAGGATGGGGACCCAGAAAGAAGGCAGCAAACATCCTGGCTGTAGGAGAGATCATGAAAGTAGAGAAAGTTCTTGTGCACTGGGGAGTAACATGGAAAAAAAATGACAGGCAAAGACCTTGGCCAGTTATGGCCAAGAATGACAGCTGCAAGCAGCTGTATGCCATTAACTTTTTTCCCAGTAACTTTCTTTCCAGTACCCCTGATCTGGGTCTCATGAAAAGAGAATTTCAAGACCGACAGAGCACAATGTTATGAGTGAGTGGGCAGGTGAAAGGAGAACAACTGGGTGTGTGACAATCAGGTAGCTTAAAACCTCAAATTTTGATTCTTAAATATGTAACAGTCTCCAGATCCAATACGTGTTGCCATTTAAATGGCCTCACCCATGTAGTGGGCAAAAGGCACTCTTTATCTGGCCCCATTAGTTCTATCCAAGAGATCTGTAGAGATCAGGAAGCAAATATGTAGTTTCACCACAGCTAATTTATTAATTGAAGAAGACTCATGGATATTTGATATTTTAGCACATAAAAAAGGTAATTGCGGTCAAATGTTCAAAGGGTAATTTATGACAAGATATTCATAGTCCTAAAAGTAATAAACAGAAATCAAAAATAATTCAGATAAAAACTGCAAGAAATACGAGCTTCCCTGCTCTGGTTCATGATGACATCATGTAATGCTCAGAACTGCAGAATCACAGAATGTGTTGGAAGGGACCAAAGTGGGTCATCTGGTCCAACCTCCCTGTTTGAGCAAGGTGATGCTAGAGCACTTTGCACAGGATCGTGTCCAGATAGTTCTTCAATATCTTCAGTGAGGGAGACTCCACAACCACTCTGGGCAATCTGTTCCAGGGATCAGTCACCTGTGCAATAGAGAAGTTCTTTCTCATGCTCAAGTGGAACTTCTTATGGATCAGTTTCTGCCTGCTGCCTCTTGTACTATTGCTTGGCACCACCAAGCAGAGCCGTTCTCTAGACACCCTGGGAAGGTTATCAAGAAAATCATCATGCTTGTTTACAAACACATGAAGGACAATAAGATCATTGTGATTTTATTTTTTTTAATACACCTGAAAAATCTGAGATTTTCAGGAGACAACTAACTAGAAGGATATGATGAGAGGAGAGCAGTGAATGTTTTTTATCTTGACTTTAACAGGACTTTTGATGCTGACTGACAAAACAAGCTCAAAGCAAAAGTGATGAACCACAGGGAATGGGACTAGAAACTGGCTGAGGTGTGGGCTTAAAGGATTGCAGCAGCACAAAGTCTAGTGGGAGGCTTTAGCCAATACTGTTTAACATCTTTGTTAGTCAACTGGATGATGACCCCAAACACATCCTTTGCAAGTTTGTTGATGATTGGAGAAGCAACCCCGTGCATCCCATTGACTCTTTGGAGGCCTGACATGGTAGAGAGGAACTCTACAAGGACAGCCAAGGGTCCTGGTGAATGCCAAAGTGAACATGTGTCCATGAGGCAAGATGACTGACTAGTGATGCCCTCAGTGACAGGAAAAGAGGTAATGGGCACAATTGAAGTACAGGAAATTCTATTAAGCAAAAGAAAAAAAATCTCTATCACTGTGACAGTGGTCACATCAGGCCAAGTTTTTTGTGGAATCTACATCCCTGGAGATAGTTAAACTCCAAATGGGCATGATCTTGAGCAATCTGCTGTAGCTGACACTGGTCTGAGCAGGCTGGTTGAGCTGGTGATATCTGGAGATGCCTTCCAGCAAAGCCACTCCATGATTCTACGGGAGAGCAACACATAAGACACTGGAGGATCAGAATTTTATTAATTCAGTGCCTTTTATTATATAATGCAGAAAACAATTTTTTTTTTGCCTGTGTGAATTTTTAGTTGCAGTAAACTAGAGAATATAATTCTTTTTACTGAAAAACACAGAATGGTTTGAAAAATTAAAGAAAAGAAATAATTATCTTTGCACAGTTTTTTAATAGGGCTTTTAACTCAGACAAAACTCTGAAAGTTCACAGTCTGTTTCATTTGAAAGAAACCTCTCCACTGGGGTATACTGTAAGTGTTCTGATTCATCAAGTGTAGTTCCCTCTTCTGGCCTTTCCTATGACACTTTTAACAGCCACGTTCCACTTCCTAGTGTTTCAATCTCGCACACTTTTAATTTTTGTAAAAAAAGAAAGATCTCACTTCTACCACAAGGGGATCTGCATTAACTCTTCTGACTTTGATGATAGTTGGACACATTTCCACTGTTTTGTCTCAGAAATATGTATTTGTGTTCTCTCTACCATGTCCATGGAAAGAGGTTGTTAAAAAAAAAAAAGGAAAAAAGAAAAGGATAAATTAGAAAAAATTCTACTAATTTCTAATAAAATCATAAAATAATAAAAAGTTAGGGGGTTTTGATAGGATCTTACAGTTCATCTGGTCCCTATCTTCACTGCCATGGGCAGGGACAATCTACCACCAGACCTGGTTGCTCAAGGCCTTCTCCAACCTAGCCTTGAACACTTCCAAGGTTGGGGAACTCACAACCTCCCTGGGCCACCTGTTCCATTTTCTCATCACCCTCACAGTAACAACTTTCTTCCTAATATCTAACCTGAATTTCCTCACTATTAGTTTGGACCATTAATTTGTCTTATCACTACAGTTCCTGACTGAGAGTCCCTCTCTGGATTCTCTGTAGGCCCTCCTCAGACTCTGTAAGATGCTATGAAGTTTCCATGCAATCTTTTTTTCTCCAGGTTGAATAGCTGCAAGTTTTTGTCATAGGTTTGCCCTGGCAGTTTCATCTCTCTAGTTTGTTT